>OZ023233.1:32685715-33175194 GCA_964006365.1 Trididemnum miniatum
TCTGATGTTTTTTTCTAATTTTAGCGACGTCTTTCCAGTGTAGGAAACACAGAGATGAACTGGACACTTGTCAGCAATGTCAGGGCCAAACCGCATGGGGGTGGAAAACTGCATGATTTTTTTGAATATTTGTTTTAAGACAAAAGCTTCAGGATATCGATTGTCAAGTAAGATTTCTTTTATCCAGTTGATTTCTTCTTTCAGTTTACTTTTAGGGCAGATATTCTGGGCACAATGAACCAGCGTTGAAACTAGACTAGTTTTACACTTCATCGGAAAAGAATTCCCAGCATAGGTATTGTCCAGTGAATGAAGGTTTGCGGTAGATGCTAGTTTCATAGTTGGTCTTTGTGCATTCAACGTGGACATCCAGAAAAGGAATGGAGTTGTTTTTCTCAAAAGTAAACCACAGCGATAAATGTAGATCATTGAGTCAGGTTAGAAATTCTTTTGAGTCATTTTCATTTCGAAAGATGGCAAAAGTGCCATCAACATATCCGAAATAGATGACAGGTGTAGATTTTTAGAAAATATTTTTTTTTCATAATACCCAACAATCTTTCAAAATGAAAATGACTCAAAAGAATTTCTAACCCAACTCAACGATCTTCATTCATCGCTGCGGTTTACTTTTGAGAAAAACGACTCCATTCCTTTTATGGATATCATTGTTGATCGCACAAAGACCAACTATGAAACTAGCATCTACCACAAACCTTCATTCACTGGACAATACCTATTCTGGGAATCCTTTTCGCCGATGAAGTGTAAAACTAGTCTAGTTTCAACGCTGTTCATCATGTTCTGAAGATCTACCCTAAAAGTAAACTGAAAGAAGAAATCAACTGGATAAAAGAAATCTTACTTGACAATCGATATACCGAAGCGTTTGTTTAAAAACAAATATCCAAGAAAATCATGCAGTTTTCCACCCCCATGCGGTTTGGCTCTGACAAGTGTCCAGTTTACCTCAGTGTCTCCTACCCTGGAAAGATGTTGCTGACATAAGAAAAGAACGTCAAAACCGCTGTTGAAAATTGCTGCAGATCTGTTACTGTACGAACAGTATTTGTTTCCACATAAATGCTACCTGCAAGTCCGAAAGGTGTTCTATTTGCCCATCAGAGGAGTTCTGTCATCTACGAGTACAAGTGCCACTGTGATGATAGTCGGTACGTAGGAAGGACATACCTACGACTTCAAGATTGCATTAAACAGCACGTTCCAAAATGGCTTCAACAACACACAGGCTCCCAACAAATGCAACTGAACGAGCGGGCAAGAAAAAACAATCCACTCCAGAATGCGATTCAGCCATTGGACAGCATCTATAAGAAAACGACCAATGCGCTGCCAACTACAATGAAGACCAATTTTGCATTCTGGACTCAACGCGAAGTCGTTTCCATCTTACTTTGCTTGAAACCAGCTACATCAGAGTACAGCGACCTAATCTATGCAAACAGAAAGAGTTTGTTTACACTCTCAATTTGTTCAAGTAGACTTCAGGCGATTGCGATGTGTCCAATCACAAGTCGCGTAACGATTTCGCATTTCATTAGCCAGTGCTCTATCGCTTCGTGGACGTCCGAAATTGCAGACAAATACCACAGCTCACTTCGACGTGATTACCCACTGATGAGTGCATCACGAAAAGCTTATGGGATAAACAGCTTTTTTCAAAGCTTCCTATAACTCAAAAGAGTTATGATAGAGTATTTCCTTGAGCCGAATGTGAAAACAGCTTTTTTCAAAGCTATTTTACAACTTTGTAATTATTTATAGCTTTACAGCTACTACAATAAGATTCAAACGCAACTGCATCGCACTTAACTCGTGTGTAGCCTGAACCTGCAAACAATAACACCAGATTTATGTTTATAATATCATTTAGTTAACACTAAAAAAAACAAGAAATTACTATAAAATTTTAAAAAAGTATTGATGAATGTTTGAATGTTATTCTGTTAATTAAATCGTTTGAGAATTGGAACTTTGTATCAGCGCAGAGGGAGTTCAATTTTGTTAGTGGTAGACCAGAGGTCAAGTCCGAGTGTGAAAAACAGATTAGCGGCGTGACACAATTTTCAGAGAAACAAATTTTTTATCTTTATTAATTTTTTAAGACAAGCATGTAAAATAAAACTGGCCGTAAGAATCAGAAATAATAGTGCTAGTGATTTTATGTGACTGAAGTTTTTTTCATATTGTTCCCTGATTTTGTTTCAGTTTGCATTTTTTTGCTTGTGCTGTGTTTATTTTCAAATAATTACGGAAATAGTGCTTAACAAGTTATTTATTATTATTATTATTGGCATACCTATCACGAGAAAGCGATGAAGCGCTATAAGAGCTAGCTTAAAAGTTGCCGGCCATCTGTCTATCACACCAAGATGGGGGAATTCCGTTAAGTGCCTTTCCCAACGGCACAACAAGTAAACTTGCCGGCTTGTTCTCCATGCTCTTCCTAAATACTGAGCGTCAAGCAGGGAAGGTGTGAATACCAATGTTAAAGTCATTGGTTTGACCCGACTTGGAATTGAATCCCCAGTCTACCGATTTAGAAGCAGATGCTCTATACTGGTGTTATACTATAACAAATCTAAACAAGGATTAGAAAAACCACAAAAGAAAAATTATTTCTAGAAGTTGTTACCTGAATTACCTGGTAGTGCAAGTGATTCATGGGTAAGTAGCAAGAAGCGTGTTTAAAAAATTGATTTATGTGCGTGGTTGTGTGCTCGAGATTTCAGGTGCAGTATGGTTACTTGACATCAGCTTAAAATTACCGATCCCGATGCATCATTGGAATTCCCCATACGTCATTTTTTCGTTGTTGAACATTGCTACATTCCTAAACCAGACCGTTTTTTTTGAAACGTCAGTATCGAAACTCAAACTATCCTGTTAAAAATTTTGTTAGGTATTAAAGGCAGGGTTCAGTGTCAAAAAATACTCGCGTTTCAATTTACCAAGTAGTGTTGGTCCAATGGCGGAATACCCTTTGGTTAAGCATTAATCTTAGAAATAATGTCCGAGGAATGCTGGCTTGTGATTGGTCAATTCATTTCAATGTGTGACGTAATTGGGTAGCAGATTTGTTCATTGAGCTATTGGATCAGCAAGCTCTAGTCTAGAAATGAAGTAGTTACTGCATGATATTTTGTGCCAAATGGTGCTAGCCCAGCAGAAAACAGTAAACTTTTCTGTTTAAGCAGTGGAAGGTACTCTTACCCTGTTCACATATCCAATTTTTCTGGGCTTTTGGCCCACGGTTCTAGTTTCTGCATCATAATCAACTTCTTGATGTCAATAGTCTAGTCTCTTCTTTTAGTAACATCAAAAAATTAACTATGATGCAGAACCAAGAACCATGGGCCTTAAGGCCATTAAGATTGTACATGTGGATAGGGTTTTGAGTATGGGTTCTGTCGAATAGTAACTAGAGGTTTCAGGGGCGCACCAAGAAATTTCAAATGGGGGGGTTCTGAAAAAAAATCTCGATCCTGCACTCATTAGCGGATCCAGAAAATTTTGGTAGGGGGGATGAACTTTTGAATTAGGTTGAATGTTAACTAAATACAAAGATGTTAGACCCAAAAAAGACATAAAAGGCCCTTTGAAAACTGTTTTCATGTCTGCGGCATATTCAGAATTTTTTCAGTAAGGGGGTACCAAATTTTCACATATTTTTAAGGGTATATTTTCCCGAAGAACTATTTTGAAGCATATTGAGAATAAAAAAGGCTGTGGGGGGGTCCAAGGGCGTGCTCCAACGTAAAATTTTAGAAAATTTACATGCTGTAGTGGCCATTTTGGTACTTTTTGAACAATTTTTACCCAAATTTTGTCCAATTTTTTGCCCCTAAATCATAGTGTTTCATGTAACTTTGGTAGAGAGGAGATCTATATCCAAATGGTAGCAACAGCTAATAATCGAAGAACATTCAACATTACTTATTTACATTATTTACAAAATATCATACGGAAAATTAAAATACGCAGAACGTTTTTGGACAAATCGACTGTCCTTCATCAGAGCATGATGAGAAATGGAAAATGAAAACAGGGCAAACTAATACAAAGCGGAAAACAAAAACAGCAGAGGTTATGACATAATCTAATGTTTCACAAAAGTAATGAAGTGTGAACGATCAAATTGTGAGGACCGTCAAAGTTTATTAACGCGTGATTTCAGTCAAACAGTAGTTACTGTATTACTAAAACACGTTAAAATTCAAGATAAATTTGCAATAATTTTTAGTCAAACTAAATAATCGCAAGAGTTGAAATACTTTTTATAAAAACAAACAACCATTAGCATAGAGCTGGTGGTTTAATTTCAGTTTGAATTTTTTAATAAGGAGTGCTTGATAAACTTTTGTGTCATACTCGTTTTTACAGTTTCAAAGGCTTTTGAACGAAGCCAAACTGTGCAATGAATTGAACATTTACCACAGTCCAAAATGTGGTCTTTAACTGCACTTTTTCGAGATTGATTTAGGTCCAAATGTTCCTTTGCTCTGGTGAACAGATGTCTGGAAGACATACCCAAGTACGTCAAACTCGTATCACACGAGTATGTATAACAATAACCGACATTGGAGCACAAACTGTGCGAAGATTTGGAACATTTACCACAGTCCAAAATGTGGTCTTTAACTGCACTTTTTCGAGATTGATTTAGGTCCAAATATTCCTTGGCTCTGGTGACCAGATGTCTGGAAGACATACCCAAGTATGTCAAACTTGTATCACACGGATATGTATAACAATAAACGACATTGGAGCACAAACCCAAGGGAGTCATTAATGTTAAGTGAAAATAATTAAAAACTTTAATCGCTTTGTATAAAGGCAGTTTGTTTTCCCCTTATATTGTTTGCCCTGTTTTCACTTTCCATTTCTAATCATGCTTTGATGAAGAACAGTCGATTTGTCCAAAAACATTCAGCATATTTCATTTTCCAAAAGTTATTTTGTAAATAATGCAAATGAATAGTGTTAAATGTTCTCCGATTGTTGGCTTTTGCTACCATTTGGATATCTGAGTGTTTCATTAAATACAATGCATTTTGTTCGCACATTTTCAATTATGCATGCTTAGGGCGTGAGGCTTGTTGTTAGTGAAAAGGTTCGAAATTGTGGAAAAATTGTATTCATCAGAAACATGTTTCACCATGGTTGATGGGGAAATGCATCCCTCACCCCTGAATCCGCCCCTGCTCGCACTACAGGGCTTCCGGAGTTCCGGATTTCCAGCATTTTGCTCTTCAAATCGGCACCTTCCGAGATTATTCCAAAAATGAACTTTTTTTTAGGGGGGGGTGACGTCAGAGTTCTGCAGTAAAAGACAACTAGAAAGAGGCGTGTTTTCAAAAAACCAAGTTCTGTGATTAGCGTTTGTAATCTTTTGTTTCAATGAATGTCGATCATAACAAAGTCGATCACTATCGGAGCAGAGAGTAATAGTGATATTGTAAGAATAGAAATTTTAAATCAATAGTCACGTTGTCTTTTGCTGAATATGTTTCGTCATTCAACACTAATGCGGAAACGGTAATTTTTCCGTTCCGCATTTGCCGTCTTAGCGGTGGTACTTTGGTATTGCGGTTAACCTTGCTAGACTTTTAAGTCAGTAGGTAGGTGCACTTACGGAAAAATAAAGTTACAATTCCTTTGCAAACATGAAGGAAGATCGGCTAATGTTTAACATACTACTGCTTTTAAAGAAAAATTTCATGTGCTTTGTACAACAAACCGAAGAATAACTTTGCAAGAGTTGAAACAGATTAAGAAGCTATATCTTTTCGCTTGCAGCAAGTCATAGGTATGACAGAGCAGCATGACATGTGTTGAACAAATCAGTCCATTGAGTTTCTTGCAGATAGATAATTACAAATGCACACACTTGGGCACGCTAACTCAAAACTTTGGCTTTGCTAATCACCATTCCGCTATTGAAATAGTTAGCTTCGCTAACCGCAATTCGATAAATAGGCACCCATTTTAGCAAAAAGCCTGCAGTACGCTAATTCGCTAACTTTAATATTTCAAGTCTATATCTGCACACGATATTTTGTAGTTACTTCTTATAATAAAAGGTACGTCTTGCAATGCGTCAATTTTAAGAATCCAACACTTGTGGACTGCATTGCACTTGTGTAATGCAATAATAAGTTCAAATAGCTTGTAAACGCATAGAAAAAATATTCTTAACACAGGGTGCGCACATTGTTACTCATATTGCAGCAAGCACAAATTGCTCTTAGCGAATGTAAAGAAGCTAGCGAAAGCTGACACTAGCTAATTAGATATTTAGTGTAGTGCTAATTAAAGTAATAAGAAGCTCGAATGGCAAATTTTTAAAGTAATAAGAAGCTCATGAAGTGAATTACTAAGCTTTGTTTGGATTGCATGCGATCTGACGTGGGGGGGGGTTGCTTGTTTGACTGTACCAGACATCGTTGCGTGTAGTCTAAACCAGGCTTTAGGCCAACTCTGCGAATGGGTATCAGTGGATTCCCCTTTTTTCTCACTCTTAGCATGGAAGAGTTTACCTTGTGTTCCCATTCATATAGCAGTTTAATATTGCAGTTGATTGTTTACCCAGCAGTGTCGCATTTTTTCAAACTAATAATAGTTGCAATCAGTGCCGTATGCAGAAATTTTAGGAGGCATAAATTTTAGGGGCGAAGCCCCCAGCCTTCAACGAATTTTTAAGGTTTTCACATAAAAAAAACACTCATTTTAGCACACTTTTTTGGGGCATGCAGTGAGTGCAGTCACTATAGACAATGCAAAAATATTTTCGCAGCTTATGTCTAAAAGCAAAAGCTTGGCTAAAAGCAGTGAAAGGAGGCTGCAATCATGATTAGTTTGTGAAATTATGGACTAAAAGTTAGGTTTTAGTACCTTATTACAGGGCCAAAGGGGGGGCATGGTACCGTCCCCCCTGCCCTGCATGTGCTTATGGTGCGTAAAAGTTTTTCCACATGAAGGTACGATTTTTCTAGCAGTATCTGAGTGACACAGGCTTGTAACATGTATCAAAGAAGGCCTGAGGGGGAATGCACGCTTAGGAGCCCCCCCCCCATGCATACGCTACTGGTTGCAGCCTCCTTTCACGTCTTTAGCCAAGCTTCTGCTTTTAGACATAAGCTGCGAGAATATCTTTGCATTGTCCATTGTGACTGTGCTCACTGCACACCTTTTTTCAATAAACAAATGTGCTAAAATGGGTGTTTTTTTATGTGAAAACCTTAAATTTTCGTTGGCCGCCGATTGCAGCCCCTCCCCCTTGCCAAATTCTGAGTGCGCCACTGGAAAGTGATTGTCACATGTCAGAGCATTTCGTGTTTGCATAATGCATAAAATATTGTTACAGTATATTATACAGTTAAACGCACTAAAAATTATTTTTTTTAGGTAAATAGTGCAAAAATTTTCAGTGGCTGGGGGCTCTGCCCCCACACCCCTTGTCTCTGGCAGCTTGGGGCTTCGCCCCCACACCCCCGACATAGCCCTCCTGTTGCCAGTTTCTCACCACCCTATTTTCCGGCTTTTTCACCATTTTTGGGTGGGAGCCCTGGCACTAATAACAATGTTTCTAACCTCTACTCCAACCAAGTGGTTTGGCTTTAGTATGATGTGAGGCAAATTCTGTCACAGCTGTTTTGAAATAAGTTTGGACACTTCACTTTAAAAACAAGGGTTCGGTTTCAAAAGGGTAGGGGTTTGACCCCAAAAACCCTCCTGGGTGCGCCACTGAGAGGTTTTGCAAGTAAGCCTACATATATGTGCACCATGGGTCCCGCTAGGCCCCATAAGGTATCCAGTACTCATATTATGTTACCAGACCAGTGCCTAAATGCCCTAAATACGGACAACTGGTCAGTTAGCTAGCAGGAAATGTTTTATGATTTATAATTGTTTTCTTTATTAGTACTCTAAGGTGTACCAAAAAAACTAAAGTTCTTCAGATTTTTTTGTAAGTTGGTCAAAAGTTGTGTTTGACTCTGCAATCACAAAAAGCATGCAAATTAGCTGAATCGAAAAAAGTTTTCGCCTCCCTCTTTATAATTTCCATGGCAACAGCATTGAAATTTATTCAATTTTGCGATATGTCACTCACCAGTCATGCTGGAGTCCGTTTTTTTTTTTTTTAAACGAATCAGAAAGGTCATGTTTCTATACATTTAGTTCATTTATATGCCAATCTATTGTCATTTAAGAGATTTTTACAAATTCGCATTTTGACTGAGAATTTGTGTGTATTTAGTAAGATTTAAAAATGGCAAAGTTCAAGCTCAATTATTAGTAAAAATGTCAAAACATTGGTCATGTCATAAAATATACAGTATTAAGAAGTTTGAGTCACTATTAGGATGCACAGTACTTCTAAATCAATAAATAATGGATTACTGCAGGCTATCCTGCCACGGTAGTTTAAAGCAGGACTTCCCAAACTTTTTCGCTCGCGACCCCTTTTAATCTTCCAAAATTTTTCGCGACCCTTTACAACAAAAATCACAAACAGTGCGAAATATGCATTTGTGATAATTATTGAAAGGCGAAAACTAAAAACAAGTTACCGCTACTCAATTATGTATTTATTTTATTTTTGTGGCATATTTATCCTCCTATCACGAGCAAGCAATCAATGCGCTATACGAGCTCGCTTAGGAGTTGCCAGCCATCTGTTTACCACACCAACATGGGGTAATCCCGCTAAGTGCCTGTCCCACCGACACAACAAGTAAACTTGCCGGCTTGTTCTTCACACTGTCCCTTTATTGCTGAGCGTCAAGCAGGGAAGCTGTGAATACCAATTTTAAAGTCATTGGTTTGACCCGACTTGGAATTAAACCCAAGTCCACAGATTCAGAGGCAAACGTTCTTACCTCTCGGCCATCTGAGCTGTGGATGTCTACAATGCCTACTGGTTTATACTTAAATAGCTTATTAGAAACAAAAAAAGCAAACACATTTATGTAATGTGATGGGTGCAATTGCTTTCTCCTACAAGCCTAATCCAGCCGCGGCTCAATATTTGTTAATGCCGGTCTCACGGCGGTTTCAGTGTTGCTTATGCAGGAACGATGTTTTGCCGTCAACGTTGAACATGCAGACTCGCACAGACATGTCGAGACAAACGGCCGGAGTGCGGTTACTGCCGAGGCCGATGATGATGGATATTCGGCTTTAATGCTAACCATTGATAAACCAGCTATCCATTGTTTAAATAGTTTTTAGTTACCGGTACTATAGCCTCTTGCCAGAAGAGTTCTACATGGCGTCGCCAACCGAAGCGAAGAAACAAAAAGATACATCCAGCTTTGTCACTTGATACCAAAGTGACGAAACAAAACAGTTCATAGTTATACAGAGAACTACAACATTCAACCGCTACCTCACCATTTCGTATTTAGCTTAGAGATAGGCCAAAATCTACAGCTAGGCCTAAGTTAAGAATGCTGTTTGCGCAATTGCACCAGTTTTAAAAGTTTTAAAAATCACAACAGCATGCTACGCAATTGCGTAACACTGAATACGCAAATACTTTGCCGAAAATTTGTACAAATGTGTACTTCCTGCGACCCCTGAAGTTTGTTACGCGACCCCGCAAGGGGTCGCGACCCCCAGTTTGGGAAGCTCTGGTTTAAAGTATAGGCCCTACACACACCAAATTTAAAACTTACAACAAAACAACAACTACACAAAAAATGAAAAATCCATCTTGAGAAAGTTGTTTTTGTCACCCTCTCGCTAGAAGAAGCAATGTCTGATTGCAATCGCATTACTTTGCATACCATTTTCCAAACAATTTGCTTTTGCTGGTTGTTTCTGGTAATTTTTTCATTATTAAAAGTGGTTAGTAAACCCAGAGCTTTTTCAGAAGCATCGTTAACTAGATTTTTTCCTGTGCAGTTTTTTTGCAAGCAATATGAGAACTATTTTGCTCCCAATATTTTAGACACATTGTCAAAAAGCTGCTAATCATTTGTACTTCTCTGAGCATTTGGTCACCCTGTCCCTTTTCAGCGCAAATGTTTCAAGTGCAGAAAAAGGATCAATGGTGAAAGCAATAATGAAGTATTCTTATAGTGTCCCACAAACGATAACAATGCAGGCTATGCCTGAAGTTACCTAGTCTACAACATTGGCTGCACAAACTGATCTGACTCCTGGACGTTACTGAATGCAGACTGGAGCTTTTTGACAAAGAGTCCAAAATATTGGGAGCAAAATAGTTCTTACATTGCTTGCAGGAGAACTGCGCAGGAAAAAATCTAGTTAATGATGCTTCTGAAAGAGCTCTGGGTTTACTAACCACTTTTAATAATGAAAAAATTACCAGAAACAACCAGCAAAAGCAAATCGTTTGGAAAATGGTATGCAAAGTAATGCGGTTGCAATCAGACATTGCTTCTTCTAGCGAGAGGGTGACAAAAACAACTTTCCCAAGATGGATTTTTTATTCTTTGGTTATTGACTTACATGATTATGGCATCGCTAACTGCTGCTTTGTTGGTTGGTGTTTTTTAATGATTTATGTAGGCTAGTTGTTGCTTTGCTGTATGTTTTAAATTAGGTGTATGTATGTATACTTCAAACTACCATGGCAGGATAGGCCACAGTAATCTTTCATTTTTTGATTTATAAGTACTGTGCATCGCAATAGTAACCCAAGCTTTTTAATATTGTATGTTTTATGACATGACCAATGTTTTGATAATTTTACTAATAATTGACTTTACACTTTGTTATATTACATAACTTCCTGTCTTTCATTTCTCAAATTATTAAGTATTTCTCAAAGAGAAGGACTAGAACTAATTTTTTGGATGGCAAGACAAACCAGGAAAAGTAAAATGGATATCATTAGAATACCACGAATCTGTGGTAAAGATGATCAGTTGATGGTATCTTGGAAGGATAGAATAGAAGTGTGGAAAGAATATGAAGAATCATTACTTTATAACGAAAGTAAATGGAGTGGTATGTTCAGCAATCTGGGACAGATAGAGGGACCATGTGAGAAAGTAGCGGAAGGAATGGTGGAGGAAGCCCTTGGTCGCTTGAAGACAGAAAAGGCTGCTGGACCTACTGCAGTTACAGTTGACTTGTTTAAAGTTGTGGATAAAGATTGTATAAAACGGCTTATGGATGTGGCCAATGGGTTGTTGGGTGGTGCAAGGATGCCAGAAAGTTGGAGGAGGAGTGACTTGCTACCTTTGTATAAAAGAAAAGGTGATTTAATAAGATCTTGCGGAAGTTACAGAAGTGTCAAACTGATTGAAAGAATTTATGAGGAATGCTTGAGGAAAAATGTAAAATTGGATGAAATGCAAATCGAGTTTGTACCAGGCAAAGATACGACAGATGCAATTTTTTTGGTGCATCAAATGCATAGGTGGGCAGTATTACGATACTTTTTTAGTTCCGGTGCCGTCGGTACTTTGGATAAAAAGTATCGGTACCGCAGTGCCGGTACTTTTATTTTTCAATTTTTAGGCAGTACTCGGTACTTTTGCAAAATCTTTTATAATAAATAATAATATAAAAGGTGAAGTCTGCTCAACTTCTCCTTCTGCAGCAATCACTTGAAAGATTTGTTTTTAAAATAGCCTACAATCCTGCCATACCGTCAAGTGCGGCAATAGAAAGATTCTTTTGCACAGGAGAAAATATTTTGAAGCTGAAGAGGAGTGGTCTTTTAGACAACCAATCCCAAGTGGTTTTGTTTTTGAAAGGCAATTCGGAGTAATAGTTTTTCAATAATTTGATCTGTTCTTTTTTAAGTCACTGTCCGTTGATAAGGTATAACTGTAAGAAAAAGTCTCAAGACCTGGGTAGATTCTTAACAGCCTGTGTACAATGTGGCTTAAGTAATGTTATACAGAGTTGCGCAGTGCGTAGCCCTAGTGAAATGGATGCGCCCTTCAAAATGTTTTTCTTCTTGTTTGATGCGATTCCTGGATGCATATTTTGGAATGGTTCTACAGAAAAAGATAGGCTCGATCAAAATGAGGATGTTTAGACTATTTTATCTCAGATGTCTTACGGATTTGATTGGTTGATTTGTACGTATTTCAATGCAACGTAAAACTTAAACTTAACTAGACTAGACTAGGCCTATGAGAACAAGAACGACAAAAATTTTAAAGCAGTTTTAAGACGTCTTTTGCTGATTTTAAAATTTATTTTTTCGACTTTTACTTGTAATTATGCTTTTTCTAGACATTCTTTCGACTTACAACTCTCTGAAATACGGCTTGTTTCTTAAGTGAATCTCCTTAAAAAGTTGCAAAAACATAACATAATTGTGTAGTTTTTCTTGTAAATCCGATGGTATTCTTGATGTAGCACTTATTATTAGCTAGCGGAAATCAACTTCGTTTTTTGAAGGCTCACATCCTAGCATTACTGGTCTGAGGCCTACTTTACTAGCACACTACATTTTCGATACTGGTATTACATTTACTCGTATCAACTCGACGAGTCTAATATTTCAAGCTAATCGTTGCTGATTATGATCATTTTAGTATAGCTTGCTATATTTTAGTTTATAAGATACTAAACTCACAAGACGAAACGTGTTTTAGCACTTACGCAACCCCATCTTTAAAAATGTCTATGTACAGCGTATGCTCTCTTAAAACTTGTTTTCTGATAAGGGGGTGATGAAAGTCTCCAACTTTTAAAAGTGTGATAGAACAAAAATGTTTGAGAACTACTGCTTTGCACCCACAGTCTCCAGTCTGGCGATAAGTTTTCATGTTGTCCTCGTTCTTGGTCGAACAAAGTATTGTCTATAAATTATCATGATCACATAAATCTAACTTACAGCTTTAAGTGCTTTCTGATAATCACAGACACAAAAATGAAGCGTCATGAAAAAGTTGAACCATTTATCCTACATAATGATCCGGAGTAAAACAAATTTACAACAATAGCGAAGCATAGGCCTACCATTAAATATTATTGGCCATCGATTCTTCAAGCACTTTTACGTTATCAAATCTGGTGCTTCTGAAAAAAAGAGAGTACCCCTGCTCTACACACTTTGATGTTAAATATCGTCACGTTAGTGCAAAAACTGCGTAAGTCATTTTTTGGCGAAATTGAGTTTTTTGCACCAAGTTGTTCCTCTGGGTCAGCGCTGATGCCTGACACACTTTTTGGAAAAATATATCAACGCGTTCGCGAGTTATGCCCCAATTTCTAAATTGCGTAAGTCAGCACAATTATTTAATCACAATAACACATTGTATATTATGAAACCATTTATTCTTTGTTCTATTGTTATTTTGCTTGTGACGCAATAGTAGATACATTCAATCACATGTTTTTTGCGTTTTTCTCAAAACACAAAAAAATGACTTACGCAGTTTTTGCACTAACGTGACGATATGCTGTTTCTATTGTAATAACTTCACTAAAAGGTTTGACGTCATTATGATTTATGACGAACTCTTTCCATTGAAAACTCCATCGTAAGCCACTTTTGGTTCTGGGATTCCCATTCATTCAAAACCCCTAAACAATCTTTTGTTGCATTTTGCGCAAAAAGTGTCTCCAATAAAAAAGTCTTCGCTTTATGCGTTGTGGCCCATTCCTATGGGCGAGGGAATGATTGCATTTCTTTTGAGTTTTGTTGCGCTAACCACTAACTATAGCTTGTTTTGTACTGTTTTTGATGGTTGGTGCGTAGTTTGTTATTCGTGAATTGCGCCGTACCAAGTACTACCGGTAACACAACAATATGCCTATTGAGTAATTTAGTAGAATTTAGCTAACTAATGGCTATAGGCCTAGTATGAAACTGTACAGTTTTTGTTAAAAATCAACAAAATATAGTGCAGTACTTTCTTTTTGGAACTTTTTTGAAAAGTATTGACTGTATCGTATCGAATTAAAAAGTATTGACAAACTGCGGTACTACTGCAGTACTTCTGATTTTTAAGTACCAAGTACTGTAACTTTAAAAAATATCGTGCCCACCTCTGGTCCAATGATGGAAAAATATGAAGCAGCTGTCCAACTTTGGTGGTCGTGTACAGGGGCACAACATGGATTCCTGTATGCGACCACTAAAGTTGGACATTATTTTTAACTAAAAAGCCAAACACCTTCAAGTCTACGCTCAGATGTCGTTTATAAATTCACTTGCTCACGTGATGTGAGCACTACCTACATATTGAGCGTTAGAATTAAGGAGCATTTAAGCGATTCAGCGTCGAATAAAAGTGCTGTTAAAGTACATATTCAAAATTGCAGCGGTTGCTCTCCAGAAAAAAAAACAAGATCTGAATTCATTTACTGCAATTCGGAAATGCAATACAGCTTATGAAGTCAAAATCCAAGAAGCCTTATTGATCAAAAAACAAAACCCGAAATTAAATAAGCCATTATGCGCGAATGGAGCATCATTTTTGTTAAATATTTATTAATTTTCATGCCGTATTGCTTATTGTTGTGATGCCATCAATTAGTCATAATTAGGGCGATTTTTGGTTAAAAAAGTTACTTTTTTTTGCTTGCTCCAATTAACGTAAAAAGCGTTTACCCAAAATTTCACAGCTATAGGGTCAGTATTTAAAAAGTTACAAGGTTACAAAAAGTAACTTTTTGTCTTTTAGGTTACATTTTGGTTTTCGTGCTTTTTAGCATAATTTTTCTAGTTTTTTGTCTTGGATTGATGCAAGAAAGATAAATTTACAATCTACAAACACTAAGGTGCCTCTATGGTGCCAGCCAACAACTGCTTCTGTGGAAAGAAGTTTTTGTATGCTTAAATTACTTGCAAAGGACAGAAACTTTCTACCACAAAATGTAAAACACTACATGTGTGTTCACTATAACTTAAGCACCAGGTAGAACTGGGCCTTCTTCACGTTTTTTCATGTTTGGCTGCAACTATTTTCGTTTTACTTTCATTCGTTTAATAAAGTTACTTTTTGGTTACTTTTTTACAAAAACAAAGTTACATTTTTAAGTTTTTTAGGTTACAAAAAAATCGCCTTAGTCATAATCGTAATTGTCGCACCATAAATTTAAACTTTACTGAAAAATGAGATGGCTAGCCTAGACCCTAGAGCCAAGTCAGTTTCAGCATTTATTAGTATTTTGTGATTTTATTGCAGTGTTTGCAGTGTAGTTTTTCAATAATCATTAATTCATTGTAGATCCTGAAGAGGGCGTTATGGAATCGCCGAAAACGTTTGATTAGTTATGTTAAATACACATGTACCTTAAAAATGTTAAACCCAGTGGTGTTTGTAAAAAGCACACTCTACCGAAATTGTATTATAGAAAAATGTGAAGAACTTTAATTTTGTTGGTACACCCTATTCATTAGGCATACGACTATCACTTACTTGGGGAGATTGACCACAGATAGCCAGAGCTGGCTTTCACTTCGTTTGTCTTCTAATGCACAGTGTATATTGTGTCTTAATCTATCGTGTGTTGCATAGAAAGAAAACTATTGGTTACTTAGTTACTACCAAAATTGTTTATTTTTGTATGGCAACTGGTTGCAGCAACATAGCAAAAACAAATAATGTGCATTATCATCATCTACCCCTTGCTAATCGGGTCGCATGTTTTGGAATGGTTCTATTGCTACCTTACATAGCTTTCAGTTGGCAGAAGATGTCCAAAAACGCAAAAAAATCATTTGGTGGGGGACTATCAAAAATCTACCCCGTTTTCGTCTTATGTATAAAAATTTTCATCCTATCTCATATCAGGTTAATTTTTTTGTGATTGTCTAGAATGCTCGCTGGTGAGGTGTTATACAACCAATGCTTATGTGAGGTTATTGATACCGTGAAGTAAATCGTGTATTGCCCACTAGGTTCATCGCATTGCAACAAGCTACATGAACTGTTCAGTGAAGCGAGTGTGTCATGCTAGAAAGGCGTGGTGTCTTTTCATGCAATTGATTTACGTCAAGCCATACTTGATTATCATGTTATTTTTGCTCACTGCTTACAAAAAGTGCTGGTAGGTGAAATATGTGAGGCTTCCAAGTTTAAGTCCATCTACACTTCAAATCTAAAAGCTTGATATGATCAAAATTCAGATTACTATCGCCTAGTGTGGCTAATTGCGCGAGCAATTTGCCATTTTTGGAAGGTCTTAAAATAATAAAGCTTTGGGCGTAGCAAAATTTCAGGCTTAGCATAGCAAAGTTTTTCAAGGGCTCACCATCATGAAGGTGCGTATAGTGGCATGTCGGAAACTTTGTTGGGTTTAGCCTGTATGTAACGATTTAAGGTATCTTTCCTTGCTGCTCAGATGGCCGAGTGGTATGGAGCGTCTGTCTCTTGAGCTGTAGACTCGGGTTTGATTCCGAGTCGGGTCAAACCAATGACTTCAAAAAATTGGTATTCACAGCTTCCCTGCTTGACGCTCGGCATTAAAGGGACAGTGTGGAGAACAAGCCGGCAAGTTTACTTGTTGTGCCATTGGGAAAAGCACTTAGCGGGATTCCCCCATCCTGGTGTGGTAGACAGATGACCGGCTACTCCTAAGCGAGCTCGTATAGCGCATTGATCGCTTTCTCGTGATAGGAGGATAAATGTGCAACTAAATAAAATAAAAATAAAAAATAAAGAAAATAGGCGTGCTTAAGGAAGACTGACTTGTAACTAAAATTTGGTAGAAATTGTTAGACAAACAACGCGGAATATTCTTTAAATAAATGCACCAGCATTCCAACAGTGGATTAAGTTTATTCTTCCATAACTTTAAACGAGAGGCTAAATACGCGAAAAATCTTTTTCAACAAAATCGCTACAGCGACTTCAGTTGGTAAGCTGACAAAAAATCAAAAGCCTAGTAGAGCGTAGAACCCATCCCCTACAAGTGGCTGTCCATCGTACGAGCGTAGAACCCATCCCCTGCGAGTGGCAGTCCATCGTACCCTACACCCACCCTATTGATCAGATTCTTTCCCTTCGTATGGGCGAAATGGCGTAGCAAAAACGCTCCTTTGTATGGGCTCAGGTGCGGAATCTTCAAACCTGAAGTGTTTACTGACAAATGGCCGAACCTGCAGTTTCTTTCTATGGGCTCAGATTCCGAATTTTCGAACCCGATCAAATCCAAAGTCAGATTCCGACATTTTGCCCATACAATGGGAAGCATGCTGATCAATAAGGTGCTACACCCAGAGATGGGCAGTATCGAGATACATGTATCGGCGATACGTATCGCGCGATACTTCATCGATATCGGCATCGCTTTAGCTACTTTTGAAAGTATCGCGTGTCGGTATCGCTGAACTCATATTTTAAACAGCATTAATAAATAGTCGTCGAAGTATTTCTTAATTTTCCCAATCTTAAATTTTTTCGCGCATCGTTCTGCATCTATTTCAAATTGTTTCTATTTTATTAAGCGCTTCTGTTTTAAATTTTTTTGCGCATTTTCGCGTATCGCCGATACAGCATTAATAAATAGTCGTCGAAGTATTTCTTAATTTTCCCAATTTTAAATTTTTTCGCGCATCATTCTTGCTCTGCCGCATTAATAGTTTCGACAACTTTACAGAGACGTAATGAAAATTCAGGTACTGTTCTGCCCTGAGCTTTTGCTCCATGCTGGAGCTTCCCTAAAATCCTGGCTGTGTGGCTTTCTTTCATCCTGTTTGCACCACCTCAAAATTCCAAAAATCTGGAGAAGAGCGTTGGTTGTCGCGATCCCCAAACCAATGAAACCTGTGGAGGACCCCAAGAGCTATCGCCCCATCTCTTTGCTCTGTGTCCCCTGCAAGATCCTCGAGAGGCTCATTTACACCCGCGTCGACCCGCTTCTTTCTCTGGAGCAAGCTGGGTTCCGACAGGGGAGGTCCACAGTAGACCAAACTGTTCTACTTACCCAATACATCGAGGACTCATTTGAGACCAAGAAGAAGGCCGGTGCTGTTTTTGTCGATCTGACAGCTGCTACTGTCTGGCATCGTGGCCTCACCTGTAAGCTGCTGAGACTCCTTCCTGATAAACACATGGTCCAAATGATTATGGAACTTATCCGAAATAGAAGTTTCACCCTTTCCATTGGTGACAGCAAGCGAAGCAGGTTACGACGTTTGCGAAATGGCCTCTCACAGGGATCAGTCTTGGCTCCCCTACTTTTTAACATCTACACATACGATCTGCCTTCCACAATTTCCCAGAGGTATGCGTATGCCGACGACTTGGCATTGATGCATACCTCGAAAGACTGGAAGACTTTGGAGGGCACTCTAAGCCAAGACATGACAACACTTTCAGCGTATCTCCAGACTTGGAGGCTGAAGCTCAGCCACACTAAAACGGTGACGACGGCCTTTCATTTAAACAACCGAGAGGCGAAACGTGAGCTCAAAATCTTCAACAACGGCGAACTATTGCCATACTGCCCAACTCCAACCAACCTTGGTGTAAAGCTGGACAGGTCGCTCACTTTTCGTCATCACCTAGAGCAGTGCTTCTTAACCTTTTCACTTGCTGGCACCCCATTTGCATCACCAACCAATTCTCGCACCCCCATTTAGAATTGAAAAAAATTGATGAAGACCAAAAAAAAA
Organism: Trididemnum miniatum; assembly: GCA_964006365.1. NCBI lineage: Eukaryota > Metazoa > Chordata > Ascidiacea > Aplousobranchia > Didemnidae > Trididemnum > Trididemnum miniatum. Next base: position 32,704,299 of record OZ023233.1, read on the forward strand.
TTCATCAAGTCCGCAGATGTCCGATTTTCCACGCGAAACCAAGCATAGAGCAAAAAAATCTTCAGATGTCCTATAAAAGACTAGGTCTAATCAACCTCAATGTTCATTTCAACCCCGCACCTCGCACCCCCTAGCAACGTTTCTCGCACCGCTTGGGGGTGCGGGCACCCCTGGTTAAGAACCACTGACCTAGAGGCATTGCGTAAGAAACTTTCGACTCGCGTCACACTGTTGAGGCGACTTGTAGGCTCGGGATGGGGTGCAGGAGCCAAAACATTGCGAACAGCCGCCTTGTCCCTGGTTTACTCCACAGCTGAGTACTGCGCACCTGTTTGGTGTCGTAGTGCTCACACTCGGCTAATCGACAGTGTTTTAAACGCCGCCTTGCGCATTGTTACTGGATGTCTGCGACCCACTCAAACGGACTACTTGCCAATCCTCGCAGGCATCCAGCCAGCTGAGCTTCGCCGTCGAGGAGCGACACTCTCCCTGGCTAATCGCGCCATCCTTAACCCTGATCATATTCTACATGAGCAGCTAGTCGGGAAACAAAATGCGCACCAGGGGAAACAAAAGGCTTAAATCAAGACGTCCGTTTGTACCCGCTGCACAGGAACTACTGGATAGTCTGACCGAATCAGACATTCGTGCAGCGCAATGGATGGATTATGTATGGAACATGGAGTACTTGAAAAGTGCATCAAGGCTTCATGCTTTTATTCCCAGGGCCAGTTCTAAGCCTCTTAGAATAGGTTTGCCCAGAACATCTTGAGTGAAACTGAAGCGTCTGCGAACTGGCGTAGGGCGATTCCATTCATACATGTACAAATGGGGTGTTGCTCCTTCACCGAATTGTGAGTGTGGTGCCTCTGAGCAAATTGCAGACTACATGATTTCTACATGCCCCGTACATCGTGCACCAAAAGGAATACAAGGTCTGCTGGTCCTGGATGATGACATCCGACGCTGGCTAAAAATCAACGCCGTCAACATCTAAACCGTCGGAAGAGGATGCCCAACCACACGACGACGACGAGGTACTGTTCTTTGAGAGTTGGTCGCCATAAAACCGTATGTTGCAATACTTAATTTTAGCACGCGGTACACATACTGGACTTCTTTGATTTCAGCAAAAAAAGCCGCTTTTAGAATTGAAAGTCAAAAGGAGGTTCGGGCAGATAAAAGGAGCAAAACTTTTAAGCATGCAACAGTTTTGTGGGTGAATGCTAAAGCTTCTTTTTTAGGTCATTATTTGTGGCCAAAATAGAAAAATACTAAGAAATATAGCGTAGGTCTGTTGGTGAACGGTGAGGTAGGGGTAGTAGGGTAGACTGTTTGCATTGCAAAAAGTAACAAAACGGATAGAGCAGTGGTTCCCAAACTTCTCAGAGTTGGGACCCACTTTTTATAACCACAGCTTATGACGACCCACTTTTTTGTTCGAATCTTTAAAAAAAGGTCTTTAATATTTGTTCCCTGAAGAAGTAAAAAAAAAGGTCTTTGATCAGCCTAGGTACCCAAAATTTTTAAAATTGGCTTGCATTTTTGTCCAAATTTTGTTATTACATGTAAGCATTTTTCTTAAATTTCTATGTCTAGAGCAGGGTTGGTCAACCCGCGAGCCGCATGCGGCTCTTTTACACATGCTTTCGTCTATCAGCAGCCTAGTTCTGTAATCATGTTGCGTATGGCTATGCATAAGGTGTACTATCACGTGATAATCACCTTGTTCAGAGAAGTACGACGGGGCGTGTAACGAGTGGGCGGTCCATCTCCGCGGCCTTGCGTCTGGGCAACACAGTTTCGAAGTCTGAAATAACATCGCAGCGGTGGCGACACTGTGTCTGCTTTGACCGGCCCAGGCAACAAACCCCAGATCTATCACCCCGATAGTGATGTCGTTACCACTGAGCAAACTGGCCGGTATGCTATTAATCTAGCTAAGCAAAAGTAGGCCTATGTGCATCAATAAAAGGTATGGTGATTGGTGATGGTAATGCGATCATTATTCCTTGGGCATGATATGACTCTTTGCTGAAACACGGAAAGAAAAGTAGCTTTTAGCAACTTATTAGTTGGCCACCCCTGGCCTAGAGGGAGCACTGCTTTTCGCGACCCACCAAGATTCATTTTGCAATACCATTCCCTTCATATTGCTTTGTTGTTCAAAATAGGAATACTGTATCGGGAAAAAAATAAGCTTCTGACAAAAAAGTAAAGGTTACTAAGAAAAAAATCATTACTGCATTATGATGTCAAACTTCGTAAATAAAACTCGTTACAAAAATGTATCGAGATACAAGTATCGGCGATACTGTATCGCGTATCGGTATTGTTAAAGTGGTGTTTTAGAGTATCGCGTATCGGTATCGCTTAACGCCAATTTAGAGTATCGTGCCCATCACTGTTGCCACTCCTTCCTAAAATTTTTGTACTTACGGTTTCCTTACGCATCACGTGACTCTCACACACGCTGTAGCGGTTTTGTTGAAAATGATAACTTTAATTGCGGAGAAGTAATCCGGGAAAAAAATATTGACAGAATAGAATGTACCAACATATTTCATTCGGCGATTGAGTTTACCTCAGATTGAACAGATAATTCTCAGTAATGAAACTTTCCTGAGTGAAGCCAGGCTTATCTGCTGGTTTTGCGCAAACTTTTTGGAAGCTGCCGCTTGCAGCTTGATTTGTGGTTGCTAAATGAAATCGTAGTAATGAAATGGCTGCCGACGTTTTCGGTAAGCATCATGCGACAGCTTCATGTTGTTGATTCTATTTTAGCATTTATCCTACGCAAAAATTTCCTGCCATGTATGACAAAAACCGAGCCAAATAAAAGTTACCTCAATCATCTCTCTGCACCGAGGTATTATTTAGGCTGCTTGTCTTGGACAACATAAATGGGAAACAGAAAAGGTTAACAGCCAATCGTCTATGGGCAAACGTGCATTAAGTTTTTAAGTTAAGGAAATCACGCGTATTATAAGTTGGGTTTGTTTATACATAATTTCTAGCAAAGTGGAATTCAGAGCAACGTTGTCTGTTATGTTGCGTTTTTTTGCTTAGCGAGTAGTGCTGATGCTTTTTTGTAAACCAGCTAGCTTTTTTGGCTAGCTTTTATCAAGTGTTTTTTACGCTCTTGCTTACTTGTGCAGTGTTTAGGTTTCGGCCGCGGTGGCACAGAGAGTTATCAATACAAGTGAATCACATTCCATACCAACAATGCACCAAATCAATTCTTTGGGATTTCTGCTGAGATTATCATGTTTTGTAGCATATTCCTCATACTTTACTTGTTACATCTTTGTATCATGTTTTGTAGCATATTCCATCATACTATACTTGTTACATCTTTGTTGTCGTAAATAGATGCAGTAGTATTTGTCGCAACTGTTGTACTTCATGTTGTTATGCTTTATGTAGCTGGTACAGAACCACTCTGCAACATGATTGTTGTTCTAATAATTCTCAGAAGAAACGTGCGATTAGGGGAGGCACTGCCTCACCCATCTTAAAATATGGCGAAACAACAATAATTGTTATCGCGAAATAAACTTTATTTGCAAAAACTTAAAAACCAGGTCCGTATTATTGTGACGATATAACAATTTGCAATGTATTCGTTTGTTAATGCACTGTCCTAGAAATTTCTAGACCAGGGGTCGGCAACCTTTAAGACCGGGGTCATTCCATATCAGATCATCCAGAAAAAAACAATTTTGTAACCAAGCTTTCTAGATTTTTTTGAAATTTGGTATGTGAGTAGATCAGGAATAGACGAGTGTCACAACATGAAATTTATGACAATGCGTGGAGTAGAAGTCGAGTTATGCCAATTTTAGTCAGGGCACTTTTGCTTGCAAAAAGTAAATCGAGAAATACTCAAGTAATGCTGCTCTGCAATCATCACTCATTAACTGACCATTGATACAATTTTTAATGCGTGCAACACCTAAAAAACAATTAAAAGGGTCATGAAATGTCAATGATAGCAACAATGCAAAATATTGAGCGAGATACACTCCTAAAACTGGCAATATTTTCAAGATTTTTTCGAAAATCAGTCATGCGGAACGAAAATTTAAAATTAATAAAAACAAACAAGTCCCTGCACGTATTTTTCTAAATGATGGCTCATTTTGTGGGGAATGATAACCAATACAAGTTTCAAAAAGAAAAAATGAGGGGGTTTGCCTTATCTCGCAGTAATTTCGAAAATTGTTTTAGAATCTGACAAGCCTGGTTTCTAGACCTATTCAACAATGTGTACGCAACAACATAAAGCATGACTATTCAATACAGCACTATGTAACATACATTACAGGACAGGGAAAGATAAGGGGGGTACAGGATCCTACTTGACTTGCTAAGCAAAAGATTTTTAGAGCTAAAACTAAAGGGGGTGGGTGGGTGAAACGCCCCATCTTAATAGCGTTGAAATTCACACATTTTTCCAGAAAAAGCTTAAATACACTGCATTTGTAATGTGACTATAGAGCAAAACATCTTCGAATAAAACAAGCTCATTATTCAAGTGGCTGATTGCATCGATTACGATGGTAAAACCAAAAACCAAGTGTTTCACATATACTTTATTGTTTCAGTCACCATAGATATTAGCTAGAATTATTTTAGCTGTAAAAACGATAACTTACACTTTTAGCAATAAAACAAACAAGAGTGTGGTGACCCATTTGTAATGTACAATGATGAGAGTTACAAAGAGGTTCAAAAGCATGGCGTCATAGATTTAACATGTTGATAATATCAAAATCGCACCATTACTTTGCAGTTGTGTTATGTGGATGGGAATCCTCCTTAAATTCCAAAACGGATAAAACTTATGTGAGATATATTCATCAATCAAGTAATAACTTACAAATCAAGTTGTGTCATTTTTATACCGTAGTACCCACCACGAAAACGTTTTTAAAACTGCATGCAACGCCCACAATAACAGTTATCACTTCATTAGTAGTATTGACGTTTTGCAGAATAACACAAAACGGAAACTAAATTACAATTGCGACTTTGCTTATATCATATCAACATCTGCTTTTCTTAGAGTGAATCGCTGTGTATCACGAAGTCGTGGCACAGGCGGAGATATCTTGCACACTATATGATCAAATGGGACCCAAATTTGATCTGAATTTGAAGGCCAAAAAAAATTGTGGGAAGGTCCTTTTGGATGCATAAAATCGAGTAATGCATCACAATCATCAAAGTCAACTTCCATAACTTTTGCCACATACCAGGCATTAAGATAAATTGCAGCAACCCAAGAATTCGGTAAAATATCCATATTATTGTTGAAACTGACATCAAAGTTGCAAACTAATGATATGTTCTCATCATTGCTCACAATTTTTGTCGCTATTTGGCTTGCTGAAACAGGAATGAATTGGTGAAAACTTCTAGTACCTCTCACAGGGGAAATATTGCTAAAACGAACACCAAGTTCATCTCTGGCAATTTTCAATTCTTCTTGAGATAAGCAAATAAAATGTATTCCAGAAATGTTATCTTTGCAAAATTCAAACATGTCATTCATGTTTATTATTTGATTATCCAAGGGTCTTTGAAGAGAAGCTTTAGAAGTGAGTCTTTTCACGGTACCACCAACACCATCACAAGCTCCCTTGCCGTGACTTGTGGCAAAAAATGACCAAAGAGCACCAACACCAAAATCTTCTTGATGCTTGCATAGATTATAAAAACTCTTTCTGTTTTATATTGCCCAGCACACCCATCAGTGAAATACTCAACAACTGATATATTGGAATTTAACTCTTTAAGCACGGTGACACAATACCTTTGAATAACGTAAACCATGGAGACATCATGGACAAGGTCATTTGACAAAAAACACAATGATTTAGTCAGAATTTTCTGTCCTTCTTTATAATATAAAACTGCTGGATGAACAGTACATGAGTTGTGACTCCAGTGATAGCCTTGAGCTTCATGTTGTATTTGAAAGGAATAATTTTCACTGAAATCCATGTGTATTAGAGCTTTGTTGTCGGCCAAACTTTCTTTTTCATGCTTAAAATACTCAGATTGACTTTTAGCAATATATGAATGAGGAATTAGCGCAATCAATTTTTCAACTAATTTTTCAATATATTCCATGACTGTTAAGGTTTGCGTTGTCAACTCAGTTCTATCAACTGTAGTCCATTGCTTGAATGTCACCACATCATCTACATCTTCAAATTTATTTGCTATGTACTTTTGCAAACTTTCTTTTCCAGGGCATTTCTGGCACTTCAACAGCATGCACTCCTTGCTTTTATCATTACACACATACACAGAAATCAAATCTTTATAAGACTCTTCAATTTGTGCTGCATGAAGAAGAAGGAGGGGATTTTAAAGTATGGTACATACACAAACAGAATGAGTACCAGACGATCCTGCTAAAACGCACCACTTAGGCCGCAAACTAGCAAACTTCGAAAAACCAACTTTAACATCATTGTGTTTTGACTTAAAAGATTGATAAAGCTCTTTCAAATTGCATAATATTAATCGCTTTTGCACCGGTCCAATACCTTTAACAGAAACTGTGTCCTTTTTTCCTGGCATTATTCTAGAGTAATCATCTTCTTCATAGAATTTTTGTATTAAAGCAACAGTGTCCTCTGATAGACGCTTGCCTTGACGAGGAGGAGGTACTGAGTTAACACCAAATTCCCTTTCTTGTTTACGTGCTTCACGAATAAGATATTCTGACACCTCAAAATAAGATGATGCAGCTTTTCTACTCCATGCATGTTCTCCAGGAATCATAGTTAAAAGCTGAATTTTAGTTGCTCTCGAGGATCCTGGCTCATGAATCTTGCGTTTAATTTTTGATGCAATTTCATGAAAACAAGAAGCTTTGAATAACGCACCAGCAGATGTTGAAGATTTTTCAGATCCAGAAGATTCTAACATATCAACACCCAAAGCCTCTGAAAATTTTCTTTTAAGATTTTTCTTTGCACTTGTATACTTATTTTTAGCATACTTTGCACGATAATGTTGTGGCTTCGCATGCAACTGAAGTGGTGAAGCTTCAATAAAATCTAAAGAAAGATTCAACGAATGTTTAGCTTGAGTACCATCTATCTCAGCGTGAAATGTTTCAGTCTCACTGTCTGCAGAACTTGTAGAACTAGTTGAAATTGCTTCATTGATTAGCTGTAAAATTCTAATCTTACATTTAATGCATAATTTTTCACCAGGAGCAACAAATACATTTTTGTTTACAAGCTTTTGAGACCATTCCAATGGGACTACGTGCAAATATTTGAGAACATTTTTACGGTGGATTTTCAAAGGATTACAACATTTTCGCTGGCGCTTCTCAAATCCATCAAGGAAATATACTTTATGATAGTTGCAAATAAGATTGTTCTCAGTAAAATTGACTTTGTGTGACTGACTTCTTAATATCAACAGCTCTTTCTCCTCATCATTTAAATCCAAAAAAGAATGAAAATCAGGTTGTGACTCATTAGGTTCAACAGCAACATTGCCACATTCATGATCCTGAACAAATCTAAATGCACAAATTGGCATAGGGCCTAGATACAGCTACTGAACAATTACCCTAATTAACATAAATTTACCAATGTCTAAAAACCAACAGCAAATTTTGAGTAAATATCAGGTACTGTTGACTCAGAGCCTAGTCTACAACCTTGTTCACACAATAAATAAAGTCATGAACAGTCTTTGGTAAACTGCAACAAAAATCACATCAACAAGACATTAAAAATTAGCCGCTAGTCTACTGACAACTGTTCAAAGAGAGGTGAAATACCGGTACGAATTGTCCACTAGTCTACCAGTAGCGGTAGTAACAATATACGAGACTACTGGTAGCGATACAGTACAACTGTACCGGTACAATCACTGATCAGGAAAACCCACCACCAGTTCCACAATTCCATTACTTCAGTTTAACTAATAGATCTATCTCTATATACAACCTGCTGAATCTAACACAAATACTGTATAGCATGATTACAGGCTTACCTTGCAGGTACCGGTATGTGAACTTACTTGAAACTGGTTTTTTATTTGACCTTAGCAGCTTAGCTGTTCACTACTGGTACCGGTATATACTGCAATTCATGGATAAACAAAACATTAATCACTTCAAACTTTCCAATAGTTGTTCCTTCAATTTAACAGCTACCACATAGCCTTCTCCACAGTCTTTGGTAAGTGATTAGTAGGCCTGCAACTTAAATGTCTTGTGATCTTGTCTGTCCGTATCTATTTTTTTGCTTCGCGACTCTCCTCATCATTTCATGGTACTAAAAACACTTGAAGCTGTTGCTTAGTGTTGCGTGGAAAAATTTATTAATTTTATGAAAGGCATTCAGGCTAGATTAAGCACAAAATTTTGATTGAACAATTTTGTAAGCAACTTCAAACAAAAATAATTCGGGATGAAGCTCCAGTGAAAAAAAACGATTGCAAGAAAAAAACCCCAAACCCCCTTTTCAATTTAGGCCTATTTAACTACATAAAATAATCTTTTAAATGAGCCATTGATATCAAATTTAGCGCCAGGGATATTAAAGTCATTTCATTTTTAAATAACGCTACGCATGAATGATTTTCAAAATGGTGGGCCAACAAAATCCTTTTTTAATCCTTATTCATGAACAAATAATGAAAAAAATGATTGAAATATCAAAATTTATGTCTATACCTATACTGTTCTACAACTTGAACGTACACACTATTGATTTAAGCATAGAAAAGAACTACATAAAATGACCCTAATATTTCTCAAAAATTTCGTCACGGTTCATTGAGCACAAAACAGATTTTTTTAATTACTATATAACTTCGCTAATAATTATCGGATTAAACCAAAATTTTCACCAAAATGTTTCATATTAAATAAATTTTCCTTTAGGTAAAAAAAATCTAATATCTGAACTTAATGGTGACAAGGTCTGGCGCAGCTGACATGGAATGACCCACCGAAAGAGCCATTCGAATTCGGTTTCCACAAAAAAAAACTTTAGCGCACAAACTTTTTTATGTCTAAAATGGGGTAAAGACGCATTCAACCCCCCCAGAAAATACATACCCTTATTAGGGAATTGATTAGGCCTACCCCTTGGAAGTTGGGCTATAAAGAAAATACTGTATATTGCTTTTTCAACCTACCTTTACACTTCGTATAAGCAACTATACCGTGTTACTAATGAAATCCAGGAAGTGCTACTGAAAAAATTGAATTTTCTAAATTAAATTAGTTCTCTGAGCCCGCAGCGTTAGGAGAAAAGAGGCGTCTGGGACCATAGAGCCGCAGGTTGCCGACTCCTGTTCTAGACCAATGTTTTTTGAAATTTATTCACGCGATTGTTTCGTATGGTTGTATTGTGGTGTAATAGTACTGTTTACTTCAAAAATATTCGGGGCGGCTCTTGCTTGATATTTTGTAATTTTGGCCAACTGTAGTTTTGTGCTGGGAGTCGAACCTGAACCGCGAACCGGTAAAAACCGCTTTTTTTCGGTGAACCCGAACCGAACCTGAACGTTTAAATTTGAGAATATTGAGCCTGAACCGAACCCGAACCTTTATTATTTTAAATCTGTGAACCTGAACCGAATCCGAATCTTTAAAATTTTATGCAAGTGAACCCGAACCTATAATATTTTGTGGACATAAACCTGAACAGAAATCGTTTAGTAACAATGTTTGAATCTGAGCTGATTCTCAAAAAAGATTAGTAAAAATCTCTAGACATGTACTGCGATGCGTAACATTCTTTCTGCTTACTTGGGAGATTTGTCTCGTTCTCCCGGTAACTTTACAACAACCTCAACTGAATCTAGTCAGGCTTTTTATTTGAAGTGAACTCGAACCGGTAAAAACCGTTTTTTTCTCTGTGAACCCGAACCTGAACCTTTAAAATTTGGATTTAGTGAACCTGAATCGAACCTGAACCTTAAAAATTTGGTTTTGATGAACCCGAACCGAACCTTTACATTTTGGTGCAACTGCAAAACGAACCGAACCTGAACCCAAATTTTTGAAGTCTTGAACCGGAACTGAACCGTTAAAAATAAAATTTCTTGAACCGGAACCGGAGCGATATTTTAAACGGTTCGACTCCCTGGTTTTGTGCTCGTGACGTAACAATGTTTTGAGATAGCGTTTGAATTTTCGGATGTCATATGATTTTATTTGAGGTTCTTGATTTTGACTTTTGAGCTTAGGCGAAACACTAGCGTAGCCAGGAATTTGCATTGGGGGGGACAGTTGAGAATGACATCACATTTGACCGTATATTGTATACAGGACCGGATCCAGAAAGTTTTGGTGGGGTACATGTAATTTTGAATTAGGTTGAATGTGGACGGCGTTCCGGTTTAAGATGAACCTTGGAACGCCTGTATACACGTACTGCGTTTGTAAAATAATTTACAAAGGTGGGCAGTTGCGCGCTACTTTTTTAGTAGCGGTAGCCTTTTAAAAATTACGTTACTTCTAATAGAAGCATAGCAGTAGTTAGTTCACGAGAAAGCGATCAAAGCGCTATACGAGCTCGCTTAGGAGTTGCCAGCCATCTGTCTACCACACCAAGATGGGGGAATCCCGCTAATAAGTGCTTTTCCCAACGGCACAACAAGTAAACTTGCCGGCTTGTTCTCCACACTGTCCCTTTAATGCTGAGCGTCAAGCAAAGAAGCTGTGAATACCAAATTTAAAGTCATTGGTTTGATCCGACTCGGAATCAAACCAGAGTCAGTGGTGAAATTGGGCCGGAGCTCCGCCCCAAACTTCTCCACTACCACCGGAGCGCGAGCTCCGGCAGTTCCTGGGACAACGAATGTTATAGGATCGATCAACCGAATCACTCCGTGATGCTAAGTAATCGTCGCATTAATATCCCCCTGTCTTTCACACAGTGCCGAAACTAGCGCCCCTCGAACCCCCCAACCGGGGGGGGGGGGCGCACACAAAGGGGGGCCCCGTAAATAGTCAGTACGTAGTACTATTTAATCAACGTATGATAAAGGTGCCTTAAATAAGCCTATTCTAAGATTCAATATATTTTTTGTCTTAACTCGCGCGATGTGGGCCCCCCATACCATATTTATGCTTTTGGCCATGAAGGGCCCCTGCAAATTTTTCGAAAAATAGCAGTCGCAAAACTAGCAAACAAACATTTAGTAGCATACCAAGGGCCAGGGGGGAGGTGTGAGGAATGCATCCCCCCACCAGCCATTTTCAACAATGCTTTGGATAAATAAAGTTTTTCTATGATTTCGAACCTCTCATAACCATGGGTGCAAATCCATGGAGGGATGTATCCCCCCCAATAATCCGGCAGCATACCCCCAATAATCCGGCAGCATACCCCCAATATTTTCATGTCCCAAAGTCAGCGCAGGGGATGACCTTTTTTTGGCCTTCACTTCATTTTGGGCAAAAAAATTGACATCTGAGAACGTTGTGACCTTTGTTTTGGTCGTCACTTCATTTCGGGCAAAAAATTGGACATCTGCAGACGTGTCAATTTTGCTAAATCATCTCCCCCAATGTCTAAAAATGGTCGATTTTTGCTACATCATCTCCCCCAATGCTCAACATAGATTTGCACCCCTGTTCATAACAATAAACCTTAGTCGCCTTAAGCACGCATAATCGAAACTGTGCGAACAAAATGCATCATATTTGATAAAGCACTCAAACTTAGGGGCCAAATATATGAACAAACTTTGCCTGAGAATTGTTCGAAAAGCGCTAAAATGACCATTACAGTATGCAAATTTTCAAAACTTTTCCGGTGGAGTATGCCCCCGGACCCCCCTAGAGTCGTTTTTGTTACTTAAGTTGCTGGAAATAACTCTACCGGGAAAAAATTGCGCTTGAAAAAGTGACGAAATTTGGTGCTTTCTCCCTGAAAAAAATTCTGAATACTTCCCTGACATGAAACATTTTGAAAGGGCTTATTTACGCCCGTTTCCGGGTCTAAACGTCTTTGTATTTAGTTAACATTCAACCTAATTTAAAATCACATCCCCCCCACCAAAACTTTCTGGATCCGCCTCTGCCAAAGGCCTCTCATTCTCAAGTGAAAGGCGCAAAAATAAGCCTTAAAAACGTTTTTTCTTCGCATAGGTAGCGAAGTGTTAATTATTTTAGTGGGTTTCGAAGGGACCTAGTTAAACAGACTACTAAACCTTGTTAAAACTGAGGAATTTTAAAGGCTCAAAAAGCCTCCAAAATAAGGTGAAATTCCGCAAAATTTTCTGGGGGGGGCATGACCCCAGACCCCCCTAGCTTGGCATCGCCCCTTCGGGGCTCGCTCTTTTGCATCACCATCCAAGAAAATTTTTTCAGGGGGCCCCGAAAGATGATTTCGGGGGGGGGGAAGGGGGCCGCATTGTCTAGTTTCGGCTCTGCTTTCACATTACGACCGCAAGGCTTTTATAGGTGCATTATTTGCTAAAACCGCAATTTTAAACCTGTTAATCATACTACGTTTATGATGTCAAAATGCTTTGTGAATGGGAGTAAAGTAGAACGAATACTGGGCTACCAGACGCAGGCCTACACTGCTCTCTTGCTCAACGACAAGGACTAAGAAGTGAGTAGTTGAGGTACGGTGCCTTATATGTGTGACGAGCGTATTGCATGAAACAGAAGGGTTTATTTATTTGTATTAACACAATAACAGAATTTTTTTTTTATGTAGCAGTAATGTAAAGCACTGCAGATATGCTTAAAGTGGGATGTTGCGTGATGAAGCAATAGGAATAAGCGAAGCACTAATGCTGGCGTTTTTGCCTTTAAATTCTCAGCTTCTTTTCTATATTCAGCTTAAATTCTAAATTCTCAGCTTCTTGATATCATGATCTTAATTTCAAAAAATTCTCAGCTTCTTGATATCATGCTCCGTAACCAGTGGCGTAGCTAGGGGGGGGGGCAGCGGAGCACTGGCTTCCCCCCCCCTTTTTTGACGAAGCTTAATCTGAAGTGTCATCAAAACATTCTTATGGAATACCGTAAACTTTGTTTCAAAAACTCACTCATCTTCACCACTTTTTCATTTACGACTAATTTTTGCGCCATTTAAACTTCGATATAATTTCCCCTCAAAAAGCGCTTGTTGAGCATTATTGCATCATAACAGCGCAATGGGATCAAATATTTAAGTGTAAGTACAGAGAAACAAGATTGTATCGCAAAAAGGCAATCGAACCGAACGTACGGCGAGCAAAAAGAAAGAATGTTCAATTGAAAATTGTTTTACGAAGAAGAATATAGGCAGCAAGTGCAGGAAAGTGTTGTTGCAGTAGCTACGAATACATTTGGCCCAGAATATAGTGTCGAAATTTGCTTGCAAAAACCGAAAAATCAGAGTTTGATTACTGTTATAGTAATTTGTTGATGTTAATGTGATGTTTCTTTCTGTGGGACTTTTTCGTTGTGTTTGTTGTTCTACGTATTTTTCGTTTGTGCATGCCACGGCGACAAAATCGTTGTATTTTTTTAAGTATATAATGCCGTGCAGAAGGCAATTTTAGTAGTATTAGGGTAGCGATTCTGCGATTCTTGCCTGCCTTGGTCTACACTAGAGATGGCACGGGCTGACTTTTTTGCAACCCGGACCACCCATGACCGGGAACATCTTGCCCGGTAGCGGTAACCGACCTAGCAACTCATCCCCAAAATAAAGCGCTGCCCGCCCAAAGCCCATTCTTTTATGAACGTTCAACCACATTTCACAGAAAAATGAAAGTTGAAAGGGATTTCAAAAATTGGTAGCGGCTCGTTAGCGGCCCAATTGGGAAAAAAAGATAGAACTGGGTCGTTAGCGGACCACTGAAAAGACCGGTTAGCGGCTCGTTTGCGGGTCTCTTAGCAGCCCATGCCATCTCCAGTCTACCGTAAATAATTCACTCCATATTCATCCGTAAACAAAATAAATACCAATAGCTTGAGGCAAAAATCGAAATACGGGAAGACAGCGTGAGCCTACCGCCTTGGCCTGAACAGATCGTTTTTTTGAAGTTCTTGGCCTATTGTAATTTGGCCTCCCCCTAAATATTCCGCTGGCTACGCCCCTGTACGTAAACATAATCCAGAATGTGCTCATTGTGCTGAGCATAAAATGAACGTGTAGGAAGTTGCGATAGAAAACATGATTCCGTGTCAAGGTTTCGTTACCGGTATCACGATTATTATAAACAGTTATTTTTAGCCGCTCAAAAATACTCATCACCGAATGAAACATGGTCGTCTAGGATTCAATTAACCTAAATTGCGAGTTTCTGCTTTCATACCGATATGCACTGTGAAGCCATGATATGTTGCTTGATAGCTTGGCCGCGTCATATTGCCCGAAGACCGACAGCTTTGACCCTCGCTATTATTGCTTCTACTGGTCTTCTTTGTCATGCTCGGAGTTGATTCTCGACGAGACTGAGTTCGATACTCCGTCGAGTCGTACCACAGACTTTAAAAATGGTATTCACAGCTACTCAGTTTAGCGCTCAACACCACAGATAGTGTGGAGAATGAAATTGGTTAAAACATACCTTGTCCTATGAATTACTTCAGTCCTGGCGATACAAGACCTTGGTAGTTATAAAGCGCCTAAAAACAACCTAATATTTCATTTCGTTCTCTGCAAACCGTAGAGCTCCGGCACTTCTAACTTACCAATTTCACCACTGACCAGAGTCTATAGGTCTGTTTACACTAAATGCGACTTTAGTCCGATTTGCTGTCGTACGAAGTTTCATCAGATTTTTGACGTAAGCAGTTGATGAAAATATCTTTCACACAATTCAAACCCAAACAGTTTTGCTTCCTACCAGTTGTTTTGCAAAGCCCCTAACGATTGTATTCTGGAATGCCGCGGATAGTGACGTAGCTTTACGTCATACCCTCTAACAGTTTCGTTGCCTACGTCGCAGGACGTACGAAAAATTTCATCGTATTCTGTGTAAACACACCTTATAGCTCAAGAGTCGGACGCTCTATTCCACTCAGCCATCTGACCTGGTAACGGTAGCCTGGCTACTTTTGTAAAACGTTTATATGCCGCTACCGTTACTTAAATTGGCTGTAGAATTTTATGAATTGAGAAAAGCCATGGTTTTAAATTTCTCAGACATAGATAAGGTCAGGAACAGCTACATCTGTGTAAGCACTCGACTACGTTTAAGCAGCTTCGTCTCAGTTCAAAATAATTTGAATAGACATCCCGTTGCGCTAGAATGTTGAGAAGTAGTAAGGAAATTTCACGGGACTTTTTTCCAAAATGCTTTTCAAACAAAAGCTTGAAACCGACTCGACTTCTTTCTGCATTAAACGGATGTAACATTTGCTGCTTGGTGTCACTAAGGACGCAGAAGTTAAAACTACATGGCATGCAAAACAATTCAACTTACATCAGTATACCAAATTCTCAGGGGCGTATTCTCCATGCATGCCTTGCCGATTGCCATTCAACCAAAGAAAATTAATAATAATAATATTTTTGAAAAAATATGTAAAACAACTTTCTCGATTTTAATTTGAGAACTTTCTCCGTGTCAGAAAAGCATTAAATATGAAGACCATTTTGAATATTAATAAATGGCAACACTTAAAAGTAGCCGCGTATCACCGCTGACGACCGCATAGGCATGCAATTTTCGAAGTTGCTTTTTTGTCCCGCATCTAGTTGTATTGGCGCTAAATCCGCGAATAACTACGTAAGAAGGCATGCAATTGTCAAATTGCATGCCTATGCAGTCTACGCGGTAAGACGACGCAGTAACTGGTAAGCGCTGAGTAATCATATACGGCAGTCTACTCAATACGGTACCATGGTGCAACAGATCTACTGCGTATGATACTGGTAAATAAGTTAGTTTAAAAATGATAGGCTGAGAGACAGATTAAGCTGCAAGCAGGAATTTAGTTGTAATAGGTCCAGTTTACGGGTACCGGTATTGTATACCTTACTGGTTCAAAGGGGTTAGGTCTAGTACCAGCCCCTAGTTCAGTTTTGTTAGGATTAAATTTGGTTAGGGTCAAATTTAGTTAGGATTGGGTTCAATTAGGGCTAGATTTGGTTAGGGTCAGGTTTTAGGTTAGGTTAAGGTCATAGGTTAGGTTAAGGTTGGCAGACTGAAAAAGTGTGGGGCTGTTACTGGACATGACTTGTTTGAAGTACCGGTCTACCGGTAGGTAGACTTACCAAACCATGGGGTCTGAGATATCGGTACCGGTAGATAAATATCGGTAATGCAGATAAAAGAACATCATCTTAATGAAATTAAGATTTGTTGTACAAATACTGGATAGAATATTGGTACTGGTAGGTGCAGTGTTACAGTTTATAGTACCGGTACTTTAGTAAAATTAATTTTCATCAAGCTTTAAATGGAGACAATGAGCCAAGTCCAAGTCACAGCTTCAAGTTTGTCTACCAATAATACTGTTTAAAAGTTGAAACAAAAAAGTTTTACAGCTCTAACATTTCAAGATTAATTCTGGCAAAACTACCTCACAGTTGAACATAAGCGGATCTTGTCTAGAGTAAGCCGTCCACATCTAGATTAACTCGTCTGCATGAGGCGATGAAAGACATGGACGGCTTACTCTAGATAAGACCCAACACAAGTATATTATCTGTAGATAAGACCCAAAACTAGCTTAAGAAATTTTAATTCAGAAATTTATAGTAACGTTTACAAATATTGGATCTGCAGAAGCTCAATATCAAACGAATTGTACTGCTGGCCTTGCTTATTATTTTTTAAAGACAACACTATAGGCCTATGGCTTGCTGTATTTTTATTCCTGTCTAACTTATTTGCTTTGTACAGTGTATGATGTTACAAATTAGGTTTTGACCCCTAAGTTGGTTGCTTACAATTCAAACATAAGTTTGCCATGTGTGTTTTCATTCGTTGGTCATGCTATGCTTGTGACTGGTTAAAATTCTGATTTCTTCAGTTAATTTGTTGCTACTGCTTTATAGAAATACTGTGACATTATTTTAATTAGCTTGTTTCCATGCTTATTTCATTAGATTGGTTAAAAGATTTGATGTAATTAAAGTTGCAATGCAGATATTAAAATCTTAATCTCATTTTTTAATGATCAGCTTCATTATGCTTCAGCAACTGTTACCCTTGGAATCAAAATACAGGTTCAACATTTTGGTTTATCGTCAAAACTGCAGAAATTAGATTGCTCATGTTAATAGAGCTTCCTTGTAGTTTTACACCAGTTAATAGAAAATTATCTGCTTTTAATTTAAACTATTGACCACTGATTCCCCATGATCATTTGTCAATTGGTGTGGGTTAGTGGTAATTGTCAGCAGTGAATTGAATGATTGACTTGTCAAAATTTAACCCTGGATAAAGTAGGACGTCGTATTGTTTATCTATGGTTTTTTATACATAGAGTGACTATAAGGTGTACGAGTTTTTTGAAACTTCCTATGTTACAGGTGTTGTGGTATGTTTTGTTATCACTGCATAAAAGCTTCAGAATATCATTTATCAAGTATATATTTTGAATTATATTGTGGCCTATCGCCACATGTATACTTCAACTTCACTGAGTCATATAGATTTCCGATGTTTTATTTTTCCAATATTTTGTAAATATGATTTTAGGTACCAAGGGTAAGATTATTTATTAAAGCCTAGTTACTGGAGTAGTGGGGATGGATACTACTGCTGTGAAAAACTTCCAAGTTGTGCAAATGACTCAACAATACCAGACTTATATACCTGAAGAAAGAAAAACTATTTGTGTAACAAAACAGCATTTAGTTTTAAAAAATATGGATTGTCCCTAGAAAAGCATTTGGTTTGATTCACAACTGCTGGTAAACATTCGATGAATGGGATGAAAGTTGATTATATGCAATTACATTGTAGCAAGAAATTCTCAACAACATTCTCAGATGGATCAGAATAACGTGCACAGAATTCCTTTCTGACTCGAAGACTTCGCGATCCCTTCGGAGTCACCCTTTCACTAATCCTTATGTTATCTATCTAATGCATGTGTTTTTGTCTTATCCGTAGTGGTTGGTGACGAGTAAACAAACTTGAACATGAACTTTCTGAAACTAGCTGTTAACTTTCTTGTCGATTTTGCTAGATCCCAATTGCTTCTCTAATATGATTACCCTCTTCAATCTATTACGAGACAAACGCCACTTCACTTCTAAATCCCATACAATTTCTTGATAAGTTCGTGTATTTGTGAATTCCGTTTTATTTTTGGCAACACATATATTTGTCTCGTGAAATTGCGGCAAATGCACGTGGTTTGATCATGGCGTAATCGATGGAACTTAATGAACGACCGAGCTTCTAGCTTTAAATTTGAGATTTTATTGCAAATACTGGCGATTATAAGACAGCCCTTGGTTTGAACGAAACAATTCTTGGTTTGAACACAATTGGTGAGTTAAAGGTTGTTTGCTATCTTAAAATATACTGTTTTCTTATTGAGTGAATTTAAATATAGTTTGAGTTAATTCACCGAAATACGTTTTCTTTCTCTTAACCATTGGTTTGTGATGAATTTTGCACTCTACATGAAATGAAAGGTTAATCCAATATCGTAATGTTCTTCTATAAGTTAGTGACTATAAATCCCTGTTATGCCGTCGAATTAATGTGTACATACTGAATAGCTCGTTGTTCAATAAGCAATCTATTATTTACCTTCTTAGCCAACTTCAGTGTCAACCGACAATACACACGGTTTGTACTTTAATATGTAGTATATATAAGTAATCAACCGTTAATTAATCTTAATCCATAGCGATTATTTTGATGAATTCTATTCCAAGATGGGATCACTAGTGCATAGTACGTTTATGTCAGTTCTCGCCTCGAAATTTCATTCCTGCACTTGGCTTAAGTTATTGCGCGTTTGTTTGTTTGTTTATATGTTTTCCTGCACTTGGCTTAAGTTATTGCGTGTTTGTTTATTTGTTTATATGTTTATTAATTTGGTGTTTACAACTTTAATAGAAAACGGTGTGTGTACCTACTCTATGGTCATTCAATTTGGTTGAGATCACACACACCAGTGAACAAGCAAAATCAAGAAGTTCCTTCCAACATCTAAGTTTAATCAACACCAGCCATTAACCTGAAAATTCAAGCCATCACGGGCATGAGAAATGCAAGCGCCATATGATTAACAAAAATTGTCTTGATACTACTCTGTGGGACATTTGACACACGCACTCATGGATATTAAAGGATTAGGGTATGAACAGCGTCAGACACTAAATAGTTATTATTATTATTGCATCATTTATGATCTTCGATTTGTGTGCCTTAAAGCACAGTCGTTTGGTTTCAACAACTGTATGACGTCATGGAGCCTCTTTGAGATGAGGCGATAAAGTAATGTAATAGACTGAATTACCAAAGAATTGAAATCATATTTTTTGACATACAGTGTACGTTATTACCTTGTGAAATAAAAATTGATGTTCTGTGCGTTAATTTTTCGCCTACCTAATACGCTTGAGAAAACTAATGACGTCATCGTAATTGCATGCCTCATCTGGCAGGTCACGCTACGCCACTGCAAATTCTGCTCACTGATATTTGGGTTGCAAGCAACTTGTAAGCAGTCAATCACTAGTCACAACACAACTATTACTGCTCTTAAATTGATTCTCATCAGGTAGATCTTGAACATTGTAATAGCTTGCAAATTGCATAATATTTTAGCTCACAGCAGGAGCTCAGTAATCAGTATAGTTCAGTTTGCAGTTGTCGAGAACAGACGTGCTTTGAAAAGCTCGTGAAAATTGCGAAATATCAGTTACAAAATGTCACGTGGTAAATCGAACAAAGCAAGTAGCAGCTTTAACAAAGAGGATAGGCAACTGTTGCAGAATATGAACAAAGCAGTAAAAGGCTTGAAAGAAGAATTAAAATCATTACGTGAAGAACTTAACAAAAGCAAAAAAGACTTAAAAGCGACTAAAGTTGAAAATCAAAGGCTTAAGCAAGCTCTAAATCTTTCCAATTCTAATCAAATCAAATCAAACAAGTTTATTTTATGCGAACACGAAAGGTGCCAACAGGTAAAACAAACAAAAAAAAACAACATAAACAAAGCTTATTTTAGCATAATAATTAAAAAATTTCGTTTATTAACCACAAGTAATGATAGACCTACATAGTTGGCAAATACGCAAAGGAGAGTCGCGAAGGGACCGGTTAGGTCTTCGAGTCAAGCGACCACCTATTGATAATTCAGTATGATTTTATGTAAATCAGAAGGGCTGATTAGTTTTAATCAAAAGGAGGAAATAAAGAGACGACAAAAATTAGGGTTAAATGAACAGGAAAATTACAGTAGTACTGTATACATGTAAATATAAATTAAGATGTCAGCAAATGTGCAGTGTTACTCAATTTGACATAATTAATTTCCAAAGAGCGATAGATGATCAAAAGACTAAATCAGAATGTTGTGTGTAATATAAATATTTAATTATTGCAAAGGCCAATTACGAATTGCTGAAGGAAATTTATGAACTTGAGTTTAGCAACTTAGCTTTATATTTTAAAAGGAATTGTTTATGACTAAGTTTTCTAAGATTTTCAGGAATATCGTTCCAAAGTTTGGCACCTTTAAATTTAATAGTGCGTAACAGCAAGGAGGTAGAAAACTGTGGAAGAAAGTATTGGTTGGATTTAGCAGCATTTCTGGTATGGCAAGAGTGGATGGAAGAGACTAAAGTGAAATAGTTATTGAAGGACGAAGGGAGACATTTTAGATAATATTTATGCATAAACTTAGCCAAAGCATACAGAATAAGCTTGTCAAGGCTTAAAATATTAAGTTTAACGTAAAGAGGAGAGACATGTTCGTACCAGTCGGCTCCTGCAAGCACGCGGATAGCCTTCGATTGAATACTGCGCAGTTTAAGAAGATTTGATTTAGGCGTAGCGCTCCAGATAATTAACCCGAAATTAAGGTGGGAGTGAATAAAAGCGTAGTAAAGCTTTTTTAGTATATCTTTGGGCAAAAAAGATTTGGTTTTGAAAAGGATTCCTAGAGAGCGAGATAATTTGGATTCTAGCAAGGCAATGTGCTGTTTAAATTGTAATTTATTGTCTAAAACAATGCCTAGATACTTAACGGAATTAACTACCTTAACCGGAGAATGATTATATGATATGTTGAGAATAGGAGGATCGATTTTAGCATTAGGAGATATTATCAAGGCATACGACTTTGAAGGGTTAACTGTAAGTTTGTTGGCATTGATCCACATTGATAAGTTAGTCATTTCACGATTTAGCGTCTGCTCTAACACGGTGGCTGAGGGAGCATTAGCAATAATGCACGTATCGTCCGCAAAGAGCCTGGGAGTGGTGTTGATAGAGTTGGTTAGATCGTTAATGTATAAGAGAAATAATAATGGCCCTAACACTGAGCCCTGTGGAACTCCATATTCAATGCGTAGTGTAGATGAGTTAATGCCCTGAAGGGAAACGTACTGTTGCCTATTGGAGAGATAAGATGAAAACAAATTGAAAGCTTTACCACGGATACCATAATGTTCCAGTTTCTGTAGTAAAATGTCATGAGTGACAGAATCAAATGCTTTTTTTAAATCAAGCATTATAAGGCCAGTAAATTGACCGTCATTAATACTATCATAACATGAAGATACTATATCAACAACCGCGTGCTCTGGGGAAAATTTAGAACGAAAACCATATTGAGTGGTAGACAAGATGTTGTGCTTTTCGATAAAGGATTGGACTCGGTTGTAAAGTAATCTCTCAAACACTTTTGCTATTACTGGAAGGAGTGAGATAGGGCGATAATTATTTATATCAGTCTTGTCGCCTGATTTGAAGATAGGAACCACTTTGGACATTTTTAGAGAATCCGGAAAAATACCACATTCAACACAGAAATTGAAGAAGATTGTAAGAGGGTAAATAAGAATATTTGATCCCAATTTCAGAAAAAAGGAAGAAATGTTATCAGGTCCGCAGGAGGAACTACTTTGTAGCGATGAAATAATTCTCAATATTTCTTGAGGATAGGAAGGAGCTAAAAATATAGAATCTGTTACTCTATTGTGTAGGTAGTATGAAGGTTTTATGCTACTGGGAGTTGCAGTAACTTGAACAGCAAGCGATTGCCCTATATTACAGAAAAAATTGTTGAAACTTTGAGCGATATCAGCGGGTTGATCAAAAGAAGTCCCATTAATTTTGAGAATTTTGGGGGCAGAGTTTCCAGCAGATCGCTTCGAAGGCAATACGTTATTCAAAGTTTTCCAAAGCAGACGAGGGTTGTCAGCAGAGGAACGAAATTCATTTTCATAATGAAGTTTTTTGGCAACAGTTTTTAGTTTGGTGAGTTTGTTGGTATATTTTTTATAAAACATTTTTTGTTCAACAGTGCCATGAATGTAATGAGACTTGTGCATATTTTGTTTACTCCGAATAGAAGTTAAAATACCTCGAGTTAACCATGGTTTACTTAAAACCTTTTGTTGTTTTCTAGAGGCCAATTTTATAGGAGCGTGAAAATCAATGGTGGAAGTTATTAACTGTAAAAACTGGTCAAAAATTTGGTTGAAGTTATTTTCATTTAAGTTTTGGATATCAAAGTCATTGACTTGAGAGTTCAAGTCGTGTAGAAAACGTTCGGAGTCAAAATTTTTCATTGATCTATAAAAGGATTTAACAGAGCGTTTGCATTTAGGTATATTTTTTAATATACAAAAAACCGGATAATGATCGGTGAAATCGCTCTCAATTATCCCAGGTAAAATCGGGTTGGAATGACAGTTAGTGATGATGTGGTCAATGATCGTGGACGAGTAAGGAGTAACCCGAGTAGGTTTAGTAATCATAGGGTAATTAGCACTACTTAACAGCATGTCCAGATAATTTTGAGCATCGGTGGAGCGGTTGATCGGAGAAATGTTAATATTAAAATCACCAACGAGAAAAAGATTTGCATTAGACAAGTTGAGTTCGAGCAATTTGTTATTTAGTTCTTGAATAAATAACTGAGTGTCTGAGGAAGGATGACGATAAATAGTAGCTATGACAGTTTTTTTGGTAGTTTGGTTGCAATTAATAGACACCCAAATATCTTCACAGCCCGCATTTATCACATTTTTGGCAATTACACTAAAGCCAATAGTACTGGACACGTAAACCCCAACGCCACCAGCTGAACTAAACGAGTTAGCAAAAACAAACTCATAGCCTGGAATGGAGATATTTACAAAAGAAGCATTTTTTAGACGAGTTTCCGTGATGCAAATTACGTCAGGAGGAACAGAAAATTGCGATAGAAAATGAGAAAGATCATCAAAATTTTTCGTTAAAGACCGAATATTAACATGTACGATTAAAAGATCGTTGGAGGAAGGAGTTCGGTTAGGGATAGATTGAGGGTTGTTGTAATATACGCAAGGGTTAATATTAGTAAGCAAAGAGTCTAAAGACTGATCAACTATTTCATCGTTGCCAAATAAGTTAGGGTTGGAATTACTGGAATGCGCTTGAGTGGACATCAAAAACATACTCAATTCGCCAGCACAATGAAGATTCAACATTTTGGCCAAAAAGACAAATACTGGAAATGAAGCTACAAATAATAGTAAATAACGATATGCCTACGCAGCGCAAAATGTTAAGCTATTAGATCTAAGTCAAGAGCTGATTTTATATTGATAGTGTCGGAATCTTCAGATTTTCGGACAAATATTGATCCATTGGAAGTCCAGATAAATTTGAAATCCGCAGCTTTCATCTTCTGCTTGGCCAGCCAAAATAGCTTTTTACGCTGTTGTGTTAAATTTTCATTAATAAATAATCGTTCAGTTCCTTTAACAGAGAATTTTTCCAAGTCAAGATTTCGTGCAAGTTTCCGGTTTGCGAAAATTTTGTTGCGAATATCCCTTCCCACGAAGCGAACAATAATAGGGGCATGGAATTTTATAGGCTTACGATTGTTGTCGTCAGAAGATGAACGTGAACGCACTGGTAATCGATGCGAAGTTGATATGTCATCAGGCTTCACATCCACCTCTATCAGCTTAGCAATCTCAGTTACAATTTCATTGGTATTTTCTCCTTCCGTATATGGAACTCCGACTATCTCCAGATTTTGCCGTCGACCGTATTGTTCGATGGCATCCACCTTTTCATCAGCTTTCACATTTTTTTCTTCAATTTTGCTAGCCTGGTCTTGTAGGACTAGTATCTGCTTTTCCTGTTCTTTGTTTTTTTTTTGTAGCTTCTTATAATCAGTCTGTAAATCTTCATATTTGCTTGAAATGAAGTCTTGGCTACTTTTAACTACTTCAAGTTCTTTCTTTAATTTGCTGATTTCTTCCTTGTACTCATTTTGCCAAGAACTGACGGCTTTTTCAATTAATATTTGAATTTTTTCGTCAAGGTCAGTCTTCACATTACTGGTAGGCTTATTGCTGTTTTTACCAGGCATTATTGTCAAGTGACGTAATAATTATAATGGTGGATATCTTGTAAGTGAACTTCTTGAGTAGCTGCCTGCCTAGTAAGCTTGCAAAACGGTTAAAATCTTCGGAAAATCTGCTTCAGTAAATAAATGTTTTAGCTTCTTAACAGTTCGTTCAAATTTGGGTTACCTTTGCTGAAGAAGTTATGTGGTTTTTAGCTGCCAATAATTATTTTTTCGATTCTTTTAAACTGACTTTTTAGCAGAGCTCCAAAAACGCGTCCGACTGTCACGAATGCAAAACCTCGAATGTTGATGACTTAGAACAATATGGCAGGCGGGAGAACATTCGGATTCATAATGTTGCCGAGTCAACTAGCGCGAAAGATGATGGCGAAGATGTCTTATTCAAAGTAGCTGATGCTCTTAAAATTGAACTTGCCGAATATGACATTCAACGTGTGCACCAAATTGGTGTAAAAAAAATTCCAGAAATGTTAAGCCACGCCCTGTGATAGTACGATTTGTATTCTATCAAAAAAGGAATGAATTTTTATTTGAAAAAAGCAAGTTGAAGAAGAGTATGCATTTTGGCAATGCATTTATTACAGAAGATTTGACCCCACTGAGGTCAAAACTGCTTCGATATGTTAAAAGAATGCGTTAATGACTTCGTGCTTTGCCATTCGTACAACGGTAAGATACGAATGAAGAAATCGGCCCAAAAAGCAGGTTTGTCTCTAGACAAGAATGGCAATGATCAAGGGACAGGTAAATGGCTCACCATAACATCGGTTGATGACTTATTTAAGATTAATGTGGACGTTGATTTTGAAAAATTGAACTATTTACCTTTTAAGTACAACAGTGTGACCATGGGATCGTCGGATAGTGAGGTAGAAAGTGATGCCTCCACTGATTAATAACATGAGAGTATAGTATTTTTTGTCATATATTGTGTGAGTCGGTGCATTAAATGGTTACTTCAATTACCAAATTTATTTGTAAAACTTGTTCTAAATGTGGTTCTGTAAAGGATAGCATAATCTGTGTCAACTGCCAAATGCGTAATCATGTGACCTGTTGTACACCGATTGCTCAATGCTCACGCTTAACTGACCGATTTGAATGCAATAATTGCTACAGTATCGAACGCTCTTCGAGATCAACTCAGAAGAGTTCAAAATTTGGTTCTGGTTATCACAGTACTCTTACCGATGATGATACATCGATTACAGGCCTTAATGAAATAGAATACCAAGATATGTTATTTAATAAATGTGAATATTATAGCACTGATTCCCTGAATAATATTCTTCGTAATCGAGCTAATGAACTACTAATCATCCATTTCAATATTCGAAGTTTGGAAAAAAATATTGATAAATTGTCTCAATATTTAAGCGAACTTAAAAGGCAACCGGATGTAATAGCTCTGACTGAAACTAAACTGAAAGATAATATCTGCGGTAACATTAAGCTTGCTGGTTATAAATTTATCCATGTGAATAGCCCTACGCTTGCTGGAGACGTGGGGCAGAGTTTTCTTTATTAGAGTTGTCCGACTCTATCACGTGATTTCGTTTTTACGCATGAGTACTTATAGATCGATTTCAGCAGACTACAATCAGCTTGCATTGTGAAAAGTGACTAAAGCTTTCAAACGCCGGAGTTAAGCTAACGAATTAGCTAAATTTGATTTCAATTACGTGAAGGATAGTTTTACAGACATTTGCAAGAGAATTTTTAGTGATATGTAGCCTAGTTAGCAAAAACTGATTTAAATAACGTGAAGGATAGTTTTAGTGATTAGGTAGTCTATATAGCTGTACATTAGCATGGGTTACTATGACACCCTTTGTTGGACACAAACTGTATTTAGTGATAGACTAGAGTTCCAGTCTAAATGTCATTTCAAATCGAAATTGATTTCTATCATTAAAACTTTTGGAGTAATATTTTCAGGAATTTGATCCAAATTAAATTCGACATTTTTCTGAATGCAAAATATTTTACATTAATTGTTTTTTGATTTTTTATTAGACCTTAGTTGTAAAAATAACCATTAAAGCTTATGGATCTTATTAAAAGCTGGAAAGTAGGGGACCTATCGCACAAGTTTTACTGAATTCAATTTTTTGTCCAATTGGTTGGACAATATATTAGGCCAAATGCTTTTTAGTTTGTTGGACTTAGTTGTAACGACATCGCTATCGATGCGGTAGGTCTGGGGTTCGCGCCCTGGGCCGGTCAAATCGGACAAAGTATCGCCAGGGACTCGTCACCGCGCTGTTTTCTTCGAACTTTGAAGCTGAGTTGCCTGGGCGATCAGCGGCGGAAACGGGTCCCGCTACTTGTTACACGCTTTGGCGGAATACCGCGAGTATAATAACGGCTTGATTTTTTTGGATTTTATTTTGTGATGAAACTCTTCTGTACCAAAACGAAAAAATTCGAAATGCTTACGGTAAATTCATTTGCAGTTAAAAAATGTCACTCAAACGTCCCCACGGGGATCTTTTGTCAATAAAGTGGTAACCTTCCGACCGCTACATGATTAAGCGATTTAAAGTAATTGCAAATGTCTCTTAAAAATTGTTGCTGTAATCGGAAAACGAACGAATGTTTATTCATATGAAACGAATGTTCAAATCTTAATAGTAGACTCGCTTAACCACCAGTACACAGAGATGGGCATTTATTGGTGATATAGTTTTGATTTGTTGATTACCGATATCGCTTTTGTAGTACATTTTGTTATCGCCGATGAATTATCGAGATAAACGATTCTTCATGCACACAGTGTTCAAAGTTAGTGAGGTGGTGCTGTGGAAAAATACGCAGTGTTCATAAAGTCTTGTTGCGATTTAAAAAAATGTCCCTTTGTTTTGTTGCCACGGCAGAGTTCGTGAACTGCTTCCTTTTCTTAAAAATCTAGAAAAATATTTTTGCAATTTGACTCCAAAAAAGCTTCGTCAAACACATCGAAAATTTAATGCAACATATATCGGAAGAATTTATCGATTACCGATATCACTTCAAGAAATTAAAATTTACCGATTATAATCGGTATCGCCCAGGGATTTTTTGAAATTATCGGTTATCGTTATTGCTTAAGTACAGAAAATTATTTTGAACAATAGGCTATCAGTTGGAATATCAGAATAGCTTTGAAAAAGCTGTTTTCGCCAGGGAGTCGAACCGTTTAATTTGTACGGTTTAGAATCGGTTTGGGTTCAACAGCGGTTTCAAATTTCGGTTCAGTTCTGATTAAGGTTCAGATAAATTGAAACACTCTGGTTTGGGTTCGCTCCAGTAACAAATATTTCAAACCGGTTTATAAAGTTCCGGTTCAAGTTCGCAGTTAAAAATGGTATAATTCTAGTAACATATTTTAAAAAATGAAACGTACAAAGCAATTTTTCTTCGCATTGACAGGCCACTATAATGCATAAAATACTAGTAGTAAAGCCAGTTTCGATATAATTAAATTGCTACTATGCTCCGACGCCGGCGGCCTAATCTTTGATAAAGAAACATATCTTCACATTGACGGGCCAATGCACAGCTTGTAGTGCTGCGCAAGTACTGTATTTCTTTAAATATAAGCCACCTTCAAAGTGTCAGTCGGTTACGCCGATCAAAGTGACGCGTGTGACCTCACGGAGCGAGCCGCTTTTTTAATCGGTTCGATTAAGGTTCGCAAGTACTCAAATCATTCGGTTCAGTTCCGGTTCGCTCTTTTAAATTTTGAAAAATACGGTTCAGGTTCGACCAAATTAGCGTAAAACCGGTTGATAAAACTTCGGTTCGACTACCTGGTTTTCGCATTTGGAAAAACTTCTATCATAAATACTCTCGATAGCTTTGAAAAAAGCTGTTGTATACCAGAAATTTTTTGTGACGCGCTCGTCCAATATTAATAATGTGTGCTGTCCAAGCTTCCAAAGATCTCAAATTATCCAGCGCAATTTTTTTTGCTTTTAACTAAAAAAATCGACATTAAGGCTCAAAATTTGAAACTAACCTACTTTGTGCAGAAAAAACTGCTCGGGTAGCGTTGCTTTATGCTGAAAATACTCGCTATCGAAAAAGCTGCTCGTGTAAAAGTCTACTGTTCACTGCAAATAAAATTGGGTAGAGCTCTTGGTAAAACTCCACTCAACCCAATTCATATATGGGTAAAACACGTTTTACCCAAAATATTTTGGGCATAAATCAATATGCCCAAAACATAACTTAAACATTTTTTTTGGGTAAAAAAGTTTTTGGGTAAACATGAGATTTTGTGGGCAAGTACAACTTTTACCCAATTTTTTGGGGGGTAAACACACCTTCTACCCAAGTCCGACTTTTTCGCTCTTGGGTAATATTTTATACTTAACAAAATAATTTTGGGTATTTTTGAAAATTACCCAAACGTAAAAAATTTCGTTGTATTATTAAAAAATTTTACCCAATTTTAAATTGAACTAAACAAAATTTACTCAAACATTCAAGTTCAAAATTCTGAAGAATATTTAGTGAATACGTAACTTTCACTAGTTTTTCCTTTGCTGTATGCAGTTGAAACCTATACCATATGGCGTAATGCAGATGATGAAGGCAGCAGCAGCGTGATGCAACTTTTCCTCAGGGTCATAAAGAGTCAAGCAGCCACCTTTATACCGACGGATAAATCAAAATCTAAACAGTGGACTTTTATTGTTATTCAGATTTCCAAAGATAAGCAGCATTCATATGAATTCTCGATATACCCTGCTGCTTGGACTCCTGTAAGGTCAAAGTTAATACATTTTGGAATAAAATGCTGTGAAGTTGCTTCTAAAAACTACGCATAAAGAAGGACTTTCTGTCTTTAAAATATTGTTTTAGATGTTGACATCTTGATAAATAATTGAGCGTTTCAGTTTCGAGGTGCTATAAAGGGGGAATCTTATAACTTTCTTTGCCCTGAAAAATTGGCTTGGACCGAACAGGCGTGTTCAGAAAACCTGCTATCACTTGGCTACCTGCCATATTTGAGTGTTTGAGTGGCGTAGCCAAGGGTGAGAGGTACCGGGGCCATGCCCCCTTAAATTATACGAAAACAGAAAAAAAAACGATGCAAAAACTAGCACTCACTTTGCTATACAGCATAGTCATGAACCCCTTCAAATATTTTTTGGCAACGCCACTACGACCTGTCTATTCCTGAAGGTGCGCGAATTCTGTTAGGTGCCTTTCCCAACTGAACAAGTAAACTAACTGACTTGTTTTTTGCACGGTTGTTTCAATGCTCGACGTCAAACAAAGAAGTTGAATTACATATCTCGAACTTACTAAACTATATTTTGGCTGTTAAAAGCTATTATCTAATATACTGTACGTGCATCTATTGGCCAATCAATTTAAAATGATAGGCTCACCTATGCTGTGCAAGTAAAAAAAGTTTTAGTGGGTTGTGTGCACTAATTGTTTCTCTGAACAACAGCCCCGGATTAAAAAAAGTGAATTAATCTAACCTTATATAAGCTCAGTATAAACGGACAGTGTGGAGAAGAAACCGACAAGCTCGCATTTACTGTCGTCAGGAAAAGGCACTTGGTACTTGGTGAAACTACTTTTTCTTTTTGTTGCGTAGATTGATCTAAATATTATTAGATACGCTATTTTCAGATAGGTCGGTAGCTGAGCAAACACGCGTACACTAAAGATTATAGGCTAAAACATTGAAAGCTAGAACTTTAAGCAACGCAGTAAAAAATTTGCAAGAGGGATGGTTGAAACTGACGAACTTGAACGTTATGGAAAAATATCTTTACAGCCATAATGTAATACAGTTTACAACAGTTCCAAAGATTTCATCTTTGTTTATAGAATTTCTTGGTTGTTGCACAAACAAAAGTGAGGTAGGCATTAACGTTTAGGCCCCAGAAAATGTTTTAGTTAAACGAAGTATGGAAATGGGTAACCAGATTATCGAAAAGCTCACTTGCGCAATATCCTCTTCAACATTGGCGACACTACCAGTAGTGTATTTAGGGGGGCATTGGGCCATGCCCCCCCTTTTTGCCCCAGCCTTTTAGTAAACAAGAACAAAATTAATTGTGCCAAGTAACTGAAATATGCCATACTCTTTTGATGGTTTCTGTAGCTTATGGCCAGGGGCGGACTAGGAGGGTAGAATGAGGGGCATGCATCCTCTACCAGCCATTTCCAAAGTTGTTTTGAATGCATACAATTTTTCCATAATTTCGAACCTCTTCGATAGCGATAAGCCTTCCGCCTTGAGCACGCATAATCGAAAATGTGCGAACAAAATGCATCATATTTTGCGAAGCACTCAGATTAGGATCAAACAATTTGAACAAAATTTGCCTGAAAATTATTCAAAACGCACTAAAATAACCATTACAGCATGTAAATTTTCAAAATTTTTCCGAGGGAGCATGCTCCCGGACCCCCCTTGAGACTTTCTTGCTTCTCAATCAACTTCAAATTTGTTTTGCCGAAAAAAATACTCTTGCAAAAAGTGTGGAAATTATGGCTCGGATCTCCTTTTAAAATTTCTCGCTACGCCACTAAACACTACCATTGGTTTTCAAGTTCAAACCAATCTGAAAAGTTACACGGCGCTAATGAGAATAAATTACATTCGAAATACCTAACTAAATACAGGTAATAGAAAAGCAATCGCAAAATATAGCTTCTTTTGTTAGCTTGAAAGCCATATACTTTTGTGTGACAAATCATAAGCGATTCAAGATAAAATTGGACTACATTTGTTCATTTGCAGACAGTATTACATTTTAATTTAAGAAAATATTTATTTGCGAAGAGCCTGTACACTGATCACTGCATGCAGCGAAAATAAAATCAAATTTAAAAAAATATTGGGTATGGAGTACCCAATATGACGTATTTTCAAAAATACCACTAGTGAAATATTATTACGATTCTTTGTTTTATATACAAATCGGAACACATACGTTAGTAGAATATCAAATCGCTTCTTGTGAGGTCCTCCGTATGAATTGCAATGGTAAGTATAGGCGTTAACTAGACCCTGTAGAATAATATACATAACTCATCCAATACACTGCAAACGAGCGATGATGTCAGCGAGAAAAATTTTAGGGTTTTCATTGCTTAAAAACATTTGGGTGGCGAAAACCCAATAAAATTAATTGGGCTCTTGACTGGGCGAAAATAGCCCAACGCATAATGGTTAGTAGTCAGTCAGTATACTTCATTTGGGTAATCTGCACCAACTTAAGAAATTGGGTTTCTCAACGTTAATACCCAAAATGTTTACCCAAAAAAATACCCAATATTATTTGCAGTGTTACTTTCTTTTACACCACTGCGTATTAGCCTACCTGCGTTAAGCATTTTTTGCTAAATATGCTAAGAAAAGTAATGGCGAAATATCAGGGTAGGCTATAAGTTTGCTTTTCTTGGGCGCAGTAGCAGAGCATTGCTAGTTGTTGGCACTAAGTTTTTAAAAACAAACTCGTGCATTTCATGTTATGATTTCAAAGCAAATAAAAAAGATAATGCTGCTGCAAGCTACAAGACTGGATTCAGACTTTCAGAGATGCTGGATTGCTGCATTCTCATGCTGCTGCTGCTATTGTATCTTATGCACTGCGACGTTTCTGTGACACAATTGATCTATTAGTATTGAAGCGTAACCATTATAATAAAGAAACAAAAATGAGAAAGAATCGGACAACTCTTATAGAGAAAACTCTGCGTGGGGTTTTATATCAATGAAAAATTAAAGTATTCTGTCCTCGGAAAATTAGAAATGAAAGTAAACTTTGTTGAAAATATGTGGACAAAAATTGAGACAAACAAGAAGCCTTTAGTATTGGGAGTTGTGTATAGACATTTGTCGGCAGCGTGGCGTAGTGGTTCGGAGCGTCGTTTTTACGACGACCAAGATCGCAAGGTTGATGGTTCACCTCCCAACCTAGTCTCGTTGTTGCGTCCTTGGATAAGATGCTTCACGATGATTATCTCTGCTTGGTGGAATCTGGCAAGCAGCAAATTAAAGAAGTCAGAAGAAAATTCAAACGGAAAACTTGGAAACAAAGGCAACTCCTAAGCGAGTCTGGATTCGTCCTACGCATAGCGCCTCCGTCGCTTTATCGTGATAGGAGGATAAAGATGAAGAAATCAATCCTGTTAGAGCAGTTGAGCACATTAGTTTGTTCACCAGTGAACTATCTAACTTATTTCATAGCTTAAATCTTCAAAATCTTGAGTTTTGCGTAGCCAGCAATTTCAATATTGACTTGCTTCAGTTAGAAAAAAATCACCATGTGAGAATGTATGCAGATAGTTTAATAAGTTGCTCAGTTAAATGCATAATAAGCAAAGCTACTAGAATAACAACAAGCAGTGAAACTTTTATAGATCATATTTACACTAATAACCAAAGTAAGAAATATTTATCTGGTATAACTCTCAGTGCTGGTTTATCTCATCACCTTGGTACATTCATTGCTATATTTGCAAAAAAACTAGACAGGCCTAATGTTGGTGACGGACATTTGATAATCAGAGACATGTCTAAATTTAATGCAGATAATTTCCTAGAAGACTTAAACGCAGCACTTGAAATGGTTAACTTTAATGAAAGAAGTAGTGTGAATGAAACCTTTGAAAAGTTTCTGGCAGTGTTTACTAAGACAGCTAATGAACATGCACCAATGAAGCGAGCGAGCAGAACAGAGAAAAGAATTAGATCCAAACCCTGGCTATCATCGAGTTTATTAAAATCAATTCGTAAAAAAAATCAATTGTTTAAAAGATATCTAAAAACCAAAGACAAATTGGCGCATGGTGAATGCAAATCGTATCGGAACGCGTTAAATCGAGCAATTGAAAACGCAAAACAGATGCATTATCGTGATTTGTTGAAAGAAAACCAAGGTAATTGCGACAAAACATGGAAAATAGTAAACGAACTGGCTAATATTAAAACAAAATCTCGAACTGACCCTAATGAACTGATAACTGAAGATGGTGAAATTCTTGCTACTTCGGATGAAATCGCAGAAGGTCTAAATGAACATTTTGCTAATATTGACCCAAAGATGGCAGAATTAATATCCCCTGTTAATGATAGCATTCGCGTGCCATGTGATAAATCCTGCAAAAACTCTTTCTTTTTAACTCCGTCCACTTCCTACGAAATAATTAATGTAATCGATTCTCTATCAACTAAAAAGGCAACTAGATTAAAAAACTTGGTGACGAAATTTCTCTAGTTAAGTAAATTGATAATTGCACCCATACTTAGCAAGCTAATTAATATGTGCTTTGAAACTGGTGTTTTTCCTAATTGTTTCAAAATTGCTGAGGTTGTGCCTATATTCAAAAAAGGTGATCGGTCGAAAGCAACCAACTACAGACCAATTTCGCTGTTGTCTCAATTCGATAAAATTTTGGAAAAAACTATTTATCATCGTCTAATCCATTTTTTAGAGAAATATCAGTTGCCAAA
Source organism: Trididemnum miniatum (assembly GCA_964006365.1). Classification (NCBI taxonomy): domain Eukaryota; kingdom Metazoa; phylum Chordata; class Ascidiacea; order Aplousobranchia; family Didemnidae; genus Trididemnum; species Trididemnum miniatum. The sequence goes on from OZ023233.1 coordinate 32,738,282, forward strand.
TAAGGTTCAATTCGGATTTCGACAAAATTCGTCAACAATACAGGTAATACGTAAGATATATGATGAAATAGTTCAAAATATTGACCAAGATCTTTACACGTGTTGTATTTTTCTTGACTTATCCAAAATATTGTTACTGTTGATTATAACATTTTGCTTGAAAAGTTATACCATTCGTTTGGCATTAGAGGCATCCCTCATGAACTACTACGGAGCTACCTAACAGATAGACTTCAATGCACTGTTGTGGCAAATGCTGTATCAAGTGAGAGACCAGTTAGGTGTGAGATTCCGCAAGGATCATGTTTAGGCCCGCTGCTGTTCTTGGTATACATAAACGACCTTCCCAGTGCATCACAGTTCAATACAACTCTATTTGCTGATGATACTCTTTTGATGCTTGCAGACAAAAATTTAGATATGCTTGAAACCAAAGTAAATGATCAAATTCAGCATGTTGACTATTTGCTTCGCAAAAATAAATTGTCCTTAAATTATTCAAAAACAAATTTTTTATTGATAAACAAACACCCTCAAAAAAAGGTGGATGAAAATTTTGTTCTCTGTCTAAATGATAAGTTACTGGAACGTTCTTCTACAGTAAAATATTTAGGCTTGCTCATAGATGACACTTTAAACTGGTTTTCCCATATACAGCATTTGTCTCATCAGCTTGCTCGTCTCTCTGGAATTTTCTACAGATTGTGCAATTATGTTAAAAAAGAAACACTTTGTATGGTTTATCACAGCCTTGTAAATAGTAGAATACAATACGGTATTACTGTGTGGGGGACGGCTAACCAAACTCATTTAGAATGTCTACGAGTGAGATTGAATAAAGTACTGAGAATAATTCTGTCATGTGGAATTAAAACCCCAATTAACAAAATGTACAGTACCTTACAATTTCTGAAAATTGTTGACATATACGAATTCGAACTGTATAAATTCATGCATCAGTTACATCATGGTAAATTACCCAAAGTATTTTACAAATCGTTCACAAAAATAGCCTCTGTTCATGCCCACGATACTAGATTTAAGCAATCTGCATTTATGCTGTAGACCATGTTTTGCTGACTATGGTACCAGCAACTCTTACCAACTACAGTGTTGAAAGCAAGCCGGAACGATCCGGTGCGCCGTTCCGAAGATTTACTGCCGGATAAATCCAGCTTACAGCACATTCCACACGTCAAATCATCAAAAAAAAAAAAGAAATTTCAAGGATGGGCTCACTTTTATTTAATAAATTTATTTTTGTATGGAATTGATTTGAAAACTTTTCTTTAAAATCAAAATTCTTGAATGCGAACAGCCTTATGTTGAAAGTGCCCGTAAGCTAAATAACGGGGTTTGTTTAAGGGTCTCGTCTGCAACCCAAAAAATTCCCAAAGTTTTGCAGGACCCGCCTAGACTAGGCATTTTCTCATACAAAAGTTTGGCCACATTCACGTGGAAATTGGAATTTTTATGAGAGGATTTAGGCCTATTTGGATTAAGGCAGCAGAGATGGAAAAATTTACTCAGTCAGTAGGCCTGCCACCAGGGGCGTAGCCAGCGGAATATTTAGGGGGGGGGGCAAATTACAAAAGGCTAAAAACTTCAAAAACATGGTCTGTTCAGGTCAAGGCGTTAGGCTCACGCTGTCTTCCCATATTTCGATTTTTGCCTCAAGTTATTCGTATTTATTTTGTTTAGGGACAGAGACGAGGCGTCGTGCACTCAAAAAATTTGCAGGGGCCCATGTAACTACTTAAACAGATACTGATCACAAGTTTACAAACTTTGTAAAAGCCGCATTTAGCATTATGTCAGCGACATGGCCTAGCGGTACCGCGCGCAGGTGACAGATCCTACGTGACGGGTTCGATTCGCGGCTGGAGCCGATCGCATTTGACATATTAAACGGGTGGCTGCTGACTCGAAGAGCGCAAGCTCATTTCGCAGTCTCCCTCAATTACTGTTGAATTTTTAGTTCAATATAATTTGAATTACCGGTAACATCACAAAAAAAGAAAGTTGGGAGAACATACCAAAGCATGTCGTGATGCCCCAATTTTTGGATAACAAATAACAATTTATTTTCGTACCTTAAACCGCTCCTTAATTATGGACTTTATGCGCAATCAGTGTGGCCCCACGATGTAACAAAGGAAACATTGCTGGGGGTTTGGAGGCGAAGCCCCAGCCGCTATAGGCAAAGGGGGTTTGGGAGCGGACCCCCCAGCCGCTAACGAATTTTTACGGTTTTCACATAAAAAACACCCGTTTCAGCACACTCTCTTATCGAAAGAGGATACACCGGTGTCCTGCAGTAAGTGCAGTCACTATTGTAGTGTCAGACAATACAAAAATGTTTTAGTAGTTCATGTCTAAAAGCAGAAGCTGAGCTAAAATAAACGAAAGGAGGCTGCAATCATTATTAGCTTAGACGCATTTGATGGGATCACGTGTATAGGTGTGTTCTATAGGCTATAATCTTTAACAACGCATGTAAAATGTTTCCTAAATTCTAACTACAGATCAAGAAACTAACTTTACTCTCGAGTCGAAGTGATTGATTGAAGCAACAGTTAAAAAACAAAAATTGGAATTTGCAGTTTAAGAAAGAGAGGGGGTATGGGGTTAAGGCGCGTTTACCGATACGCGACACGCAATGACGCGAGTAACATTATAATGTAAGTAACTGTAGAAGGATTTTGCAGGTTTTCGCGAGATCGGTGAACAGTAAAATAAAACAAGGTTCGAAAAAGTTTTGTCGCGTGCCGCGTATCGGTGAACGCACCTTTAGTTTGAAGGATAAAAACGAAATGGCACTGGCTAAATTTTTTATATTTCAATTTTCAACTTTTTAAATTGTAAAAAGCGACACATCTCAGAAAATTTGGGGGGGCGCGGGACCGCTTTCCCCAATGGCACGACGTCACTGTTTACCGATGAATATGGAGGTAATTATTTACTGTAGACCTAGGCAGGCAATCCTTGTTCGCTAATACCTACCCTAATACTAATCAAACTGCCTTCTGTACGGCATTATATAAGAAAATCCAAGCACGAACAAGACACTCGTAGAGCAACAAACACAACGAAAAAGTCCCTATTCTTCTTAAAATAATTTTTAATTGAACATTCTTTTCTTTTGCTCCCATATTCGATTGCCTTTTTGCGATGCAGTTTTGCTTTTTCTCTGCACTTACACTTAAATATTTGATCCCATTGCGCTGTTATGATGCAATAATGCTTAACAAGCGCTCTTTGTTGAGAAGTAATGTCGAAATTCAAATGGCGCAAAAATTAGTCGCAAATGAAAAAATGGTAAAGATGAGGGAGCTATTGAAACTAAGGTTACGGTATTTCATAAGAATGTTTTAATTACACTTCAGATTAAGCTTCGTCAAAAAAGGGGGACCAGTGCCCTGGTGCCCCTCCCCCTGGCTACGCCACTGCCTACCACTATGAGCCTTTATGGAATTTTTTTTGATTTGAATTATGTGGTAATGTTCTTGGTTGAAAATGTGCCGCTACGTTTGTGGTTATAATCTTAGAATAATGAGTCAAAAGTAGATTTTGGGAATATTTTATACTTGCTCAAATATCTTTTTCTAATTTGGTGTCAAAAATAGTTTTATGGCAAACCATTTACTCTCCAAAATGCAGGCAACAGTACTACAGGGCATTGTTTCGAGTCTCAGATTAGCAATTCATTCTAATCCAGAGACGAATTGGTTATTTGCGTTTTAACCATGCTTGGATTATCTGATATTTCATAGTTCGTTAAAATTTAAAGTTTTGGGTATGACCAAGGCGTTTAGGATTCTATGGCTGGATAAGTGGATACCTAAGACTCATTTGCCTCTTTTTATCAGCAACTACAAAAATTTTTTTTACTTTCACTACACTGTTCTGGGCTTCTGGCGCAGTACCGGTAAATATTTTCTACTTTCACCACTGACCAACTATATTTGGAGCTTGCTTGAATCAAGCCGCACCTTATAACAGGCAGATATATGACAAGCACAAGGGCCGCTAGTGAGTTGTTAGTACGAGTTAGGGCCCCCGGCTTAATTCAAACAAGCTCCGTATGTTTTTGGCACTGGGCAGTATCTATTTTGCCAATAACGCCAAAACACTGATTGGCTGAAAAATTAGGTTTGTAGGTTAACCGGTGTGTATGCATCAAACGCACGACTGTTGATAAGAATGCATCCATTTCCACACCCGGTTTTTAAAATATTACCCAATCAGTATATTACCGCTAACGGCAAAATAGACACTTCCTATATTTTTTATTTTGGCCTAGCTTCAATTCTTATATCGGTACCGATTATACACTTTTCTGCTTTTCTCATTTGCCTTTAGCTCATAAGCACAACGACTACTGCCTAGCAAGATTTCAATTTCATCCTCTCACTTTCAAAGCCCAGCAGAATTAACCTAGCAGACTAGCCTAGCAAAACCAGTGGCAATTGCCAAACTTCAGCAATCCTCATGCTTCAACCAGCCAATGAAGCTACATAATAACATGACGTCATTCAAGGTGTTCACTTTCAAAAGTGAACACCTTGATTGACGTAGTCCTGTGCATTAGGATGCTGCTGATCGCTTTTATCTTTTTTCAGTTTTTTTAATTGTTTATTATAGTCAAGGTGAACCCCTGGGCTTGGTGAACACCCTGGTTGACGTCATCTTAAACAAAATCATTTTTTGTGGTAATCGCAAAAAATTGCAACTATTAAATTTTCTAAAGGGGAAAATAGTAAAATTTACTTTCTGAACGAAAAAGTTTATTACAAACGATAAAAAAGATTATTATAAAGTTAGAAAAAAGTATTTTTTGGAAACGTCAGGGTGCTCACTGAATACCTTGAGAATACGCCACTGCTGAAAATGCATGTAGTTCTGCAAAGAATTTAATCAATACTGGTACCAAAACGGAACAAAACAAAAGGCTGAAGGTAATAGAAATCAAACTAAAACATATTGAAGCAAAGCTGATTAAAACAGAGTTAAAAATGAATTCGTATGATGCTAGAATAGATGAAATGGAACAATACAGTAGGTCAAACTGTCTTATCTTTCATGGTACAGATATTGACACAGATTTGGCTAACTGTGAATTTGTGAACGAAGTGACTATACTATTTAATGACAAGCTATCCCTAGATCAAGAAATAGAATCTGAAGATATTGATATAGCTTATCCCTTTCCTAAAAACAAGAAAAATGAACATCCAGTCATTGTAAAGTTTGTTCAAAGATCACAAAGAAATAACATCTATGAAAAGAAATCAAAATTGACAAGATCTGGGATTTCTATCACGGAACCATTAACAAAGAGAAGGCTACAAATTTTGAAACATGCACAAAACACTTTTGACTTCAAAAATGCTTGGTCTAACAATGGAAAATTTTTTTTGCTCAAGACGGGGAAAGAAGCGCTGGATCAAAAACATGAGCGATCTAGATGACCTGCAATAATTTGAACTAATGAATAACATGCAATGTTTAAACATTTTAAGGAAAACTAGAGATTGTTATTATGAAAACAACATAAAATTGCGGAGACTTGGACACACTCCAGCTGGAAGCATAATAACTATGCCTATTAAATACCCATGCGCAACCTGCCAAAAACCATGCAAATCAAACCAGATTTCTATATCCCGTGACCTCTGCAACCTGTGGATACATTTAAAGTGTACAACTTTGTCCAACAAAGATTTTCAGTCCCTAGGTACTTCTAACGAACCATATTATTGCAAAAATTGTTATGAATCCATTTTTTCATTTTATAACCTAAAAAATGGAGATTTTGCCAATGAACATAGCAGCAATCAACAGAAGAGAACACCCAAGAATGTCAACTTATTAGAAATAAGACAACGAGATACAGATTGCTATCTAGAATCAAGTGATTTTTACAATCAATATAAAAACAATAATGATTTTTTTCTGATCCCTATAAACATTTGAAGCCTAAATAAAAATTTCGAAAGTCGAAGAACTACTTTAAAACATTGGCAAAAAGCCAGATTTGATTGCAATATCTAAAACTAAACTGCAGTCAAAATTCAATTCATATTTACCTGGCTATATTTTTACACAAACTAACTCAAAAACTAAAGCAGGAGGAGTTGGGATGTTCATTAAAGAAACAATAACTCTCAAGACCACTGAAGAATTCAATCTAAATGATAGTGAATGCGAGGAGATATGGCTTAAATTATTAATTTACAATTCAGAGAAAATATTTGGCACAATGTATAGACACCCAAATTTTCGCTTTAATAAATTTCAAATTTACCTTGAATCATTAAAAAAAAAAAAGAATATTACATTCGCGATGACTTAAATGTAGAGCTGTTGAAGTATGAAATTAATTCTTCCATAAAACAATATTCAGACATGTTATTTAGTTTGGGATGTGTACCCCAAATCAAACTCCCTACTCGCATCACTGCATCAAGTGCCACCCTGATTGATCACATTTATACCAATATGCTGCGTAAAACCGCATCACACATATGATTGGATGATAAGTGACCACCTTCCAGTGGGAATTTTATTGAAAAATACTAGTACAACCACTAACACTTACATTAGAGACACCAGAAACTTCACTGTAGAAAATTTTCTCATCGATCTTCAAGAAAAATTCCAAAAGATCAATGAAAAATGTGACACCGCTGAAGCTCAGTGTGAGCCAATCATTGATATATTCCATAATACTCTTAATAAACATGCTCCAATGAGAAAGTTCAGCAAAAAAGAACAAAAAATATCACAAAAACCTTGGTTAACCAAAGGTAAGTAAAACGAAAAACAAACGCTATCTCGATAGTCTAAGTGGAAATCCTGAAAAAGTGATTCAATATAAAATTTTTCGTAACAAACTTACTCATATAAGAGCTAGCAAAACAAAACCACTATAAACTTTTAATAAAGGATTTAAAGCATAACATAAAGATATTGTGAAAGACAATAAATGATATAACTCGATAAAACAAAAGAAAGGTAAATCACATTGGTAATCTCCAGAACGAAAAAGGAGACATTATTGCTGATAATTATAAAATCGGATCTATGGTTAATGATTACTTCTCGAAAATTGGATCTAAATTGGCAGCAGAAATTGAAAATCCAAGTTCTTTTACAACACACACTTGTTCTCTTTCTTCTTAAAACTTATTGAAACTGCTGACATCTTACGACATATAAATTCGATCAACCCAGCAAAAAATGCAGGTCTTGAAGGCATACCTCTGAAATTCATAAAACTCAGTGGCAAAATCATTGCTCCTACTCTACAAAAATTATACAACACATGTATTAACACAGGAATCTACCCTAAAGTACTTAAAGTTGGCCAGATAATTCCAATTCACAAAAGATGGCCAGATAATTCCAATGGTGCCAAAGATAAATGCTGCAATTACAGACCTGTATCTCTTCTTCGTCCTTTCTCCAAAATTTTTGAAAAATGCCTTCATGAGCAGTAGAGTTTTTATTTCGAAAAATACGAGATATCCTGTCACACCACCAGTTTGGTTTCAAACAAAATTGTTCCACATCAAATGCTGTCAGACAGTTATATGATGAACTTTGTGATAATATGGATAATAACACACACACATGTGCAATATTTTTAGACTTAAAAAAGGCATGTGGCACTGTCAATCATGGAATCTTATTGAAAAAGCTAGAAAAGTATGGTGTAAGAGGACTTCCCTTAAAACTATCTCTCAGATAGAAAACAATATACTATAAATAAAGTGAAATCAAATATCCATCCAGTTACTGGTGGAGTGCCTCAAGGCTCCACCTTGGGCCCCTTATTTTTCTTAATTTACATCAACGATAAGCCAACCGTCTCTAACTTTAACGTAACACTTTTTGCAGATGACACTGTGTTAACATTAACAGATACAAATATAGTTAACCTAAAGAATAAAGCTAACAGTGAAATAATCAAAATAGATAATTTTAGCTAAAATTAAACAAACTTTCCTTAAATTATACCAAAACCAAATCCATGCCAATAACCAACAAAAAATCCGCACACAAATGTGAAATTACCATTGGTAAACATACAATTGAACAGGCGAATCAAATAAAGTATCTGGGCATAATATTTGATCAAAAACTATGTTGGAAACCTCATATTCGTCGTATCTGTACCAAACTCTCCAAGGGATGTTGGGCAAAAAATAAACATTGAAAACTGTGTTGATATCCAAACATTAAAAATAGTATACTACAGACTAGTATACTCCCACCTAAACTACTGCATATCAACGTGGGTATGACATCTCATAATGCCTTAGATCCACTGATAAAATTAAACCAACGCATCGTGAAAATCATCACAAAAAAATCCTCCTTTAACATCCACACCTCCCTTCGTTCAAAAAATTAATTTTTTTAAAAATTGAGGAAATATGCAAATTTGAAATTGCCAAAAAAATGTATCAATATAAAACTAATCCTAAAATACATTCAATCAACACTCTAATCCCTGTCACACAAACACATCAACATAGCACCAGGTTGGCATCCTCCGTAAACTAACATCTTCCTAGGAAAAGAACTAATCAAGGAAAAAAATCCTTTTCATATATCGGTCCCAAAATCTGGCAAATGGTTCCATCAAAGTTCAAACTTCTTTCATTTAGCAATTTTAAGTATAAATTGAAAAAATATTTATTAGTAATTATCAATCTTCAAGATAACTACAGTATAACAGCTGGCGGTGGTCACACTGTACAGATTCTGGAATGGACTTATGATGATATTTTTTATGTTGTATTAAAATCATTTTCTTTTTTGAGTATTAGTGTTTTACTACAAATTATGATGTTCACGATTTAACATATTGAAGTATCATAATTATGTACGGTATCTCAGTTGATGCTTAACTCAAGGTCATCTGGGACATGAGGCTGGACATTGGCTTTGTGGTTTCATGCTGGAGGTTTGCAGTGATCCTGTCACTCTCAGGAACGAACCTCTTGTAATGCTGTCATGTTGCGTTGGGGCTGTCCGGGATGTCCTTGAAGTCTCATCATAATGCATTTTTTCTTATATTTTACGATGTCTTTTTTAGGTTTAATATAGGTGGCAGTGGCTTTAGAAGACCGCAATGGTCATATCACTGTCTTCTAAAAGTGTGCGCAAATTCTAACTTGATGTTTGTTTATCGTGATATTTTTGAGCGCATTATCTAATAAACTAGATTGATCGCTGTACAGTACGTCTAGTCTAAGCGCGGTTCTAAGAGAAAAAAAAAGTGTCCGATACCAAGCCGGAGCGATGTCATTAAGGTGCATTTATGACGCAAAAATGCTATTATCGAACGTTTCTAGTCTTGTAAACAAAAGGGTTGTAAGTTACCGTAAAATGCCCTAACTTTAGACTCAAACCATACTTTAGCCAAAAACAAAATTGTAATATTTATTTTCAGCGAGGCTTAACGGTTAGAGATTTTTTAAACATTTTGCAGTCAAAACTTCATCATAGCTTAGTAGTCAGATTTGTGGTAAAACATCCTGCTGTTGCCAATCAGGGAGCATCTGGATGACATTTCTTCGAAAACGTTAAAAAACGAAAAAAATGGTCTCCGGAAAAGTGACTTGTTACCATCTGGTAAGCATCATCCTTGTTCAATCTTAATGGTGCCAAAATATGCCTAATATAGAGCAGAATGCACACATTGCATTTTGATTTCTGATCTTCAACCTAAATAGCTATTGTGGGGGTGGCTAAAGTAAGGACATGAATTTGCGAGGAAAACCTAACTTTAGCCACCTTATTTCAATATTTATACATGGTATGTAATTAGATGTCTTTTAGCTACAATAGATTCTTAGCATTGTTACTGATACTGGTATCAAGATTATTCATTATCGAGATTATGCCTAAAAGGAGATATGCAAGTTATGATGAAAGAACAATATTGAACGCTAAAAGAGATATTGAAGCTGGAAAGACCTTAAGAAAGACTGCTGCAAAATATGGGATGAACAGACAAACTTTAAAAAATAAGTGTTCAAACCTACACAGCTCAAAATACGGAAGACCACAAGAGTTAACTGCTGAAGAAGAGAAAAAGCTCGCTGAACGAATCCAGCTCCTTGGTGATTGGGGATTCCCAGTCGTCGCATTGGACATTCGGATGTTTGTGAAAAAGTACTTAGAAAGACTAGGCACTCAAAGCAAACGATGGAAGGACAATCTACCAGGTACCAAATGGGTCAACAGTTTTTGTAAAAGGAACAATCTGACTTCAAGAATGGTTACAAACATTTCACGAAAACGTGCAGCAGTATCGGAAACATGCATCAATGCATATTTTGATGAATTAGAGACGACTCTATCTGGTATCCCTCCTGAAAACATCATAAATTTTGATGAAAGTGGCTTAACAGATGATCCGGGAAAAAAGAAATGCGTAGTGAGGAAAGGATGTCGGTATCCGGAAAAGTCCACTAACTTGTCCATGTGGTCTGATTGAATTCTGTAAAAACTGTTGAATCATGAGTCTTCTTTCATTTGAATCATGTTCTTTCGTTCTTTTGTAAAACTTTTTTTTATTTTGCATTACTACCAGAGCGGTATTTTGGGATTGTATTACTGTGGTTTTATTAGGTGCAGTGAAATAATCGTTGCCACAATATTCATCACATGAAAGTTTTATCACAAATGCTGTTTGGTGTAAATTCGGTCTGGTAGGGTTAGGATTAGATTCAGGATTAGCCTAGCTTTGTGACGAAACTTCCATGTGACGAATATTCTGGCAACTGGTATAATGCACCTTAAGTGCTTCAATGTTGGTCGATTTATTGGGTGAAAACACTTGATGTGTTTGTACTCTGAAAATAAGTTCAATAATGTGTGTAAAGAAAATTCAACAATGGTATTACGTTGTTTCAATTTTTTTGATCTGTGAGTATGTACAAACAGTTGCAAATGATATACTGTGAACTTCGATAATATGCTTGCCAATCTGTTTTGATTTAGTGGGTAAAAAAACATTGTAGTGTTAATACTGTGAAGTTGACCTAGCTGCCAAAGTGTCTTGATGCTTTTTTATGTTAAATGTGCTAATTCTTGATGTTTCTAAGCTGCCAAACAGTCTTGATGTTTTTTTTATGTAATAGGTGCTAATGCCATCACAGAAAATATGCTCTTTTTCATTAAATTTGATCAAAAAATGGTGTGTTAGGACTTAGCAAATGCAGAAATGTTTTTTAAAAACACTCAGGGTGGCTAAAGTAAACTCTATGACTCCTAAACGGTCATTTTATGACTCCTAAATGGTCATTTCTGTTCAAAATATGAGTTTGGCTAAAGTTCGGAAAATTCTTCCAAACTTTAGCCACTCAAGAAATATAAAAAAAAATGGGTTTCCCCACTTAATTGGGGACAAGTAAATACACTAATGCTTAGTAAGGCCTAGTCCCTTTATTTTCAGTACAAAGTAAGAAAAGTTTCTCTGCTATGCTAAAAATGAAACCAAAATAACTCTGAAAAATGGCTAAAGTATGGGCATTTTACGGTAATGTACGGCAAAGCGTGAACCACAAGGGAAGCGCTTGCTACACTATGCATGATTTGGCACAACTTTTTTAGTCTTGCTATCGCTCACTTGAAGAAGATCACGTGACTACGTTGTAACATCATACGGGTACAAAATCGTTGCTGTTGGGGGGTTGTCCCCGAATATGATTGCTGTCATTAGCTTTTACGATGTTCAGCACATTAATGCGCGTGATATGGCACAACTTTTAGCCTTGCCATCGTTCACTTGAATAAATGTCATTTTTGGCCCCCCTAAAATGGATAATTTGGGGGTAAAATCCTCGGATCCACCCCAGCAGCAATAAATATTTTAAAATTACCCACAAGTGTGCAAGTTTTGATAAGGTCAAACCTTTTGCCGTAGTTCACTTGAATAAACCCTCTCGGCGCCCGGTCTACCGGTAATTACCACGTAATTTTTTGATTAGGTTATGACGTCATAAGAGTAATTGTGCTTATTTGTACATCATCAACACTTCCAGAACAACTGGCGGTCACAAAACAATTTTTAAATGTACATATTTACATCATACCAATTGCTGCAACAGTCATTAATAAAGCAAACGTTAAAAATATGCAAGCAGTAGCGTACGCAGGGGGGGCTCCTATGCGTGCGCCCCTCGCTCGGGCCTTCTTCGATACATGTTAAAAGTCTGTGTTGCTCAGATACTGCTAGAAAAATCGTACCTTAATGTAGAAAATTTCCTTCGCGCCATAGGCGCACGCAAGGGGGGGGGGGGGGGGGAGGCACGGTGTCATGACCCCCCCCCCTTTGGCCCTGTAAAAAGATGCTAAAACCTAACTTTCAATCTATAATTTCACAAACTAATAATAATTGCAGCCTCCTTTTACTCATTTTAGCCAAGCTTTTGCTTTTAGACATAAGTTGCAAAAATATTTTTGCATTGTCTATAGCAGTGTGGTCCAAACCTTGGCCCGCGGGCAACTTTTGTGCCGCCTTCGAACACTTAAATCTTTGTTGCCTGTTTTGTATCTAACAAGGCTTAGAAATTTCCTCGTTCGCATTAAAGACGTGATTTTTCTAAGAGGCGAGAAATTTGCAAGCTTAGAATGATAACGAGAATGTTTCATAGTACACTTGAACGCATTATTTTGAAATAGAAATGCATCTGACGTCACATTAAGACATTTACTACCTACTATTGCAGGTTATGTAACATCTCGCATACTTGTCATATGGGCCTTTTCAAAACGATCTTCAGCGAGATGTGCAGCGCAAAAGTTACAAAATTTAGTAAGTCGCACTAACTTTCACCATGAAATGACTGCCAACAAAAAAGTGTCCGAGGAAAACAGAGAGTTCAATTTTAACTGGGAGGATAGATATTTCTTCGTCATTAATAATGGTAAAACACAATGTTTGGTGTGTCTTCAAGTAATATCTGTTCCCAAAGAGTTTAATGTTCAGTGACATTACAAAACGCTAAATGAGAAAAGATACGGTCAGTAGCCTACCAGGGAACTTCTATAAGGGAAGCAATATTGAAAGAATTAAAGAGAAACTGTTTTAAGCAAACAGGTATGTTGAAAAGCTTTGCCAAATGTGATTCAGTTGCACATCTAACAGCTTCATACGACGTTGCACTAATGCCAATTTTTAAGACTTAAACAAGCATGAAACGTAAGACATTTAGTTAGGCATATAGTGTCAATGGGGAAGTAATAATCTCTCCACCTATGGTCAAAATCTAGATTTTATCTTTGCGGCCCGCAAAGCTTTTTCAAACTTTTATGCGGCCCTTAATGCTCTCAGTCTTGGACCGCACTGGTCTATAGTGACTGCACTCACTGCATGCCCTTTATCAATAAAAAAGTGTGCTAAAATGAGTGTTTTTTATGTGAAAACCGCAAAAATTTGTAGGCGGCTGGGGGCTTGAGCCCCCAGACCCCCTTACCTCCGGCGGCTGGAGGCTTCGCCCCCAGACCCCCGGTTGCACCTCTCCTTTTGCCGAATCCTGTGAGCACACTGCTTCTCGCGCCCCCCCCTCAGAAAATTTCTGCCTACGCCACTGTATGCAAGTGAGTCAAAATCAAAAACTTGGAAGTTAAAAGCTCTGCAAATGACTTCCCTCCAAGCTGCTTCTCTATGACTTATCAGAAAAGAGCATGGATATAAAGTACTACAGTCATAAGATAAAAAAACCACTACAAAAATCAAGACGTGTCTTTTCGACAATATGTGCCATTCAACGCACTTAATGGCTTGTTCTTAGCGACTGCAGCATCAGACTTGGGCGAAAACACAAAGAGACCTTACAGAAACAAATTGGCTAAACTCTTGATTTGACTGCTGTATAAATTTAATAGAAGTGGCACAAAACTTCGAAAGATGCATGATCACTATTGTGAAATAACAATTCAAATGCATAGCAAAACAGATACTGAAAATTAAAAACACATGCTTATAAGCAAGACACAAACCACCGAGAAACGTTACTCAAACTAATATGAAATGTTGAAATCACTCTGCAGTATAACAACAGCTACTAAGTGATTTTAACATTTCATATTAGTTCCAATACCGGTACCGTTTCTCAGTGGTTTGTGTCGTGCTTATAAAACAGCATAATAATAATCAGCACAGGTCCTTTTTGCTCCTATCATGCCATTTCCAAGTGGCTGAAAAAAATGAAAAGATCGAGTTCCTTACAATGTTGAAGCAAGCTAAAACCGTTTTTGCAAGTCTGGTGATGCTGATTGTAAGTCATCTGAAGTAATCAACTCTTAACTGTTTTTTTTGAGTGTTTATTTTTTTGTTTTTTGTTGGTGTTTTGTGTTTACTGTTTTCTTGGAGCGTGTTTGTATACGGACGAATCTGAAAAAAATAAATAAAATGAATCCCAAGAAAAAATTCTTGGCAGAACTGAATTATTCCATGGACATCTAGTATCTGATTAGCAGCATTACGCCTTAAGCTTTCAAGAGAAGTTGCTCTTTTTACTGATCTACCGATGCCGTCACATGCACCTTTTCCATGATTTGTTGCATGGAAAGACCAAGAAGCAGGAACACCAAAATCGACTTAATAATGCATCAGATTGAGAAATAATTTGAAATTTTTATATTGTGCTGCGCATCCATCTGTAAATTATTCCACACGATGAAAAAAAGGTAATAGTCTCTTTAAAAATGCAATTGTTTGCTTTAGGATGTGAAACACCATTGGCTTATCATGAACCAAAATTTCATAAATAAAGAGAACGATGCTCAACACAACTGGTTTCAGGGTTGTTTAAATAACAGAATACAAGACGGACCGTGCACTGGCTGTTAGTCCAGTGAAAACCTCGAACTTCATTTTGTACTTGAAATGAGTAGTTTTCCAAAAAATCCATCGAGACCAGCACGTGTGCAATTTGCCATGATTAGTGATGTAAATCGGTTTTTTTTGCCTTTGTTTTTTAAAAAAAAACGTGTTTTTTTTACAAAAAAAAAAACATAGCTAAAAAAACCTTGTTTTTTTTGAAAACGAACTTGTTTTTGAAAACAAATTCGAGTCCGATTCTAAACTGAATATGAGGATTGGCCGTCGTGATGTGTATTGTTAAGTCTTCTTGTAGTGATGGATCGAATGGAGAGTACAAGGAGCGACCTTTTCGCCCCCAATAAATCCATCATGGATTGCATGCTTGTTACCGATTACCAGAAAGGTGTTGCCAGTTTTAATTTCATAATGCAAAGAATAAGAAATAAAAAAGAACAATCACAATAGATTCCGGTAGACTAAAAAAATTGTGGATAAGTGAAGGTCGATAGTACACATTAATGCGCTGTATTTCCCCGTTCATCTAATGAGTGTCTGTAGTTTTTCCAGTTTTTGTAAAGATAGCTCCAGCCTGGTTTACATTTGTTGTTTTTGACCCAAACCCTAACTCTTCCATAGCCCAAAGCGCAAGCAAGCTAAGTAGGTCAAATAAGGACCTGAACCATAATTTAACCTGATTTAACATTCAATAGCACAACGTTGTGGTTGGGCTATATTTTTGGGAAACTCAAAATTTAGTACGGCAAAACTGTGCAAATCGCAAAATTAGTTCATATGGTAAGCTTTAAGCTAAATTCGCACTACTCCACAAACTATAATGAAGCAATATCACTATACGACCTACAGTCATGTTCAATGTGTTAACACAATTTGATGCTGCTTGCTAAGCTTGATATTAAAAACACACTTGTTTTAATTTTTCAAGAAGGAATGAATAAAAAAAACAAAAAAACGAGGTAAAAAAAAAACAAGTGCAAAAAAAACTGTTTTTTCACATCACTAACCATTATTCTTTTCGTGTTTTGTAGTAAGTACACTGGGCCTTGAAATTGCATGAACGAAGCATCGTTTTTCTTGATTTATCTCAAAAATTTTGATTCATGACGTGCCACTGGTGTTCTACATTCAAAAGCAAACTATTGCATTTTTAAAAGAGACTATTACCTCTTTTTCATCGTGTGGAATACTTTACAGATAGATGCGCAGCACAATATAAAAATTTCAAATTATTTCTCAATCCCATGCATCATCAAGTCGATTTTGGTGTTCCTGCTTCTTGGTCTTTCCATGCAACAAATCATGGAAAAGGTGCACGCGACGGAATTGGTGGATCAGTAAGAAGAGCAACTTCTCTTGAAAGCTTAAGGCGTAATGCTGCTAATCAAATACTAGACATCCATGCTATGATTCAGTTCTGCCAAGAGTCTTTTTCTGCAATTCATTTTGAGTTGATTACTTTAGATGACTTATAATCAGCATCACCAGACTTGTAAAAACGGTTTTCGCTTGCTTCAACATCAAAAGAAACTCCATCTTTTCATTTTTTTCAGCCACTTGGAAATGGCATGATAGGAGCAAAAAAGACCAGTGCTGATACTGAATTTTCTCTCAAAGTGTCATTTATTGATGAACATGCTGAGGCCACAATACCTGCACTCGGAAAGTATGTTGCTATGGTGTATGATTGGGACTGGTATGTAGGTTGTGAGGTCAGTAATAAATCAGATGAAGAAATTGAGGTGGACTGCATGTGGCCGAAAGGTCCAGCAAGATCTTATCACTAGCCTTCTCTTAAAGATGTGTGAATTGTTCCCTTGAGTCATATCCAGTGCATAATTGGTTGTCCAAAGTTTCAGTTGGAATGAGGCATATAGATAGAGAAGAATTCTGATGAGTGATGGAGAAGCAGCTTGGAGAGAAGTCATTTGCAGAGCTTATAACTTCCAAGTTTTTGATATTAATTAGCTCTCGAAAGCTTAATCAAGCACTGTTTGAAGAAACTGTTGATAACATTTTGAATATTATTAAATGTATCTATACTATCAGAATCGTGGTTGCCTCACTCAAATGCACATTCATACTACATTACTATCAACCGGCCTAAGCACTTTGTAGATATTGTTTGGGCCTATGTGTATGAAAACAGCAAAAAACACTGAAAATGTGACAAAATAGTTCACCGCCAAAAATGAACAAATATCACAGAAAAAAAAACAAATATTACTCCTCAAACCATTTTTTTAAAGCTATTGGTACCGGTATAAGCTTTTTGCAAAATTAATTTGAAGAAATCGAAGGGGAGGTATTTGAGATACGGACATTTAAAGTTAGGTTACGCTTGACTGCACATTAACACAAACGTATTTTTAAAACCCTCTGGTGGACAAAAGCAATGATGCATGACCATGAGTTTGACTTGAATATGGAGAGGGGTTAAAACAAAACTCATATCAATGTAAGATTTGCAGATATAACTACCTCGGCAGTAAGTACAGTTTAAATGAAAACCTACAAAATTTCACGCTTGACTGATTACGAAACACCCCCAAAATGATCAAAATTTCAAAATGCGATATCTTGAAAAGTGCTTAATAGATTTTCGTGAAACAAATATCAATCTGCTGAGAATATGATGGAGAACAACTGAACCGAATTTCATCAAAATCAAAGATATATGATGGTTCGTGGACTGTATCACCAGCCATGGAATGACTCTTTTAACACGTTGACTGCCATGTGATAAATTCGAAATTCGTTCCCAAATGCCAAGCACATATTTTCACAAATCAGAACGAAAAAAGGTGGTTGAACGTTTATTTTGGCTTAGTAGAGTGGAAAACCCCTTTTTTGGGGCCGAAACAACTAGGACGAGTATAGGCCTACTCGTCGTTGGCACCCTGAACAATAATTTTATTTCGTATGCCAAAGACAAGATACCTCGTCTTGGAGTTATAAATTTTTCCGATACACTTGTTCCTTTTTCCTTTATTCTGCAGCTTTAGTAAAGCGATAACGAGGAAATAAAAAGTAACTATTGAAATTCGAATCAACATAATGACGTAATACAACATAATCCATCCCTGCAGCCTTGTATTTTTAGGCTTTCGGTGCTAGCGCTTATAGCAACAGTTTTGTCATTTTTGAGCAAGGCTGATTGGCACGTAGATGAAAGTTACAACGATTCGGACTTATAGAACTTAGTAAATCAGATATCTTTCTTTGCTCAGATAAAATAAGTATATATTCCCCATCATGTTCTGAAGGTGATAGCGACATCGAAAATGCAGCAGTTACGTTCTCTCATACTTCTTTTGTGGCTGAATTTTCAACTAATTTTCCAGCGGTGTAGAGTGGTGATAACATTAGTAGGTATCAATCACCAAATTCTAAAAATGAAGGATATTTTATTAATTTCTTTCAAAAAACAATAGTTCTGATTTGCGGCGTAACTTCACTCTTGCTTTTCTCTCTGTCTGATGACGGCTTATTAGCTAACAGTTTATATTTGAAGTAGCATTTTCATCTTTACCCCACAATAACACATTGCATAATGTTAACCCTGTAGAAACTTGATAATTTGACCTCAGACAAAATCGGTAAATTAATGCTGTAAGATCTGCGTGATCTGTCTTTTTTTTTTCAGAATTTTCTTAAAATAAACATGCTTTATACTGCCAGCGTATGTTTCTTGTCCTTGTCTGAGACGCCAAGCATTGATTTATTGCATTTAAAACGACGAGATAGTCTAACTCGTCTGCGCAACTTTCATAGCAAGACAGATCTGACGAGAATACTCGTCCTTGGCACGGCTGAATAGACTACCAATGAAGAGTATTCTTGTCATTGGCAGTCAACGTGTTCAGAAATTGACAGATCGGCTTGAATGAAACTTATTCGAAAAAGTTTTTTTGAATGTTACATCAAATACGAAAACAATGATAACAAGCATATTTATGATCCAAGGTAGATACGATGCAGTTGAAACAAAATTAATTTTGAAAAAAGAGAAGAGCGCCAGATTGATAACACAAAAAAATGTACATATGCAGAACTATTCAATTTCTATTTCGACAAACAATTTCTATTTCCACATACATGTCTAAAATCACCAGCGGTCGACTTCCTGGCATTCAAAGATGGATCAGTAGATCGCACTCAACTGCTTCAGCACTCCCTAGGCCGACGCCAAGGAGGGGCCAAAGGGGGCCTGCCCCCCAAACGACTTACTTAGCCCCCCCAATTAACAAGCTTACTCGTTTGAAGACTAGCAGCTTTTGTGCATATTTTCAAACTTTGGCCCCCCTTGACAAACGCTTGACCCCCTAGGTCGACTGCTCTGCCGCCGGCTCTGGGCACTCCTGTTTTAATTGATAGTTGGTGAACACCAATAGTCTAGTATTACATGCACACTCCAGTCTACTAATGTTGAGCAATAACAATTAAATCCCTGGAAAGACAGGCAAACCTATTTTGCAAAGGCCACCGTGACGTCAGAAAAGCACACAAAGAATGTGAATCCTCAAAAAAAGGGCTGCCGAAGGAAATCCGTAAGCCTAGCCTACTTCCATCCCAAGGTGCTTGAAAAGCTACAATAACTTTTAAAGGAAAACTGAAGTACAAAAATATTTGTTTACTTAAGGTATTACAAAACACGACAAATTCAAAAATGACATTAAAAGTTCTTAAACGCTTTTAAATAACGAAAAATCGGCACTTAAAATTTAATATGATTTGTCATAAGTGTGCGTTTTGCGCACTGATGCGTGAAGAAGTTCCAGCCGCGATGTTCCACCTTTGGTCAGACAAAGAGATTACGATTGTCAAACACTGCAGTTGTAACTTTTTCACGCATCAATGCGTAAAACGTACACTTATGACAAATCATATTCAATTTTAAACTCCGATTTTTCGTCAACTAAAAGCATTTCAAAACTTTAAATGTTATTATTGAATTCGTCGTGTTTTTTAATACCTTTACCAAAAAAAATATTTTTGCGCTTTAGTTCCCCATTAATAGAAAGCGTTTTTACACGCAAATGCAACACTCATCGGCAAACATAATTTTTCTTGAATCTTTTTTAGCCAAAGCGAAAAGTTATGTGTTATTGCCCTTAAACAAATCAAACCAAAGCAGATAAATAACAATAATAAACACACATCAACCGGCAGTTTCAAAAAAGTAAAAGGAATAACTGTAAACGATGAAAAAGCAACACTCACAACCAATAACAAACCTGCACCTACCACGTAAAATTTGGTTATTTTCATGAGCAATTGGCATGCAATACTGACATTGTAATGCACATAGCATCGTCGTCAACTCCCATATAAGTTAACCAACTAGATGTGCTGGCTAGAGGTAACTATTATCTACACTTAGGAAGTAGATATGACGAAGGCTTACCACAACAATAAACCAGGTGTGGGAAACCTGCAACCTATGTAAATGCAGCTTGCGCCAGGACTTTGTTGGTGTACAATTCACTTATAGAATGTAAATCATTAATTGATAGGCAGTACAGATAGCTTGAAAATAGCTGTTTTCGCGATGGGCTTGAAGAAACCCTCTGTCATAACTCTTTAGAGTAGCTTTGAAAAAAGCTGTTTGTCCCTAAAGCTTTTCATGACGCATTTGTCAGTGGGAAATCGCATCAAAGTGAGAACGAGAAAGTAAGGACTGGCGATTAAAAGAGGTATTTGTGGAATTGTTATATAGTGCCACACCATCTACACACAAATAGATGGAGTGGCAATGGGTTCACCACTTGGCCTCGCTTTGGCCAACGTCTTTGTAGGATATTATGAAGAAAAGCTGTTTTCTGAAATACCTAAACCTGCCGTGTATTACAGGTATGTCGATGACACTTTTGTCTTCTTTCGAAATGAAAAAGAGTCAAAGGAATTTTTAATTAGACTTCACGATCTACATTCCTCTCTTCAGTATACTTTTGAAAAGGAAAAGAACAACTCTCTTCCTTTCCTCGACGTC
Source organism: Trididemnum miniatum (assembly GCA_964006365.1). Classification (NCBI taxonomy): domain Eukaryota; kingdom Metazoa; phylum Chordata; class Ascidiacea; order Aplousobranchia; family Didemnidae; genus Trididemnum; species Trididemnum miniatum. The sequence continues at coordinate 32,759,137 of OZ023233.1, forward strand.
CACATTGAACACACGAATAGCAGCTACGAAACAAAAGTTTATCGCAAACCTACGCTCCCAGGCCAGCACCTATGCTGCGAATCCTTTACACCGATAAAACGTAAAGCCAGTTTAGTGTCAATGCTTGTTCATTAGGCCTTCGAAGATCTGCTCCAAAGGCAAACTGAATATGACTTTTGTGAATAGTTGGAACCGAAATGATAATTCTAATCTATTAAATTTTGCTAACGAAGTAGCCTAATCTCTTTTTTTCTAGTTTTTTTTTATGTTTCCGACTCGTACACACAGTGCTTTTATCCTTCTATCTTTTTTATAGTGATAGCTTTATGTTTCTAAAATTTTGAAAAATTATTCTAGAATAGAATTCGAAATTCTAGATTCGGATTAATTATTCTAGAATACCGAATTATTCTGAAATGCCCATCCTTAGCTACACAGCTGATTGTGCATAAAACAGAAAAACGATATTAATCCAAAAATGTCAAAAAATATGTAAATACTATCGCCAAGCTATTGTTGCCGTTGCAACATAGTAACTAAAATCTAAACTTCGCTCTCCATTACTTTACTGTCATTGTCACCAGATATTGACAAAATGCATTAACACTAGCAGTTAGTAAGCTGCACCATACACCACCCTTTATAAATTATACATGCAGATGCGATCAAGCTTAACTTTCACAAGAAGCAACCACTCTAGTAGTTAACATTGAGCCATCTTGGATTCTTAATAAATCGACCAGGGAATTCAATCAATCAATCGATATATTTTAGCATGACACAATATTCTACTACTGTGCAGAATTGCAGAAGGAAAGCAGCCAAGATTATCAAGTCTGAGAAACGAGGCCTATGAATGGTGGTAACAGTGGTCAGCATGCACAAAGTCAAAATTAAGCAAGATAAAAAAATTCATTGATCGAATTATTTTGAAGTTTGGGGAAGAACAAAGAAGATTACAGTGTTATTGTTTCAAGATGATCCGTGTTCTTAAACACCAATCCTCGCCTTTCAGATAGCTGCTTGAGAGAAGGTTCAGGTTCATTTTAAAACAAAGCATAATCTTGTTTTTGTGCAACGATTTTTCCAGCAATTTAACAATTTTTCGTTTTCTTTGAACTTTGTAAAACTCAAGTTATTAGTTAATAGAATTCGTATAGCCTACTGTTGTTATACAGCATTGCACTGTGTTGAAATCTGTGTTTTTTTTTTAACGTTGTCCGAATTTTTTGCCCAATGCTCGAGATATTTGGAGCCACTTTGAACAAAGTGTCCGAAAAACTTTTGCTTATAGCACAGCAATATGCTTGTGTGGCGGCTCCATACTCATTAACTTTTTAACTAAAATTTTGCGACTTCCTTTTTGCAACTAAACCGTTGTCACTGTAACGTCTGATGAGTTTTTTGCAACATGCGTACTTGTTGAAACATTCTCGCTTGTCAGCAAGAAATCGTTTTCGCGTTTTACCATGTTTGGTAATTATGTCCAGACGTTTAGAACGATTGTGGCTACTGTGATATCGCGCACAGGCTTCGTGATTTGGACTTCCTTGAGATTTTAAAGACAACTTGAAACAAATAGTTGCTTTTGATATTTTGAGTGAATTGTGAAACATTTAGCTAAAAACAAATTTTTAAAAGAGAAATAAGCAGAAAGCAATTAAAAAAAATATTTTTCGTGCAAAATTGGTTTCGTCAGTGGATTATTTTACCATATTTGGGAAATCCATTCAGATCTTCAGAACAATTTTGGTTTACGACAGTGAATTTTTACTATTGCGATATTGCGCACAAGCTTTACGATTTGGACTCACTCGAGACTTTGATGTCAACCAAGCAAGGCCGGCGCAAGGTTAGCGATTGCTTCACCTCAGATGCAATGCTCGAGAATTTGCTCATTGACAAAGCATAAACTTTTTTGGATTTCTCCTTTTTTTCAATTATTTTATCTGTTTGTATTGCAAGCATTTCTTGTTTTTAAGTGACTCTGGCGTGATTTAAGTTTCGTTTTCAATGCTAGTCTCACGTTTTTGTAAAATGCAATAAATTATTTACATTTGATTCAGTAAATTAGTAATATCATTAATTAATCTTGCCGAAAAAAATTTTTAACGTCCCTAATTTTTTGAGCAAATTTGGACATTTGTCCAAAATTTTACAACAAAAAAATAAACCCAGGTTGAAATAGAGCTTGATTTTTCATGCACTTAGCACTTTCTTTGTTACATAACAACACTCATGGGAGTAGTCTTGTCTATGCTCTGCATTGCGTTTGTTTCTAAGCGTGTTCTCACATGGCATGATTTCTGATTTTTTCATCTTTATCCTCCTATCACAAGAAAGCAACGAAGGCGCTGTGCGTATGACGAATCCAGACTTGCTTAGGAGTTGCCCTTGTTTCCAAGTTTTTCGGTTAAATTTTCTTTTGACTTTTTTAATTTGCTGCTTGCCAGAATCCACCAAGCAGAGATAACCATCGTGAAGCATCTTATCCAAGGACGCAACAACAAAACTAGATTGGGAGTTGAGCCATTAACCTTGCAATCATGGTCATCGTAAAAACGACACTTTGAACCACTGCGCCACGCTGCCAAGAGAGAGCCACAATGGCATGGCATATGAACCCATACTGTAACAATCAAAAATCTTTGTCCTACTTTGAGCACCTTTCTTCCAGCAATAGTATAGAGATCATATTCTCACTGCAGAATGTCAGCGTGACACGTGACTGCTTCCTCTATATACCGCTCAGTGTTGCTGATATGCTCCCAGCAATCGCTTGCTCCTCGCAAGCTTCTGGTCCAAGCCAAATAGCAGAAAACTCAAACAGCTAAAAATTACCTCAGCCCCGAGCTGACAAGGCATATTAGGTAACGTGAAAAACCTTACGAATAAGATAACTTGTGTTTTTAATAAAGGAATTATTCATAAAAAGTCCTTTGGAAAAATTTTTTAACAACTGAAATTTTTGCCATGACTTTCAACTTTTTGCAAGTTTTCCATGACTTTACAGGAAAATTTATTTTTCCAGGTTTTTCCATGACCTTGGGAACCCTGTTCTACCTGCCATTCAAAAGAGTTTCCTCATCTATGAGTATAAGTGCCACTGTGACATTCGATATGTAGGAAGAACAGCTCAACGACTTCAAGATCGCATCAAGCAGCATGTTCCAAAATGGGTACGACAGCACAAAGTCTCGCAGGGAGTGCAACCTAACCGAATGTGCAAGCGAAAACAACCTGCTTCAGAATGTGACTCGGCAATTGGACAACACTTATTAGAAAACCCTCAATGCGCTGCCAGTTACAATAATGATCAATTCTCTATTCTTCACACTGCTTGCAGTTTTTTTTATCACAGTATGCTCAAAGCCAGCTACATAGTACGGCGACCTAATCTATGCAAACAGAAAGAGTTTAGTCTATACTCTTTGAGCTGTTCAAGTAGAATTTAGGTTCGCACGACTTGTCCAATCAGAACTGCGCACGACTTTCCCGCGTTCGATTGGATTCGCCAATGTAACTACCGCTTCGCTGCCATCCGAAATTGATATGAATTGCCAGATCTTGCTTTTTCAGGGATAACATCAATTAACCGTGAACAAATTAACCAGCGACAATTGGTTTTGAACAACTGACCGGCAACAAATTGGCCGGTGACACAAATCAACCGCTTGTTGTTTCTAACTAAAGTTTTTGCTAAAATCAAAATTTTCTGTGTGCTTGACTGGCTCGAATGAGAATCAAACTTTCGACTTGTTGTTATGATGCTCGTTCTTCAGTGTTGGCGTACTTTGTCTAATTCAAATGTCACCTTTGAAAACTCCGCATTGTATCTTTAGGCATTTTCAAGCATTTACACGCATTTGATTACAGGAATTTACACGCATTTGTTTACAGGCATTTACAGTTAGGTAAAGGCATTTCCATTTATGTAACTTTAAAGCTAGATGCTGACACTTTTAGAAAAAAACTGATTTTAAGGTCTGTAAATGGCACATACTATCTTTTAAAAAGAAAGTCTGAAAATGGCAGATGTTATCTCTGAGAGAGGGAAGAGGAGAGATGGACAAAGAATTATTAGATTTTCTCAGAGGCATCGCCCACAACCTACAATTTGTGCAATAACTTCCTTACTTGTCAAATAACAGTTAATGTAAATTTTAGTGCCCTTAATTATGTAGTGCTACATGTGTTGTTTTTTAAGTCTTTTTGTTCTTCATTTAAATAAACAGTGTTGTTTTTCATAATAAACGGTCAATTTAATTTCATAATAAACGGTCACGGTCTATTTAGCAAGGTTAATTTACCTCCCGGTCAATTTATGTCACGGTCAGTTGGACCCGGTTAACATGTTCGCGGTCAATTGCGCCCAGTTAATTGTCGTGGAATCGCTTTTTCATTCTCACTTTGACGTGATTACCCACTGACCAGTGCATCATGAAAAGCTTCTGAAACAAACAGCTTTTTTCCAAGCTACTCAAAGAGTTATGACAGAAGGTTTCTTGAAGCAGGCTTAATTGCAACTTTTTTTTCAGACACCAACAGGTCCCCTATTTAAATTATGCTATGGTAAGTCTGTACCATCACAAAAATACAAAAAATTTTGCTATATACCTAAAAACCCTTGCTCAAATGAAACATGAAAACAACGTGATATTGAACAAACTTATTGTATTATATGTAGCTTAATAAATTTGTAAGCATGGTGGTATATGGTAATAGTAGCAATTAATACACTGGAGTCATTCCATGTAATCAACCAGGTCATGTAACCATCACCTCTTACATTTTGTTATGGGATAGAGCTTGAAACAACTAGAAGATTAAAAAAAATTCGAAAAAATCTTGATGGGCTTCCTAGTTATTGCAATTTGAAATTTCAGCCACTTGAGGGAGCTTACGTTTGTGAGCACTGGTCGCGCTTAGTGATTTTGTTGAATCTTTTTATTTCTGGTGATTAAATGATGGAACAAATGTCAATTTTGACATTTTTGGGGTCCAGAAATTCATTTTTTCACATTAGAACTGTCTAGAACATCTCCTTTTTGGAGTAAATCAACGCTTTTTAACCAAAGTCAACGGCTAAGTTTGCGACACAATTAAAAAAATAGCAATCGTTTCTTGGAAATAATTTTTGCATTTTTGTGTAGTATAGATCAGGGGTCTCCAAACTACGGCCCGCGAGGTCATTTTGTCTGGCCCGCCAGTAGACTTCCAGTAGCTAAAAATGATCTGTAGGAGATAGCCGCTTTGTTATTTAGTCATAATTGTTTGTAGAATGTAGATTCTTTGACCACTGTTGCGTCATAGCTCAAACTTTGTTTTTTGCCGCAGAGACTTCAATTAATTTACTTTATTTGAGCGTAATAACAGCCAGTACTTAGCCTGGTGTAGTCAGCTCTACTTTGACCAAGTGTTTTAGTATTTTTCAGTGCTTTAATTAGATAGGAAGAGGGATTCAAGAGGCAATGCGAGAGGCAATGCAGTTAGGAGTGTTTATTTCAGTAATGTTTCTATGTTTAGTTAGATCAGTTAGGATTCTTAGTTTCAGCAGAGCCAGAGCCTACGTTTTACTGTTATCATAGTATGAGAGTTAAATAACCTCAGGGGCTAGATTAGGGTGGGTTTTTTATGTGTTCTATATCTTGTCCACAGGACGCCCACCTGCTAGCTCGTATCGCTAATATCAGTCAAGTTTAATAGTTAGGATTTAGGAAACCAAGTTCTGTCAGTGATTTCAATTGTTAATATATGTGTTAACTTCCAACTATTAGTGGCTGATTGATCACGTCGGCAGAGAAGCAGAATATTCAGATAGGATCACCAAAGCTCGAGCGTGATAGCAGATTCGTCATTCCCGCAGTCTTCGACTTTCGTGATCAGAGTTCAGCAAGATGTACCCGAGGCATTTGCCCGAATCCACCGAAAATAAATCAATACTTGATAAACACGCAACTTCACATGTGTACATATCGTATATACCGGCCAATAAGCCGACCCCAGAAGACTAAGTTACAAATTTAACTCAAGAAAATCGGCTTATTGGCCCGTGTATACGGTATGTCAAAAGTAACTTAGTGCTAAATGCATTTTTTTATCGATCTTTCTAGTTCTGCATGACGTGTAAGCGACTGTGTACAGGCTGTTATGTTAAACTAGGCAGCTTCACGAGGTTTTTACAGGTAAAAAACACACCTGAGAACTTTTGTTGTTTTAAATAACCCATAATCATGTCAGTTCAAGGAAAAAAGAGGAAAGTAGATTCAGAGAGTTGAATATTCAAGGAAAAATGGAGCATGAACCACTTTGTGATTGAATCAGGAAATAAAGCACTGTGTTTAATTTGTAAAGTTTGTAAAGAGATTATTGCTGTTCTTAAAGAATACAACATTCGGAGACATTATCAAAGTAAGCATTCCTCAGCCTATTCTCAGTTCACTGGTATGCTTCGTTCTGACAAATTAGAAACTTTGAAAAAGAACTTATCATCACAGCAGTTTGTATTTAAGCGGAAAAAGGCCGAGAATGAAGCTGCAACAAGAGCAAGTTTTCGAACAGTACACCTGCTAGCAAAACATGGAAAACCCTTTACTGATGGGGATTTGGTCAAATCTTGTATGATTGAAGCTGCACAGGAAATGTGCCCAGAAAAGGTTGACTTATTTAAGACTATTAGTCTTTCTGCAAACACTGTTGCTCGTAGAGTGGAAGACATTGGGAGCAACCTCATGTCTCAAGTAAAATCCAAATCTAAGGAGTTTGAGTACTTTTCTATTGCACTTGATGAGTCAACTGATATAAATGACACTTCACAATCGCTGATATTCATTTGTGGAGTTGATTCCAACTTTGAAATAACTGAGGAACTATTGTCTGTATCCAGTATGCATGGGACAACCACAGGTGAAGATATTTTTAAGAAGTTCACAAATCTCTGACACAGCATGGTTTGGATTGGAAGGGGCTCAAGAGTGTTACAACGGATGGTGGTAGAAATATGTGTGGAACAGGAAAGAGGTTAATTGGACAAATTAACAGAGCTGTTGAAGCTGTGGGATTAGGGTTGTCCAAATTTTGGATATTTTTGAAAAATCATGGTTACTGCAGCTTTTCCCATGCCTATGACCTAAAAATTAAGATTGCAAAAAAAATTTTTGAATTCGGACATCGTTTTGCTCCTCCTCATCGCTCCCAAAGTTTTGCTCTTAAAATCGCTATAATTAGGGGATTTCCCTAATCTTAAATATGCGTTTTTGATTGAAAACTTTGTTATTAGGTGTCATGAAGCTGAACTTTGGTTGTATATTGTGTGTATAAGTGATGCCAGTAAGAGAGGGGTAGGTTGCAATTTTAACCCAGTTTGGGGATTCCCCTAATTTACCCTAATTCTTTAAAATCAACAAGTTTCATTATAAATGTCTCCAGCAGTATTATACCAGTATCTAAAATTTAGAATATTAGAAATATATGCCATGAATCGTAAACTATATTCATTTTTGTTTAGGTTTATTGAGAATAAACTAAACGTTAGCTTGGTGTAAAAATGAAAAGAAGAAAAATAAGTAGATCATCAACTGATTATTACTTAGTTGGTTATTCATCTGAATCGATTAGTGGATCAAAATTACCAACACTGCGACAAGTACTAAGATATGCTTTATACTTGAAAGAGATTTCTTCTCATACTGTTGAAACATCATCAATTATCCAGCATACAGTGGAAGAAGTGACTGCATTTTGGATGATAGCTGGAATCAAAACCATTCTTAAGCACAATGCAATCAGTAATTTAACAAAAATTTGGAAAAATTGGATGGCTTTAAAAAAAAACAGAGGGCGAAAGACTGATCCAGGAGAAAAGAGAAAGATGTTTGTCAAGAGTTTGGATAAGCTTTGGGACATAGGGGCATCGGATGCAATTGAGATCATCAAAAACAACAGGTTTTTGTCGGCAGCAAAAAAAGAAGAGGACTTGAAGTTCTATGAAGACCAGCAAGGTGAACGAATTGCGATGATGAGTGGAAGAGATAAAGTTTTCATGCACAAAATTAAACAGAAAATGTCAAGACAACAAGAGAAGACATCTTTTGTAATCACTGATAATGAACCCGTTGTTTGTGCATCATCTTCAGACATAAGTGATTGTACAGAATCAAGCTCTGAGGCCGAATTTGCTGCTTCTACGAATTGGCAGACAATGCAAAACACAGACTTCATCACTTTACAGGCACCAAAAAATGTGATAGGTAATATTGAAGTAAGCAATGCTATAGACAGACTGCAAGTAACTGACAATACAGCTACAATGTTGCTGGCAGCTTTTATAAAAGCTTGCAAAGGTGACATAACTCAATTTGTTATTTCAAGATCAAGCACTCGACGTTCTCGCATCAGTAACCGGTGCAAAGTTTCTCAAGCCATATATTCTGAGATCAGATCTGATCCTCCTGACAGTGTTGCCCTGCATTGGGATGGAAAAGTAACAGAAAATCGCTTAGGTGAAAAATACGAAGCACTTTGCATAATGGTTACAGATGCTTCTAGATTTACAAGTGGCAAAGTTCTTGGTATACAAAAAATTGCAAATGCTAGTGGGCAAACACAAGCAGAAGCCACTTTTGAAATGCTGAAAACTTGGAATCTCGACAGCAAAGTTAAAGCACTTGTATTCGACACCACTGCCAGCAACAGTGGTTGGAAAAGGGGTGCTGCAAAGTTGCTAGAAGATTTTTTGCAAAAGAAAGTGTTGTATCATGCTTGTCGTCATCACGTTCATGAACTGATTATTGGGGCTGTATGGAAAAGTTTGTTTGGCGCCACAACAATTGGGCCTGAAAATCCTTTATTTAAGCAGTTCAAAAATACTTGGCAGCATATTGATACATCTAAACCATTCAAGATTTTGGCAATTCCCCATGTTCTTCAAGAGAGAGCTGCATCTGTAATTGCCGAATTAAAAAGCGTACTGCTAAAGAAGGGATCCTTAGTACGAGATGACTACAAACAATGTGTCACCAATACTCTTGCATTGCTTGGAGCATCTTCACATACAACTACTGTTCATTACAAACCAGGAGCTACTCATCACGCTAGATGGATGGGGGTAATTCTTTATTGCCAAAAGATGTATTTGTGGTCTGAACAGATGGCTTATACTCCTGAGCGTGTCAATCTTCTAGCCAGAATAAATGTTTTTCTTGCTATTTTTTATGTTCCACTGTGGCTCAAATCAAGCAATGGTTCTGAAGCAGCTATCAATGATATGTTTTTCATTCACAGTATGCTGGAATTTGAGAGCATTGATGCTGTGATTGCGACTGCAGCATTACAAAAACTTTTCAAGCATTCATGGTATCTGGTAGAAGAGACTGTGGTTTATGCTCTATTTTCTGATAATCTTGATGAAGAACACAAAAAAGCTCTTGCTCAAAAACTTCTTTCTGTGCCACGTCCAGACTCTTTTCGTCGTGGACCTCCTATCCTAAGTCAAATTATTGATCGAAATACAACTTTGGTGAACTTAATCGGTCCAGAATCTTGGTTTTTGCTGCAGGAGTTTGGCAATAACAATGACTGGTTACAATGGCCAGTGAGCAAATGGCCTGAACATCAAGCGTTCAACAACATTCACTGTTTTGTGCATACAGTTAAAGTCGTTAACGATGCTGCAGAAAGGGGAATAAAACTGAATACAGATTATGCCACTATTCTAACTGACAATGAGCAGCAAAAGTCAAGTTTAATCCAAGCTGTGGAAAAACACCGACGAGACTATCCTGACTTCAGAAAATCTACCTTAGCTCAAGCTCAAACTTTGAACATTCTACCTTGACAATTGGACATATTGTTATAGCAATAATTGTGCAATAACCAACATACTTTCTTATAGCAAAATATCATTTTTAGTGATTATTTTCTTGCATGCTCATTGTTTTTTGCCGAACCAGACACTAATTATCGTTTATAAGCCCTCTAACCATATATTTTTTGTTTTGTTTATGTTGTACCTTTTTAAGTTGATAATACTGTATAAAATAAGTGTTTTTAGTCAAATTTGCTGATTTTTATTAAATTGGGGTAAATTAGGGGAATCCCCAAACTGGGTTAAAATTACAACCTACCCCTCTCTTACTGGCATCACTTATACACACAATATACAACCAAAGTTCAGCTTCATGACACCTAATAACAAAGTTTTCAATCAAAAATGCACATTTAAGATTAGGGAAATCCCCTAATTATAGCGATTTTAAGAGCAAAACTTTGGGAGCGATGAGGAGGAGCAAAACGATGTCCGAATTCAAAAATTTTTTTTGCAATCTTAATTTTTAGGTCATAGGCATGGGAAAAGCTGCAGTAACCATGATTTTTCAAAAATATCCAAAATTTGGACAACCCTACTGTGGGATGTTCGAAGCCCATGGTTATCCACTGCATTATTCACCAGCAAGCCCTCTGTGCCTAAAATCTAAATTTGTCCAGTGTTATGGATCCTGTTGTTTCTACAGTAAATTACATTCGCTCTCATGGACTGAAACACAGAAAATTCCGTGACTTTTTGGAACAAATAGGAGCAACACATACTGATTTACCCTACCACACATCTGTTAGGTGGCTCAGTTGTGGGAAAGTTCTCTCACGTTTTTTTGAACTTAGAAGAGAGATTGAAATTTTCTTAAATGAAAACAACCACCCTGAACCACTACTCACCAATGTTGAGTGGCTATGGAAACTAGCATTTTGTGTAGACCTGATGACACACCTGAATGACTTTAATCTCAGACTACAAGGCAGAACTTCACTTCTCTGCAATATGTACACTGAGGTGAAAGCTTTTAGGCAAAAACTTGATCTCTTTGTGACCCTATTAAGCAAGAGATAATTTTCCCACTTTCCAGTTTGTGAACAGTTCAATCAAGAAGCAAATTTGCCATTCCCAAGCACATTTGCACGTGATACCATTTCAACCCTAAAGCTGCAATTCAGACAGAGGTTTTCTGACCTTGATGCCCATGCAACTGATTTAAGGATCCTACAAAACCCATTTGACTCTGATGTTGAACTGTTAAAACCTGAACTTCAAATGGAAGTAATTGACCTTCAATCCAATGACATGTTGAAGGACAAATACAAGGAAGTGGAACTTATAGAATTCTTTAAGTGCCTTCCAAGAGCTCAATATATGCATTTAAAAAACTTTGCTCTTGGATTAATTTGTTTTTGGTACCACCTATCTCTGTGAGAAAACATTTTCCAAGATGAAATATGTTAAATCCTGCTACAGATCTGCCTTGTCTGATGAACATTTGGAATCATTGCTAGTGATAGGAACAATTATTTCTGGAAAGAAACAAGTGCATACTTCCCATTGAGGTAGGCCTAGTGACTATAACTAAATCACTTTGAACTCTACCAAGTGATTGATGTCATTTTACGACATTTATATGTAACAAAGCAAAACAAATCATTGAAGTTCTATTTATTTGTTTGTTTCGAGTCAATTATAATATCATATTTTAACTTTGTATAATCTGTCCGGCCCTCGAAGATATTGTTTCTTTATTATCTGGCCCACTTTCAAAAAAGTTTGGAAACCCCTGGTATAGATCACTTGTTTTCACATATCCAAAAATTAGCAAATTGTTTTTTGTGCTTTTTGAGTGAACTTGATATAAAAACTAGAGCATCTTCTTGCCATATCATGCTTTGGTAAAATCTTATGCTTTAAATGTTATTGAATTATGCGAAAAAATATTTCATTGCAATAACTGTGGGAATAAATTTTCTTCACAAACATGAAATTTGTTTCGTATCAAACAATACCGGAGGCACACTTTAAAAGAGTTATTTTTGGTTAATACTATTTTTGGCATATGATTTTAATCTTTGTCAGTTGCTGCCATACATTCCAAACACAGAGAGTTTTCCTGATTTTCATACAAAATTTCAAATAGCTATAGCAATCAAACACAGTTTTTAGTTTTCCAGCACATGAGTGTACCAACTTGTCCGTTTTTTTAATAATTAGTTTCCAAAATTTTTCTTTGTGTGCCCCTGCCAAATAATAAAACTAGTTATTCAGATAAAATTGTTAACAATTGTACACTGCAATAAAATAATTACAGTTAGCTATGGCATAGATGCGGAAAATGAAACACATTTTATTTTAAATCTCCATAGGCCTTGACAATCACATGGGAAACATTTGTGAGATCTTCCAGTAGCAGTGTGAGGAGCAGAAACTTTGCACAAAATTTGCTGAAATGGAAACCAGCATGAATCTTCTTTCAGAGGCCAAAAAAACGTTTTAGAAGGGCATGGTGGGTGCATAATAGGGTGTTTCAAAAAAAACTTTTTTTTGAAATTCAACGATCTCAGGGTGTTTTGGGTTTACTTTTGGTGTAAAACCAGCACACATTTTCCGGCAAATTTTCAAGCAAAAATTTTGATTTTTACCCATGCCTCGATGACGTTCAATTTTTTTACCCTCTCGCGCTAGCTAAAATCATCAAAACTTGAAATAACTTTGCATCCGCTCATGATAGAAAGTTGGTTTGTAGCTTAAAAGTTGCAGAAACATCACATTTATATCTGCTTCAAAAAAAAAGTTTACTCTAGAACTATCAGAAAACGTGATATTTTGGATATTGTGTTTTTTGACTATTTTTGATGCCACATCATAGAGAAGAATGTGCAAATTCATTATAATTTAAGCTTAACGCATTCAATTTAGTTAAAACATCAACTTGCATTTTGCTGTTTAATTCTCACAACACTAATGTTCGCACTGTATTGTGCTAAATTGACAGTTGCAAAGCATGTAGTGTAGGTAACAATTAACTAGGCCAGTTACAATGACATTACAATTGTTAAATCTTCCGGAATTTTGATGAATGGGAGTAACGTTTTAAATCACTGAGTCAACTGATGAATTGGGTAGAATGTTCTATCTGTGCTCACCTTTAATTTTTGATAAAAGACCTTAACACCAAGCTATCCGGTATTTTACTGTAGTTTCATAATGTATTGATATCATAGTACACACTAAAGAGTTATAAGTGTAGTTGTTAAGCACTGTTAAATGTTAGTTTGAAAAGCCTGCATGATATAAACTTGTTACAACCTATATATTAAATTCTATATATCATATTAAATTTTATGTATTTCAGGAAAGTTAAGAATAGTTGTATAAAATTCTATTTTGATAAGCTTGTGAAATGACGTCTACACGTGCTAATACTGAACTGAGGTTTGATTTGGGTCAACCTTTGGATCAATTTTCGAAGTTTGATCTGCCAACGTCAAAAGATGTGCTACGGCGTTACAGTTACGAAGTAAAGGTGAAAGGCAATTCAAAGGATACTTCTTTAACTGCTGTCTCTTCGGAAGTGTTACAGATATGGGCCAATGAAGGTATACCAGCTCGCCAACACCAGCATGTCAAAACAAAAATGAAAAAAATTGTGGATGAGTACAGAAACATTGCCCGTGAGAAACACAGTCACAAAAGAAATGCAAACAACTTTTTATCGAAAAACTATGCCATCTTTTTGACATTGCTCACCGAGATGCCATGAAAATTATGAAAAGTACCAGGGGCAATGAAGAGAATATTTCCTTTCTAAATGATCAAAAAGGTCCAAGAAAAATGATGATGAGAGGTTTGGATGAGAAGAACAAGCAGAAACATGTCAGAAGCATGAAAAGAAAAGCAAGGGAAGACACTGAGACTGAAAGAACAGTCAAGATGCGAAAATAAAGAGAAAGGTGATAGTGGGGCTTCACAAGATTTTTCATCAAATGAACATTCAACAACAGATGAAAGCAGTGAGGAAGAATTCATCAGCGCAAAGAAAGCCAAAAAAGATGATGAGTAATGGAGCCAATACACCAAAAAAAATGGCTTGAAAATGCAACAAGCTTTAACTTCAGCAACAAGCTTTAACACTTTAGTAAAAGTGCTCAACGAAACTTCCCCAGATCTTGTGAAATGCATTCTTGGTGGAGTGTTTGATACAACTAATATCAATAGCGGATGGAAAAAAGGGATGATGGTGCGTTTGGAAAAGCACTAAGGTGTTAAGCTTCTTCATTTGTATTGCAGGCATCATATAAATGAGCGAATAGTGAATGATGTATGCAAAGTTGTACTCGGAAACTCAGAATCCCCTGAAACCAGCGTGCATAAACGACTGCGTGACAACTGGCTAAGCCTCAATCTGGATGACCAAGAGCCTTTTCAGTCACTACATCGATCAGTTCAAGTTGATGCAAAAGAATTTATTGCATTCGCCTCAAACAAATTATGCAGTGATCAATTGAAGGGAGACTACAAAGAAGTTCTTAAGCTCGCTCTTCTTTTGTTGGCAGCCTATCCAAGTGATTTAAAAGCTCCTACTGTAAACAGCATAGGAGCTATTAGCCATGCACGATGGATGGCTAAGATAATATGTGAGCTGTACATTGCTCTTTACAGTTCACAACTGGTGAACCTAAAAGTGATAGACAAAGCTGAAGCCAATAATCACCGAAACCTAGCTTTGTTCTTAGTTTTATATTACATTCCAAATTGGATTGAGTGCCCTTTGCCATTTGAAGCTTCAAGACTGGATCTGAGTTTGTACCAAAAGCTTTTGACTATAAAAAACCAACGAAAAGTGCCTTGTGGATTTGCCAACTTAGCTGCTGCAATGATGAATAGAATGGAAGCTCACTTTTGGTATCTGAGTGAATCATTGGTATTTTTGTCTTTGTTTTCCAATAAAGTAGATGACTCGGAGAAAGAAAAATGTCGCAAGGCAATGTCGCAGCATCACAAAGCTTCAAACAAATCAATGCAAAAATTCGAAAATTAGTCACACCAGGCACTATCACAAAAAGCACAAAACTTTGTCAACTGTTTGGACCCGATTCTTGGCTAATTCCGACAAGACTTAGGGCAAACATGGAATTTATGCAGATACCAGGAAAGGATTGGTCGCAGACGGAGTCCTTCATTGTGCTGAAAGCTACGCTAACCCACATGCAAGCGACAAACGATGCAGCAGAACGGTTTATTTTGCTAGCCAAAACGCTGCATAACAAACTCACAAAGAAACCAAATCAAAAGTCTGCTCTATATCACACCATTCCACAACTTCGTAGAAGAATAAATGGCACCAAAAAATCTACCCTGTTCACTACAGATATTCCTCAGTAGGCTAATGATGGTGATGATAGAGATCATACATATGTACAAATGTGTGACTTCATTGCATAAAGCATGTTCATAAGTGATCTTTGAGTTAATCGTTCGTTTTCTTGTATTTATGCACCATTATCTCCAGCCTAATCTTCACTTCAGTGGTACTGTATTGCATTAGTGCATTGTGCTTTTTCGTAAGTAAACCTCTTTTAAAAACAATTGAAACGTCGTTCTTGTATATACTAGCAAGTCTTTTTCATTTAATGGTAAATTAACCGCAATTTTAAGTGTTTTGTACCATCCTGGCAATGCAAAAACATGCAAAAAAGCAAAATATCCAAAATATCTCGTTTTCTGATAGCTCTAGAGTAAACTTTTTTTTTGAAGCAGATATAAATGTGATGTTTCTGCAACTTTTAAGCTACAAACCAACTTTCTATCATGAGCGGATGCAAAGTTATTTCAAGTTTTGATAATTTTAGCTCGCGCAAGGGGGTAAAAAAATTGAACGTCATCGAGGCATGGGTAAAAATCAAAATTTTTGCTTGAAAATTTTTGTGTGCTGGTTTTGCACCAAAAGTAAACCCAAAACACCCTGAGATCGTTGAATTTCAAAAAAAAGTTTTTTTTGAAACACCCTAGTGTATAAACTTTACTTGAGTATCCTGCTGCATAGAGTTTCTCTTTTTCCCGGATTTTCAACTTCCCAGGAAACGAGAAACTTTCAAAAAACTTTCTGGGATCCCGAGAACCTTCGGGAGTCGAAATGTTAAAAAAAAATTCCCATGATTTTTCCTGATCTTGATTGTTTAACCATTTTTTCAGTTTTCAGCAGTTTAGATCTTCTTTTCAGCATTTTATTTTGACAAACTTAGTTTCAGTTTTTCCATTTTTTCGACAAATTGAGGAAAAAATGTTGATCCAACAAGTATTTTGTCTTACAAAAATTTTGCGAATTTTGAAAACCAATTTTTTGCAAACTAAAAAAAAAGTTTTTTAAATTTGCAGTAACGCATTTTTTATGTCGAAATGATAGACATTAGCACCACTGAAATCCTAGCTAATGTAACAAAATTCCCCGGAATCCCAACATAAATTTCCTGGGAAACCGTAAGTTTAAAACTCCCAATTTTCCCAGGAAATTTCTTGTACTGATTTTCCGGGAGAAAACACTACTGCTGGGTAACGTCAACCTCTAAAATCAATCCAATTCAGCATTTTTCTGCATAGTTACATGCTACATAGTCATTCACTAAAACTTGAACGTTCTCTTTTGGACAATTAGAAAAATAGTGAATGCCTGTGTACAATACTGTAGTATAAACTAAGATACTGATCTATTAATATCAATGCTTACAATAACATTATTGGTATTAATATGTGAACATTGATCAGAAATGCAACCAACGTCATATGCACTGCAGATGCAACAACATTTCTGACCTCGGTTTTAAAATGGATAACAAATTAAACAAAAGAATAAAAATAATTGAAAACTTGACGAATTTGTTAGAACCCATCACAATCTACTATCACCTTCCTTTTAGGTTACAAAGTGTTGAAATTCTCACATGCATGCTGCTTGAAATGTCAAGTCTAGGCATCTTTGGCACTAAAACTTTCTTGGCAAGTCATGCAAACCAAAAACACTTCACATTACAAAACTTCCTGTGACCTCATCATAATTATAAAGTTTGTATGAACAAATTGAAATGCTTCTGAGATGTCACTAAGAACAAAAGTTAATGATGTTTATGCAGAAATATATTTTATGGATAAAATGGCAAAATTGCTAACCTGAGAATCGTTAAAAAATTGGAATTTTAAAATCAAATTTATTCCAATAGCACAAAAAACAAGTTGCTAATTTTTGGATATGTGAAAACAAGTGATCTATATACTGTACAAAAATTATTTCCAAGAAACGATTGCTATTTTTTTAATTGTGTCGCAAACTTAGCCTTTGACTTTGGTTAAAAAACGTTGATTTACTTTAAAAAGAAGATGTTCTAGACAGTTCTAATGTGAAAAAATGAATTTCTGGACCCTACAAATGTCAAAATTGACATTTGTTCCATCATTTTATCACCAGAAATAAAAAGATTCAAGAAAATCACTAAGCGTGACCAGTGCTCACAAACGTAAGCTCCCCGTTTGGTGTCAGCGGTCACATCATTGCTAAGAAACAAAAGGATGTACCGGTGCATCTTTTGCTTGGAAAATGATTAAGCCAGCGTTTTTCAAACGGGGAGGCGTGCCTCCCCAGGGAGGTGCAAACTATTCTTAGGGGAGGCGCGAATGGCAACAGAAAACCTTCCTGCTAGACTATTCTTAGGGGACTACCTGCTGGACTATTCTTGGGAGGCGCAAGCGTTAACAATCTTATTCTTAAGAGAGACGTGGAAACACAAAGTTTGAAAACCACTGGATTAATCAAAGTTAAAAAAAAACAGTAAGTTTGTTGAACATCGATTATGATTGAGTTTCTTTGAACGATAGTCTATGTTTCAAGGGATCTATCTGCGTTTCATTTCATACCAGTACTTCCACAATTTTTGAAAGATTTCAAGAGTTTTTGTAATGCTTCTAAATCCTTCTTTTGATTGAAGTTCGACCAAATCAACTACTGGTAGTTTAGCTTTCACATAAGACTTGGTGCTGCGCGGCCAACTGCTTTGCTTCAGGGATCTTCAGCCTGTACTTGATTGTGCCAACATCTCCTTCACTATCCCAAGTTGCTTATTGGTGCCAAATTCAGAATAGGATTCGAAGAATCGAGCTGATAAATACCATCATCATTTCTAAATAATACGCAGAAGATGTTTGAGGGAAATCGAGATGGCAATCGTCAGAAGAACAGAAAGAGCCATGGTAAGATCAATGTGTGGAGTGAAATTAGTGGATAGAAAGCATAGGCCTAATGAGAAGTTGAAGGAAATGCTGGGTTTGAAAACATTAGACATAATGGCAAAAGCAAATGGAGTAAGGTAGTATGGACAATTGGACATGTGGTTAGAAGAGAGTATGATAACGGTGTAAAATGAATGATGCTTACAGTGAATGGGCAGCAAATGCGAGGAAGGGCAAAGCAGACATGGCGAAGACAAGTTGAAGAGAGTGTAGAGAGAATTGGCTTGGAGGCAGAGGAGGCTGCAAATCAGACAAGATGGAAATAGGGAGTGAGAGCGATCGGTGAGGGATAGATAGGTGCATCTGGCCACCTTCGACCAAGACCAAAACACGCCAGATTGAACTGGATGAAGATGATAATGCCCTCTTTGTTTAACAAAGCCATCTACCATTGGGTGAAGAGTTGCTTGCAAAATTAGAACAACTCTGATGGTGCAGTTGAATGAATGCCTTAACTTTCATAAAAACTCCTTAGGCAGAGAATTGCATTGACCAAATCTATCATTGCTGACGCAGCTTAAAGCAGGCCGAGTAAAATCCAGCAAATTCATTGGGTTGCAGTGGATTAAATTGTCACAAAGCACAGGCATTCTTGGAATCAACTCCCATTATCTCATTGGGTCAAGCTAAGTATATAATGTTCAGATAAAGTTAAATGAGATAGGCGGTCCCAACACCACAAAAAATGGAAAGAAACCTCAAACTAGCAAAATATCTTTCTGCACAAGTCCATGTACTGGTGGTAAGCGTTGCTGATGAATGATTTCTTGTCGTTCTGTCACGTGAAAGCGATACAGGCACTAAACGTAAAACGAATCCAGACTCACTTAGGAGTTCCCTTTGTTTCCTAGAATACTTTTGCTTCTGATTTCCTTAATTTGCTGCTTGTTAAATTCCATTAAAGAGAGATAATCATTAAGAAATGCAGGTATATATCTTATCCAAAGACCATCAACTTTGCAATCATGGTCATAGCCACAACAACGCTCCCAACCACAGCGCCAGGCTGTCAACAATGTGCATGAGTAGTTTATTGTACTCTTCTCATTGTATGCTCTTCAGAACTCCTGTGCTCTTAGAATGAGTAACATAACCTGTAACCATCTGGTCTACCAGTAGGTGTACTCATTTCAGCACAACCTGGTTGTAATAAAAATATGCCACCATTTGTAGTGTACTTATGTAATTCAATACACGATTAGGAAAAAGGAATAAGTCACTATTTTGTCATTTCACTTTCACTGCATCATTACGTTCCTAGCCACATTGGCTATCATGTGTGCAAAAAGCAAAACCAAGTTCCTTCTGCAAATATGAAATTAACATTAAGAACATTGTTGTCGAAATGAAAGGAACCAAGCACAGCACGTGGGCTTCTTTTTGATTTTATACACCATAATAAGGTATGGTTTTTTTACTTTAATTTTTTTGAATGTACAAGTTGTTTTCTGATTGAGGTACAGCATCAAAATGTATCACAGACAGAAAGGAAATCATGTTAGCCGAGTCGTTTGTCACCAAAGTCAGCTGCATGGCATGCCCACTTTTCGAGTTTCGCCATTTACCCCTCCCCCAACATAAATATATCACAATTTTTCGAAATAAATTTTTGCAATGGGTTTCTGTGCCGACTTGTACCCTGTGAATCGTATAAACTAAGAGTTTTCAAAAAAACGTGTTAAAGCGGGACTCCCTATTATTTTGGTGAGTCTTTTTTTATTGCAATATACTTTTCAAACAAGAAGCAGAGTAAAAATGGTATTGTGAACATCATGATTGTTTTCACCAACGCTTATTCAAATATGTCAAGCTTCCAATCAACAATTTTTTGTTGATAACTCGAGTGAAATTCTGTCATTGCAAACCCTTTGCTTAGTTGCTATTTTTTTTTTCGTTTTTGAAGTATGTACTAAAAACGATTCAAGTTTTTAAATTTTAAACAGTTCTTCCGTGTAAAGTAGACATAATTCAGCAATGGGATTCATTGCTTTGGAACCTCTAGGTTAGCAAGTATATTTCTAATAAACTTGACAACTCTATGCAATCATCACACAAAAATACAGAAATTTTTTTTGATTTTCTCGAAACTTGTTTTTTGACTAGTGACGTTTACCAATTTATTGCAAGTTATATATGGCCTTTTCAAGCTTGCATACTGCAACAATATGACGTCATTATCCTTTAATAATGCTGAAACGATTTTTGAATGGCAACTTCAAATATTCAAAAATGGGCCATTTTTAGAGTTGACCCAGGAATTTCGATGTGGATTTGAGCAAGGGTTTTTATGTTGCAAACACTTCGCTGTTGTAAAAGTGTTAGTCATAGGTTGTAGCATACCTTTAAAAAGGACTCACATAGAAATAAATTTTAAACCTCCCCCCTATAAGGTGCACTGTCAATAAATTGCTTTGATTTTTTTATGCATAAAGCGCACCAAGCTAAGTTGTAACGGTGTTTAGGGAATACTGGGTTACCGTATAAAGCTCATTTAGTAGTGGTAAGGGTACTAGTACTGGTTTTAAGTGTAGGCAATAAAGCATCAAGCACTAATTGATCCATACATTAAGCGCATTAGCTTACAAGCCGCAGAACCAAATTTTGAGAAAAAAAGGATATAAAGTACGCCTTATGGTTCGTAAAATACCATACTCACCATGTTTAATGAATTAGTAACATAAAATAGAGTATTTTTAAAGTGAAATTTAAAAATTGAAAGTAAATATGGCCAGCTGTGCTTTGCTGGTTTCCCACTCCTGCCATAAACAGTAATAAATCTATTTCATAAAATTGCTTAATCTGGAACAATATGTCAAGTCTGAAAAAAAACGAGATGTTTTATCATTTTAGCTAAGTGCTTACAACAATACGTGACTGCTTTAACCTATTTTTTTATCTCGTACAACTATTCCCTTGGAGGACATGTTTCTCCTACTTTCATCACATGCATGAAACAGATCATTTGCATGGCAATCCTTTTTGTACTCATTTTTCATATCACTTGCTATCTTTCGTACAGTATTTCGGAAGTTCTGCAATTCATTAATCAAGTCATTATGAACATAGGTTTGTACAGAATGAAAATTTGTTGAAGTACTGTGGCTAGTTAAAGAAACAAAACCTAAAAGGTGAAATACACTGGTAAGATGTTGCAAAATGTCCATGATTAAACCGCTCTCACGCACGCATGGATCAGATAACCACTCTTCACTCTCATCCATTGATTTAAAAACTGAGTTAAGACTAGCACAAGTCATTTGAAGATTAGACACAATGGAAGCTGTGTCGAAATTGTCACATAAAGATTTTTGTACCTTCTTTTTACTCTCTTCCAACAGCTTTGAAACTAGGACATTATTCACTTCGCCATTGAGACTGCCAATTATATATTGTTGACATTTTTCTAAGCAACACTGAATCTTTCGTACTTGATTTTGCGAAGCTCTTATGGATTCATTGCTATATACCAAATTAGAGTTCCAAGGACTTGACAAGCAAAACATGCGCAAGCAATCTGACGAATACTCCTTCAGAAAGTCGTCAATATTTACTGCATTGCCAAGAGATTTTGACATTTTTGATGAGGAACCTTCAAGGTTTAAGTGGCCAGTGTGCAGAAAATAGTTTACCCACTGCTCAGAGGAGTGAAAAGCTTCACTTTGAAGAATTTCACATTCATGATGAAGACAAAGATCTTTTGCTCCAGTGTGAATATCAAGTTTTCTGCCAAACACAAAACTAGATATTGTTGAACACTCTACATGCCATCCTGGTCTTCCTTTTCCCCATGGTGCATCCCAGTACGGTTCACCAGCCTTTGCTGCTTTCCACAATGCAAAATCTTTGCTATTTCGTTTTTCCGAGAGAATGTGATTGGTTTCAGAATCATCCCATTCATCTAGCATGTACATAAGTCTACCCGAATCTGTAAATCCATCAACATCAAACCAAACACTTCCACTTTCACCCTGGTAAGCCATGCCATTTTGAAGCAATCTATAGATAAATGAAATGATTTGCGGCACAACATCACTAACACGAACGTACATTGAAGGAGGCATTACATTTAAATGATTCATCGCTGATATAAATTTTTCTTCATATTCTCGAGCCATTGAAAGAAATTCTTTACCCAACAATTGAGCTCGATGAATGATTTTATCGTCAATATCAGTTATTCCCATTACTATAAAAACATTCAAACCAAAATGATGGCACAAAATTCTTCGTATTGCATCAAATCTTATGTATGATGATGCATGACCAAGGTGTGGTTTGTCATAAACAGTTGGTCCACACGCATACCACGTCACTCGCTGAGGGTTTTCAACCACTAAAGGAACTTTTAAATGTTTATTCCCTTTTCCAAGACAACGATATGCATTAATCAAACGAATTCCAGTGTCATGACTCTGGGGTTGCTTCCACTGATAGAGCTTTTTATTGCTACCAGCTTCATTTATTGTTGATGAACTTGATAGAGCACAATTATTGACAAGTCGAACAAAAGATGCAGAACTGACCAAGCAATTATTACATGAAAATGTAAAACAATTTCTATATCTAATGAACATGTTTACGCATCTAAACAAAATATTACGTGCAGTAGTGACTTGCGATGCAAACATCAGATCATTGAAAATTTTGACTTGATGAAAAATAATTTGAACAAAACAGTTGGAGCATTTTCTAACTGAGGTTTTCTGAAGCAGTTTTACTATAGTTTTGCCAAACCTTTTACACATTTTTTAAAAATTAGAAAAAGTGAACCTTAACAAAATAGCATTTCACTTGGCGAAGAACCTCACTTTTCTTCGCAGGAAATTTTTAGACACCTTTGCGTGGTCAATGACTTCGCGCTAGATTTATGAAATGGTGATGCTATTCTACAGCGCTGGTATATTAAAGTCCACCTCTCAGTGAAATTTAAAGTTTATTGGTAATTTTTGCATGTTGCATGACTGCTTATGCACAATAAACTACGCTAGGTACAACTTGGTGCAAGATACAATTTAGCAGCTTTCTGAACCAAGTTAAGAAAATTATTTTCCTACTCGAAACTTTATTGTTAATGAATCTAGCCTTCAATCAAGGGAAAAGGTAGTTTTTTCACAATAACTCAAAAATTATGAGATTTACAACAAAATGTTCTCTTACAGCAGATAGAAACATAGCTATTCCGTATCATTTGAATGTAAAATGGGCTTTCTAGGCCAAGCGGTTCTTGAGTTACGACATTCTTCCGAAAATTGACCCCCAGTAAACTTTGGGGGCGTTCTGCCAACCCCAAACTTGCACCATTTTTTATTAAATTTTAAAGGGGTTATTTTTAGCATGAACTTCACCAATCTTTTCAAAATCATGGGGCACTTGCATTACCCTAGTACTCACGCAAGAAAACCACAACTCACTAGCCTATGTAAACGCGTTTTAGCATGCGCAAGTTAATTTATGGGATGATGCGTGTACTGCACAGCACACGTGTATAAGTGCATTCTCACAGCATCAAACACTTCGGTTACAGTATCTCCTTCAAGCAGCCATGCGAAAAGGTAATAGCACTGCAGATAATGTGAGAATTGCTAAATGCGAAGAAACACTCGCAGAAAAACTGCTTGTTAGCTAATGAAATAAATTCGAAATACTAATGAAGAATTGTTTTAACATCGGAATATCAAATATGCTTAGCAGGGGTGTATGCATAAATTTTTAGGGAGAGGGGGGCGGAAGAAAATTTCCCCCGTTAAGGTGCAATTTTTCTTGTGGAATTCAAGCAATAAAGAATTTTGGAGTGTATCGAAGGAAACCAAAGGAAAAGGTGTGCACATTAAAGCCAAGCCTCACTGTGTATGCCAAATGCTGAGCATAATTAGGCTACTTGCCATTTCAATGTGTCATCAATAAAATTTTTCCATAATTTTCTTTATGTTAATTTGCAATGAGCCAGCCCGAAACACGTTGCTATTGTTTATTTGGTAACGTGCTTATTATTTGTTGCTTTGAAATAAAAATAAAGCGTGAGAAATGTGATACTTTTAAAATCTTAGGGATTGTTACAGTAAACTTGCTAACTCACTCATTTCCGATTAAATTAGATGCTGATCACAAAAACCAAAAGCTCAGAAAATGCTTTGCATAGTACAACAGTTTTCTAAACAGTAATTTGTTTTGAGCGTGAGAAATATTACAATAAATTTGTAATAAAAATAGGCGAATCAAGTGAAACGTATCAACTGAAGACAAGAAAGCAAAAACAGCAACAGCTGATTCCCATCCCAAAAAACAATTTGGAATGCAAGACCATGAAAACACGCGTTTATATAAAAAGGTAGCTAGGAAGATTGGAGAACAGGAAATGCTAGGTTTAAAGGCCTTTTTTCCATCATCAGCAAAAACATTTTGTTGATTTAGCTTTGATTGGAAGTGTGCCAGCGGTGAATTACTCCTTTGTGCTGTTAGCTAACGAAATACAACTCTTTAAAAACTCGCTGATTGAATGCTTAGTGCTATGCAAGATAAAATATTTATCAGTAGGCCTACTCGTATTAAATGCATTTGCAAAGTAAAGTTTAATGCAGCTCAGAAAACCTATGCATTGTTCAGGGTAAGCAGCACAGTAACGCACATTTTTCGTGATCTCTGTTACTTTGCTTGTGCTTACACAAAACCTTCCCATGTTTTAATAGTAAATTGGCGCCAATGTTACTGGTATGTAGTCAACTGGAGCAAGTGCATACCAAAAATAAACAAATTCAACTTTGCCCATAATTCACTCAAATCTCACAAACGATGGATATGGTTTCTTTTCATAGTACTGAAGGTGTATGTGCATCTTGTCAGTAACACCTTAGATCATGGAGGCAGATGTCAATAAACTTAATTTTTACACTTTTTTTTATCATTATGGTGGTGCACTTACCCACCCTATGGGGGTAAGTACACCACACATCTGTTATTTTTTCCTATGCCAAAAGAATAAGAATGCAAGGAAAGTGCAGACAACTATAGGCATGACATGTTTTAAAAAAATGTTTATTTTGGCAATATCACAAACTGCAGATACGTCACAAATTTTGAAAAAATTGTAACAAAAAATTTTGTGTTTCTACTTGAGAAAATGCATTACATCTATGCAGCATATTCACATTTAAATTAAAAATAATCTATCTAAAATGCATATGCTACATCTTTGTGCAGAACATCTGTATAAAACTAAAAAAACAATGTCAAATAGGTATATTAGCTATCCTAACATTTGTCCAGCATAATATGCACTAAGATTGCAATTATAGTATATACATCTAATGACCTCAAATTTTAGAACAAAAAAAGTTAGGCTTCATGAAATTAATTTGCACAAAGGTGTATATATAACACACAAATGGTCTACATCGAATGCAGGTGGTAATTAAATAAACACAGCTGAAGCAACTATGCACAGAATGAAATAACACATGGGCTACCACTATGCAGTTACATATCAAACATCGACAGATCAATACTAAACAAAAAAATTTCTCTTGTTCGCAAAAGGAACTGGTAGGAGCATGACAACAGTGTCTGCATCTATGCTTGAAAGGTGCAGATATCATGGTACACTTACCCCAGGTGTGAAAATTTTAAGCAGCAAGTGCACCACCCCGATTAAAACTCAGAATAATTATTTTAGAAACTTGTTCTTCCGGTAATAATTAAAGATGGAGGCTAATGCATTAGCATTAACCGTCTTTGATTATTACCGGAAGAACAAGTTTCTGAAATAGTTAGCTAGCCTGCTATGCCCGGTAAACAAAATCCCCTAAAAAACGTTTCCTACTATGCAGTGTTTACTCAGAATAATCATTGCTTACAGAAAACATACTTTTTGTAGACACAATATGGTCTAAAATGTTCTACTTATCAATTTTAATACCTCGAGACAACTTACAATGTCTCATTCAGCCATTTGAAGCAAATGCTGTAAATTACACATGGCAAGCAAAAACTAATGCCGAACATTCATGATACACCATGGGCAGTCACTTGCTAAAATCAAAATGGCTCCCAGTCAGTATTCTGAGATGCATTGTGGGTAACAAGCTGGCACACCTCATTTCCCTCTAATCTCATTGGTTACTGAGATACACGCCCGTAATGCACTTACCCCAACTTACTATATACTACCAACCTAGCTAAGCAAAAGTATACATGCGTATCAACCAAACGTATGGCGATGTTAATGCGATTATTATCCCTTGGGTTTAATAACATGGCTCTTTGCTGAAACATGGAAAGAAATGTGGCTCTTAGTATCAGACTAGTCGACTACCCCTGCTCTATGGTGTGGATATGCATGATTGCTGTTACGCACAAAACAGGTTTTAGGTCTATTTTGCCGGCAGTATAGTGTGAATACGTATGACTGATAGCAGCAAAGTAAACACTACCAATGATAAAAAGCACATCTGTAACTTGAAAATGTTTAAAGCATAAAAATTGCATATCCTGATTAGAGTGACTGACCTTGGATGGGCTTCTGTGAAGTATTAAAGTCTCTAAGCTTTACTACTACGATGCTTGCATGGAAACTAGGGTGTACCAAAAAAAACGTTTTTTCTCTGATGTGGCTGTAGGCTGGCAAAAAGTTGCGGTTGGTGTCAAAACTAACTCTAAAACAAAAATCGTCAAGTTTGGTTGTGGTTTTACGCTTATTTTCTTGACGTTTCCATATATATGACCCAAAATTTCAGAAAATTGCCCTAACTCAAAAACTACAAATGGTACTTAGCACTAATATGCGTCAAAAGTTGCGGAATTGCAGAATTTAGGGGTCTAAGTAATGTAGTTTTTGAGATAATTCAAATAATATGGTTTTATATATCTATAGCAATAAAATTTAAAGCTAATCAGTACTAACTGTTGATTCTGTGTTTCACCATTATGTGTGATTAATAACATGAGCTCATAAGCCATGACCACCAGGTTGCAGTAAAAAAATGTGGCTGAATAAAAAATGCCCTCCTGCATCAGATGAAGACGGAAGTTGTGCATTCAAAGGAGCTAGCCCTCCAGCATGTGAAGCTGTATACTTAAATTTTAGGGCACAGCATGATCATTTGCAAGCAATTACAAAAAGAAACTTTAAAACATACAATGCAGCAAAGAAGACTGACGGAAGTGAATGAATGGTGGAAGAAAACGAGAATTTTGACAAAACAAACTAGCTCTAGCATATAATAGAAATGATCGTTAAGATTCACAAACAATGGCATAAACTTAACTTGTGCAGAAAATTAAACACCAGTTTCAAGGAAAAGGAGCAAAAATTTTTTTGAAAGCAGGAAGAAATATTTTGGGCCTATTGCCCTTTAATAACCAACTGATCCACGATTACAAGATCACCAATTTTTGGAAAAACTAAGAAAAGGAGAAAAAAGTTGTAATAGGAAAGTTAGATGTAAGTAAGTAGGTAGGTTTATTTGACGAGAAAAGAAAGAACAAAAGAGACATCTACTATCACATGTTTACAAAAAAAACAACATAAACCAGATGGCAGCTGCAAACACCCTGGCTTCCCGATAAAGCTTTGTAGGGACCCAAACATCGAAGGGAACAGTAGAGTGACTTCGCTTTTACAAATTAAAAAAAATAATAAAATCGTGCAAAATATGGGCGGGCATTATCACACATGAAATAAGTTTAAATTCCTGTAGCCTGTGCTCCATAAACTTAATATTGTAATGACTGCTTACATTTCTGTAATACAGTGATCGAAATCTCAATAAAACTACTATCCCTAAATTTCTTCAGGTGTACAGTGATAAAGCTACACAAAAAATCAAATCTTCATTATACTCGCCGTATTACGCCAAAGCGTGTAACTAGTGGCGGGGCCCATCTCCACGGCTCAACGCTTGGGCTACACAGCTCCAAAGAAACGTCGCATTAATGGCGAGCCGTTGGCAACACTGTGACGATTTGACCGACCCAGGAATTGAAGCCCACACTTTCCGCACCAATAGCGCGCTACTTCCCAATAAAGCTTACTAGAGACCCAAACCTGTAAGGGAACAGATGAGTAACTTTGCTTTTACAACTTAAAAAAATAAAAGTAAAAATTGATTTTTTATTATCTATTTCTTAAAATTGAATTAAACTGGAGTGGAAATACAATGAATTTACAAATGTTAAGAAAAGAACTAAAATCCATGAAATCTGAATTGAAAAAAGTCAAAAGTACCCACAAGAAAATTGAGCAACTCTCAACATACTCAAGATGCAAACTAAAAAAGAATGTTCTAGTAACAGGGTGTAACAATCCGTGCAAAACATTAAGGCTGCAATATTTTGCATAACACTTCGCTCAAGGTATTGCAGATAAATCAATTGAAGTCAATAAGGGACGACTTGTTGATAAGTTAAACTTAGAAGTTAAAACTTAGTACATACTTATTAATGGCAATTTCCTAGCAACTTTAAAAGTGAAGCGACTGATAAACCAAGATTGCTCGCATTATATAAAAGTGCTGTGACTACTTTAACGAAAACTTTGACACTCATCAAGTTACAGCCAAACAGTTTTGATTTTGTGCAGCTACCCAATTACATAAGGCGTGAATGAAATAAAGCAAACAAGTGCTGATTACAACGAACTTCGCAAAACCACAAGCCTGATGATCTGATAGCGGACTACGCAAGCAATTAGTTTAAAAAACTCTTTGCCGCAATGCGAAAACAGTTTCAATGCGAGGAATTCGCGAAGCTAAGTCAAGAGTCCAATGCACCAACCACTTGGCCAACTCCCATGTGCTCCTTATTGCTGCTTAAAATGTCAGTTTAAACACAAACTCATACCGCTCACTCACGAATGAAAAAGTTTTAAGCCAAAATAGCTGAAAAGCATGTTTCCCTACTGCCCTCTAACGGATAAGAAAATTTGCTTCAATTTTATGAAGTTTCTTGAATTTTCACATTTTTTACCTTTGACTGCAAGCCAGATGCTCAGGGGTCTCTTTGACCGACCTTTGATTATAAGTGAGATGCTCAGTCACATGCTTCAATATATTGATATTTTTGTTACCCACATTGAGGTTAATATCCTCCAATAATTTCAAGGTCCTAGCTGTTGCCATTTAACAGTTATGAACTAGTGAATTTTTTCCTATTTTTGACCTTTACCCCAAACCACGTGACCGCCACCCCCAAAAGTTGTGAAACACAAGTTTACGTCAAGGTCTATCATCCCTAAAACTTTCAAACCTCTAGCATCAGCGGTTCAAAAACCTCAGACTGCGTAATATTGGCAACACTTTTCGGTTTTTTGACCTTTGATTCCGAGTCACATCACATAAAGCGTTTATAGTTGGTACAGTGCAAGTACATACCAAGACACACCAACCCTATAAATTTCAGGTTCTTATGTGTTTTCAATCAATAGTCATAAGCCAAACAACATATTTGCTTATTTGACCTTTGATCCCAAATGACGTCACACAAAGCCAATCACTGTTGGTCCTTTTTTACCTTGATTGAGATGCATCTGCTACGTAAACTTGAAGTTCCTACCAGTTGCTGTTCACAAGTTATTGGCGTTTAAACAGATTTCTTTTCATTTTATTTGATTGATATTTGACCTTTTACCTCATGACCGCCACCCCCCAAAAGTTGTTAGGCACAAGTTCACATGGAGATTTACCATCCCTTGAACTTTCAAGTCTCTAGCATCAGCGATTCAAAAGCCTTAGGCTGCACAAAAAACTGTTGAGATTTGTTCATTTGACCCTTGACCCTAAGTGAGGTCACAAATAGATAATTGTTGTGCACATTTTTGTTCCCCACATTGATATGCACACACTGTAGAAATTTGAGGCTCTAACTAATGTCGTTCAAAAGATATTAGATTTTGCTAAATTTGGTTTTTTGACCTCTGACCTTTAACCTGTCGACCGAAACCCCCCAAAAGTTGTTAGGCACAAGTTCCTATTGAGACCTACCATCCCT
This sequence comes from Trididemnum miniatum, assembly GCA_964006365.1. Taxonomy (NCBI): domain Eukaryota; kingdom Metazoa; phylum Chordata; class Ascidiacea; order Aplousobranchia; family Didemnidae; genus Trididemnum; species Trididemnum miniatum. The sequence continues at coordinate 32,789,213 of OZ023233.1, forward strand.
AAAAATTTCAAGTCTCTAGCATCAGCGATTCAAAAGCCTTAGGCTGCACAAAATTGATGTAGAAAAAAAAAAAAAAAAGACCTAGGTGGGACACACATTTGAACTCAAGTCACTTTTGAATTGGAACAGTAGTTTAGCGGGAAGCCATAATAAAATAAGAAATATTTTTGCTATATTATCAAGTTCCCGCCAGGAGACTGCAAAGATGTGAAGCTTTTAAAGGGTAATAAAAAATAGCAAGTAAGGAGGCAAGGCTACTGAACCAACCAATTGAAGTTGGTGTTGATAAGCACGATGGATCATCACTTTTCATCAACTGATGCAGATAAAGACGAAATGGTGATGAATTCACAAAGCTCAGCTGTTTTAAAAAAAAAATGACAACAAAAAAGGAATCGATGACTGCAAAACTTAAAGGCCAAGTAACACCAATTTGAAGGGAGTTTGAATTTACGCATTAGCGGTGTTTAAGCACCTTCGCGAAAATCCGACGTCGATCCATGGCCAGAGTAACGAGAAAATCGCAAATTTGTTCCCCAATCCCCGTTTGCTTCTGATTGGCTGATTCCAACATGACGTCAGCTGGATGTTTTGCTCTATGCAGTTACATGGCAAGCAATGCGACCTTAGCCAGTGTGGGCTACTAATGTGTGCTCTATTCTTTTACTAGGCGTTTAAAAACAATAAAAGTTTTTTCTAGGCGTGTTACAGTGTTTAAGGAAGACATGTAGATTAAAAAAATCATCTAAGCTTCAACAAGTTACTGGTAGATGAGTGCAATATCTGGTAAAAGCTTAGCAATAGAGTTTGCCATTACCACTACTCAGCAGTTGTAGTTGAATACCAATAAATGAATAAACCTGTGCAATTTTTACAAGTTTTAACAGTTTCATGGTTTACTAATAAACCTGATCAAGAAGCTGATACAAATGTAGAGCCTGCTGGTATTTCAGGTTGCCTCTACTGGTCCAGTACCGTACCAGTAGCCTATACTGTAATCTTGACATACTAGAGATTAGATTAGACTAGGCCTGTAGGCTATTGATATTTATTATTTGTGTGTATGGTGGCCCTACACATTATCAATTGATAAGTGATCTAACCTGATAATTAGTGGCTATTTTTACTTTTCTGGAACTAATTTGGCACCGGTATGTCGTGAAGTGTACCGTACAGTTTGCAGTAGACTGTACAAAATCAATCGGCTTCTGCAATCATATGAAAAATTATGCCAATTATCTATGATTTGGGCACTATCATAGTTTGGGTTCTAATATTAATAATGGTGTTTACAGTGTAACTCTGTATAATATCTGTGTATAATTGCTGTGTAATTGTATTGGTAGTCTGGTAGCATTACCGGTATCTGATTATGAGTGAGACTGGTTCCAGAAATGGTTTTATGTTTGAACCAATGAAAGAAACAAATGACCTTCACATCAATCTGAATCCCAAGGTGACTTTGATTCAGTACAGACTGCATCGGCATTAAGCCAGTTTTGAGTCTGCAATAATTGCCGATCCATGTCGAGCAGCCAAGAAAATGTTTGCTGCGCTAGTATACAAAATCTGAAAGAAAGAATTGGAAGCAGCTACTGCATATGTGAAAATTCAAGTTTTAAAAAAATGTGCCTAGATCAAGAGGTGTTACAAATTGTATTATCTGCCATTCAAGACATCCGAGCTGAAGAATTTTTGAATCAACCAAGTAACAGGTAATACGTAGACTCTGCTTTACTGCTGCTTGTACCCCATGTGCTTGGCGTGGTAGGCTACTAAGTTTTTATGAAGCTGTATCAATGTAGAATAAGCCTACCGGTACTTAAAAATAATATTTAATAACAAGCGACTTCAGTAAAAGGCTATTCAATACTAAGGTACGATAAATACGGTAGGTATTTCATGATACCGGTATGCATTTCCGATGCAAGTATCACAATATTGCCCATATCTGAGCAACTGGGCAATTTGGGCATTGCTTGCTCAATAATGTCCAAGCTTTTCAACTTTGGTAGGTCTTTAAGTATATACCAGTTAACAGTATAGTGCACAAAGTAAATCGTTGCATCCAGGCAATTCAGGCATTGCTTGCTCAAAAATGTGCAAGCTTTGCAACTTTGGTTTCACCAATATCTATTTTACGTAATGTGCAAAAGTTGGTTGCATAAGTAGACCTATCAGGGGTGCTGCTAGGCTGACTGCAAGTCGTATTTTACCTTAGATTTTTTAGATGTAAGTGCTTGATAATGATTTTTTTTGCAGAAACTATCGTTTTGGTGCCTATCGCAGTTATGTTTCCTGGACTTACGGAAAGCTTGGAAAGAAAAAACGAAAAGTCATTCCATCGTGTGTTGTGTCATGTATAAGAGACGCATTCTCAGAAGTAAATGGCATCTATGAAGGTTTCCATGAACTCTCGTCCACATCTCTTGTACATAATTAATTGCCCTTAAAATCATTTGCTGTATTATACTATTAGTGCATTTTTGTTGTACATGTTAAAGAGCCACTAACGTCAAATTCCTGAATTTTAATTTTATGCCACCAGTTGTAGTGGTGGCCATGACCCCCCAGCCTTGATGCCGTTTGTAAGAGTCAAAAATCCCAAATTTTCAGGGGCGGATCCAGGAGTTTTTCCAGGGGGGTCGAAAATTTTGGTGTAATATTATATCTAAATAATTTTACACATGGGCTAACGATTACGGATGAGCAGTGCTAGTAGCGTGGTTTAGAATAGCGCTTCGTAGACTTTTTGATATGGTTTTCCCACTAACCCGAATAATTAAGTTCGAGTTTTCTAATGTTGTTTTACACAGCTATTCATGTATCTCGGCTATCATTCTTGGCTCATGATCATTGCCTGCATCATAACCAAATAGCTATGTGTCGAAAACCTTGCAATTGCTCAGCTAGGGGGTCTGAGGGAGCGCTGTAAGCTCCCCCAGCAAGGTCTGGGGTGGAGCCCGGAGGCTAGCGATTTTTGCTTGGCTTGCTTTGCCAAAGTTGTCGCTAAAGACACCTAAATATCATGGGATAATGAAACAGCATTGCTTTCGCTGCAGGGTTAGACATAAAATTTTCTGTATGTGAGGGTAAGTTTCCACTAGCGGGAATTTTCGTTTTAAACCACCGTGCCTGGCTTAGAGCGTTTAGACATTAAAAATTTGATGCTCGCTATCAGTGTCATCTGTTCCTAAGCATTCTTTATTATAAGTTCAAAGCTAAAATCATTCAGACCGAACCTGGCAACACTACTCAGCTATTTTTGTACAGTTTTTTGGTAAGCTGTAATCTCCTCCAACGGGGTTCGGGGCGAAGCTATTGCTTTTATGCCTTCAAATCGCCAAAAATTACCACAAAGGTTACGTTTATCCTCGCTCCAGGGGGGGTTCAGACCCCCCAACCCCCCCTGATTTTTGGGGCTCCGCTCCGAACCCCCCTTTTAAAAAAACATTTACATCACTACTCGCCCCTTCTTAATATAACTTACCCCCCTCACTTTCCTAGTGCTAGAATCGTCACTGTGTGTGCTATTTTTGGTGCCGAGTGCTTTGTTGGTCGATAAATAAAGCAAAACTACTACTACACTTGTTATCTTAAAAAGGCAGTGTGGAGAACAAGCCGGCAAGTTTACTTGTGTCGCAGGAAAAGGGCACTTAGCGGAATTCCCCCATCTTTAAGTGGTAGACAGATGGCAGCTTGACTCGAAGACCGCAAGGTCCCTTCAATGCCTCCTAGTCGAATTTCCTCGGCAAATAAAATATATAAACTTAAACCGTGTACCGTCTTTTATTCCAAAAACGTAGAAACAAAATGAAACATTAAAAATTTAAACAATATTAAAAATCAATCCTTTTCCATTGAAAATTCCGACTTCAACTCGCGGGCGGCGGTGGACCCAAAGCGAGAAATGTGCCGATTGACGAGGCTCGCTTACTATGTTTGTATCAGCTTCTTGATCAGGTTTATTAGTAAACCATGAAACTGTTAAAACTTGTAAAAATTGCACAGGTTTATTCATTTATTGGTATTCAACTATAACTGCTGAGTAGTGGTAATGGCAAACTCTATTGCTAAGCTTTTACCAGATATTGCACTCATCTACCAGTAACTTGTTGAAGCTTAGATGATTTTTTTAATCTACATGTCTTCCTTAAACACTGTAACACGCCTAGAAAAAACTTTTATTGTTTTTAAACGCCTAGTAAAAGAATAGAGCACACATTAGTAGCCCACACTGGCTAAGATCGCATTGCTTGCCATGTAACTGCATAGAGCAAAACATCCAGCTGACGTCATGTTGGAATCAGCCAATCAGAAGCAAGCGGGGATTGGGGAACAAATTTGCGATTTTCTCGTTACTCTGGCCATGGATCGACGTCGGATTTTCGCGAAGGTGCTTAAACACCGCTAATGCGTAAATTCAAACTCCCTTCAAATTGGTGTTACTTGGCCTTTAATGTTTGGGCTGACAATCATGAGATAAGTGATCGTGCACTTACAAATATTATAATGGATGCAAGCGCTGTTGATCAAGGTGTGGACATTAATGAATGTGCTGTAACTGTTATGTCTACAAATCGGAAAAGAAAAAAACACTTTGCCATCCCACAGCATCACAAAATAGTTTTCATCCGAAATCATTTTTTGCTTATTCACTTCCGTCTCTTGGCCAAGGAGACTTTGATTTTCAAACTTTAGGAATCGTTTCCTGCTACCGAACTAAGCTTTTTGCACTAGAGGAAGCGGAAAACGATTACCAAACTTTGAAAATGAAAATAGGGGCACTGGCGCCGACTTACTCATAAAACATCTAGTTAGAACAGCGAATCTCTGTGACTTGGGATATTTAATGCATATGTGGATAAAAAATTCTGATTATTACCTTCTTTTCCTTTTAAAAATTAACTAATATATCAATATCCTTACCACATTTCACAAGAAATGGAAGAATTTGTTCAATGACGTGTGTGACCAGATAATCATAACGTGTGTGACCTTGTTAATTTTCACCAATTTCAACCCAATAAAATTTGATTTTGACCTGATATTGTGTACTTTCAAGCTGCAAATATCTGTTCGTCCTTGCACAGAACACAAAGTACCAATAACACAAACATTAATATTGTGATAACGTAATGTATTTTCAAGTTTCCTCATGACAACAACCTTGGTAAAAAAACGGTTATACAAATTCATAAAGTTACAAAGTTTATCAGTACATACCGGTACTCATACTTCATCATCTTCAGCAAAGCATTAAAATTAGACACAATTGAAGCTGAGACAAAGATAGGATTTGCAAAATAACTCACACTAAACAATGAGCTGATGAATGATAACACAAGATTAATTTCATCATGTTTCAACTTGGACATAATGTGGTTTTTAAAGATTTTTTCAAATTCATCCCATACTGTAAAATGTGTAAATTATATATTTTTTGAATTCATTAAAAGCACTTTAAATATATGCGATGAAACACTGAAAAATTTTTTTGCTAAATTCATTGAATTGCATTCATTGAATCTACAAGGAGTCAAGTACATACCGATAACAAAGCAAATTAAAATTTTGACACTGCTTCATATTTAGATCACCAAGTTGTCAAAAATTACAATTTAGCATGTACATCAATACATCATCATATTATTAACAATAAAATTTACCTTACAAAATCATAAATCATTCAAACGAAAGGGAAACATAAACCATTCAAACAAGATTTTCTTTTTCTCAGCATAGCCTCTTCTCTGTAAATCTGCCTGCCTTTCTTCCTCTTGACATATTACTCACTCTTCTTTTTCTAAGCTTTTTCACTCTTATTTAATTCCTTTTTTTTTTTTCATTCTTCTTCTTGTTTATTTCAGTACTTTTGGAGTGGACAGCTGCCCTGTTACCCAGCCTTTTTCCTAACATGCTACTGGAGTTCATCTTCTAGCCAAAACCTTGCTCTTATCTTTCCTCAGTTTCTTGCATTTACAAATCTCAGTGCTTTTTTTATATGCAATGAAATCTTAATTCATATAAAATCAAATCTTAGTATTGCTTAGACCTAACAGGTCTAGTAGGTAGTTTGACATTTACCAGACATTTATAACTGACTTAAGTTTTTGTTCTTCCGGTAAGGTTAGAAATACACTTCAACTAGTATTTGACTACATAGTCTCAGTTTGTTTTTGACGTTATGACCAACATCATCAGAAATGATAAAGTGGTTAGAAATACACTTCAACTAGTATTTGACTACATAGTCTCAGTTTGTTTTTGACGTTATGACCAACATCATCAGAAATGATAAAGTGCTAGCACGAGTATTACACTACACAGCGTTTATGATCAATACGAAAATATTTGAAATTAAAACTTTATCATTTCTTATCAGTGATCACTTTATCATTTCTGATAATGCTGGTCTACAGGACCAACAAAACGTTAAAAATAAACTGAGACCATGTAGTCAAACACTAGTTGAAGTGTATTTCTAACCTTACTGGAAGAACAAAAAACTTAAGTCAGTCGCATTATAATGTCATATGCACTGTATTGTAAATTATAGGTAGGACATAACAAAGTAGAAATTTGATCACACACAGGTCACACACGTCATCTGGCTATAAAATGACGTGTGTGACACACTTGTTTTGAGTGTTGGTGGGGGTGTAATGTGTGTAAAAATCAAGTATGGTGTTGTGTAACATTTCATTTGCTCATCACAAAACAGAAAATAAAGGATTGAATAAAAAAAATTATGGATTATGACAGTGTGTCAAAAATTTTAAAAATGGATGACGTGTGTGACTTTGTCACAGAGCGTAAGAATAATCTTAGTTTATTCAAATTCTATAACCTTTGACCTTTCAGTTAGGATGATTATTAGCAGCATTGGCTGGAAACTTGCCACTCAACTTGACGTTTTTTCATTTATGTCAATAAAGCTATCACAAAAGACAAATTTTTGTGCTCCTAAAAATGACAGTTTCTGCACAACCTATCACAAGCCCGAATTTAACTGCCAAAATCATAAAAAAATGAAACTTCATCGTCAAAAAAGCATTACATTATAAAATTATGTATGAATACAATTATATCTAGCCAAAAAATAAGCCTCTGCTTCAAATTTAGAATTTCATCGAAAAATTTGAGTAATTTATGGAATTGCCCATGGGGAGATTTTGTGCAAGCCCAAGTGAAGTAACAAAGATCAAGAAAAATATGCATCACTGCCCTGCTTACCCCAAAGAATAAAGTTTGGCTTGCAAATGCGTTAAGCACCAGTTCTGTAAAGTCTTATTATCTTGCGTAGTACTTAGCATTCAATCAACGTTTTTCTTTAGTGGTGTGTTTCACTAACTAATAACACAAAGTGATTCGCCACTGGCACACTTCCAATCAAACCCAAATCAACGAAATGTTTTTGCTGTAACCACAACTTTACTGTAACAATCCTTAAGATTTTAGAAGTATCACATTTCTCGTTAGTTACTTCTATTTCAACGAAACAAATAATAAGCACGTTTTTACATAAATGATAGCAACATCTTTCTGGCTAGCTCCTGGCAAATTAACGCAAACAAAATTATGAAAAAAATTTTAAAGATCATACATTAAAATGCAAGATATTGCACTCCGCATTAATTTAGGCATACGCAGAGGACTCCGCTCCAATTCTCACGTTCTTCCCTTTGGGTTCCTCCAACACACTCCAAAAGCACTTAGATTCTCATGGAAAAACTACTTCATGCTCAGCGATGAGCACGATAAACCTTTCTGTACTAAAACGATAATCAATAACCTCAAAAAAGCCCTGGGCGATACCAATAATTATAATCAATAAATCTTAAATTTTAAAATTGATATCGATAATCAATAAATTATCACTGATAATTTTTTTCAATAAATGTTGCAGTAAATTTTCAATGTATGTGACAAAGTTTTTTTGCAAGCCACTTTCCAAAAGTGTGTTTTCCACATTTTTTCAAGAAAGGAGAGCAGTTTACGCACTCTGCCGTGGCATTAAATAAAACAGAGATATTTTTAAATTGCAATAACATTTTAGGAACACAGCGTATTTTTTCCATAGCAACAACTCACCAACTTTGAACACTGTGTGCATAAAGAATCGTTTATCGCAATAATGAAATATATTACAAAAGCAATATCGGTAATCGATAATTCAAAACTATTTTGAGGGATAACGATAATCTGTAATAAATTATCGCCGATAAATGCCCATCTGTCCACGCTCCCCCCTTGCAAATTTCTGCATACGCTCATGCTAAGCATATTTGATATTCCGAAGTTTAAAAACTCATTATTATTTGTGTGTTTCGAAATAGCTGATGTAGCATTATGACGTTCGCTTGCTTTGTTGCTATTCGTTTGTCTTTTGCTACTGTGATGTAAGTGCGCATTGCGTTTGCTAGTCTACGTTTGTGCTTAAACATTATTCAAGATATTTCGTTGTAGCAACAGCTAGCTGAGTGATTTTTACATGGTGGCACCATAGATATCGTAGAGACAGACTAGATAGCGCATCACTTGTCAAAAAGTGACTTGTCAAAAATTGTCTGGCAATAGTGAGAAACAGCAACAAAAGACTGTTTGGCTGAAATATTTTTAATGATTTTAACTAAAAACTGTCAAAATTGAAAACGGAACTAAAAACTGTCAAAATTGAAAACGAACGATTAAAGCAAGCTGTAAATCTGCAGGTGTTTAAATTAGATGAACTTGATCAATACGGCCGCCGCGAAAACATCAGAATTCACGGTGTGCCTGAAAGCTTTGATACCAAAGATGACGACGAATCTGTTGTGCTTAATATCGCCAATGAACTGAATATTAAAATTAAGACTGAAGATATTCAGAGAGCTCATCGACTGGGCAGAATCAGACCAAATGCCTCTAAACCACGACCAGTGATTGTCCGTTTTATTTCTTATAAAATTAGAAATGAATTTTTGTACTCTAAATCCAAACTAAAGAATAGTGAAGAATTTAGCCAAGCGTTTATCACCGAAGATCTTACCCCTTTACGTCTCCAGTTGTTTAATTATGTCAAAAGAGAACTCAAAGATGATTTCGTTATGTGTCATACTTTCAATGGCAAGGTAAGAATGAAAAAATCAGCTCGCAAAGCCGGTAAATTGATTCGTAACGATGAAAAGGATACTGGAGTGGGTAACTGGATTTTGATCTCCAACCCAGACGATTTTTTCCAACATCATATTGACATTGATTTCAATAAGCTTAATTACGCGCCTCTTGAATTTAATGTAAAATATGTCGATGAAGACGTTGAGTCAGAATAATTGAATGCTTTTAAGCCGCTACAGTGTTTTGAATTGTGATTGTTTTTTTTTTCACTTTAAATGGCTTCTTCAAAGCAACAACTTGATTGTAACTGTTGTTCTCAACTCTGCTTCGAGTATAATTCTGTAATTTGCGATATCTGCCTTAAGCGTAGTCACAAATCCTGCACCAGAATCTCTGCAAGCTGCTCTGACAACAACTTTATTGGCAACAAAATTTGTTTTGGCTGCTCTCCAGCTGATATGACTATCAAGACTAATCAAAACTTAGTCCCAGCTGTTAGCGTCAACTGTATTTATCCCTCAGATCATGTCTTGATTCCTAACTCGATCGACTGTGTTAGTTCAAATGATATAGAAAGTCAAGAGGCATACATAGATATCTTCAAGCATTCAAATTATTTCAGCATCGATGCTATGAATAATACCCAAAATAGCATGGAAAGTGACGATTTATTTTTAATCCATTTCAACATTCGCAGTTTGCAAAAAAATTTTGACTATTTACGTAACTACTTATTAGAACTCAAAAGATCTCCCGATGTCATTGCCGTAACAGAAACTAAACTTTATGATAATGCAATACATGCCAACATTGATATAATGGGGTACTCATTTATTCATTGCGATAGTGTTACTCAGGCAGGAGGGGTTGCCTTATACATTAAAAACAATATTAACTTTGATATCAATAGTAGCCTTTCTTGCGAACTTGCCTCTGTTGAAGACCTGTGGATAAACATCCTTACTAATAGTGGTACATTAGCAGTTGGTGTTGTGTATAGACACCCTGTCTATAATGCGGATGAACTTAATGAGTTTACTAACAAAATGAGAGACAACTTTCATTCTCTAAACCACAATAATACTGATTTTATAATTTTAGGTGATTTTAACATTGACTTGTTGCAAACAGCTAACAATAATCATTTCAGAAAATATGCTAACAATTTATTAGGCTGCTCCTGCAAATGTGAGATCAACGCCCCGACAAGGATCACTAAAACTTCGAAAACCTTATTAGATCACATCTATGTTCCTTCTAATACAGCTGTAGAACACCAGATTCTTGGGGGAATAGCATTATGCGATATTACCGACCACCTTCCTGTATTTGCAATTAAATCTGCTCGGTTAAAATCCGCCGCTATCAACAGAAGAAGTGTCTACACTCGTGACTTTTCCAATTTCGAACCTACGTTGTTTACTACCTACCTGGAGCAACAGCTTGAATTTTTTGATTATTCTAACAAGTCTACCGTAAACGAAAAGCTGAAACAGTTCAAGCTGCTGCTCCAAAACTCCGTAAATGAATTCGCTCCACTAAAAAAAGCTTCTAGAAAAGAAGTTAAATTAAAACAAAAGCCCTGGTTGTCAAAGTCGTTGCTAAAGTCTATAAAGTATAAAAACAAACTATTTAGACAAGTTTTGAGTAACAACTTTCAAGATACTAGACTTGTAAAAAATTACACAGTTTATCAAAATTTTTTAAATAGGACAATTGAAAATTCCAAGCGAAATTATTATAATGAAACGTGCATCAAGAATCAGTATAACCAACAAAATTTATGGAAAACTGTTTACAAGATTGTAAATGGCAAAAAATGCTCTTCTTCAGCGCCTATTAATTTAAGAACCAACAAAGGGAATCTTACTGCTGATCCTCAAGAAATAGCGGAAACGTTCAATGATTTTTTTGTCAATGTCGGTGTTGAAATGGCTGAAAAAATAGATTCGGTTGATAGCGTCTCTTCATATACTACACCGCAAATTGGTGTAAACAATTCAATTTTTTTCTCACCATCCACTACAGAGGAAGTAGTCTCAATCATCAACACATTAAAGGATAAAAAAGCAATTAGAAATTGTGACATTGAAACTAGATTTATAAAAATTGCCAAAATTCCAATTGCCAAATTTCTTAGCAAAATTTTTAATTCTTGTCTAGAACTTGGGATTTCTCCTGACGATCTTAAAATTGCAGAAGTGATTCCAGTTTTTAAGAAGGGTGATCCTGCCGAAGCAACTAACTATCGACCAATTTCGATTCTTTCACAATTTAGCAAAATTTTTGAAAAATTATTATTTATTCGTATAATCAACTATCTTGAAAAATATGACTTACTCTCAAAAGATCAATATGGATTTCGGAAAAATTCATCTACGATACATGCTATGACTAATATTCACAACGGCTTGATGACTAACATTGATAAAGGATTATATAACTGTTGCCTCTTTCTAGATTTATCTAAAGCGTTTGACACAGTCGACCACCAGATTTTATTGAGAAAACTTGAGTATAATTTTGGGATACAAGGCTGCGCGTTAGAAGTAATGAAAAGCTATTTAAACAATCGTTTCCAATACTCTAAAATTAACAAATCTACCTCCACTTTATCCCAAATAAACTGTGGTGTCCCTCAAGGCTCCTCCTTGGGCCCTCTTCTTTTTCTATTATACATAAATGATCTACCTTTAGCATCAAATTTCTCTACTACTCTATTTGCTGATGATACGTATTTGAATATGTCCGATAACAATTTAAATTCTCTAGAAAAAAGAGTTAATGATGAATTAGTAAAAATTGAACGATGGTTCAAAAAAAACAAACTATCCCTTAACTATAAGAAGTCTTGCTATATTTTAGTCAATAAGCAGCCTCAAATAACAATCAACGAAAAATTTAGAATTAATATTAATGATAATCCTATACTTAGGACACACTCAGCCAAATACCTAGGATTGTTCATTGATGAAAATCTTAGCTGGTCATCTCATATTAAAGAGTTGTCACTGCAGCTTGCAAAATGTTCTGGAATATTTTATAAACTAAGAAGTTATGTTACTGAAGATGTCTTGCGCATGGTGTATCACAGTCTTGTTTACAGTAGGTTACAATACGGCATAATTATATGGGCCACTGGTACCACAACTTTATTGCAAGAAATTCGTGTTTTACAGAACAATATTATTCGCATCCTAACTTACAACAAAAAATTCAGCCACGTAACTCCTTTATACAAAAAATTGAATTTGTTAAAATTTGATGATATTTACAAACTTGAATTGGCAAAATTTATGTACTTGCTACAGCAAAGTAGTCTTCCCTCTGGTATCTTCGACATATTTACCAAAATTGAACAAATTCATGGTTATAATACTAGACAAGCAAGTGAATTAATTTATTACGTTCCTAAATTTTCAAAATCAATCTCTCAAAATCATATTTTATTCCGAGCTACAAAATTATGGAGAGAATTAAACAAAAATTTTAAATCTATGGGCTGGATTAACTTCAAGAAAAGTTACAAAATATCGCTATTGGAAAATTATTAATCTTAACACATTTTTACTCTTCTAATTGGCCGATTTGATTTCTACCGGCTTTATATGTAAAATTAATCGATCTGACGTTGCTGTGCGAATTACTCTAAACTTATAATATCGCTCATTAAAACACCTTTATCACTATTATTGACCCAATGGTTTAAATTATCCGTCAATCTCCTTCACTCACTAAAACTATCACAATGCAACCCAACCAGGAGGTATCTTGACTCGATAACCGAAAGGTTTTTCGATACCTCCTGGCCATTGTAATGGAATGTAAATAATTTTGTTGTCTGTGAGTGGCGTCTGTGTGTTTATTATAATGGCAAATAAAATTACTACTACTACTACTATTTTAACGTATTATGAAATCCTTGATTCATTTGAAATCACTGAAATCGACAAAGTGTTTGTAATGACTAATTGTATATTGCAAACAGTGCGAAGTATCTTGTTGTTAAGGTGTACAAAATTTCTTAAAGTTACCATTAGTTTCTCGGCTTAATTACGCTTTTAAACAATTGCTTTTGCGCAAGTTACTGATCCAAACTGGAATAGACATTTTTCAAACTTTTTCTATCATTACACCAGGGCGTCAAGGGCTTAAAATGGTGAATGTTCCCGCCTTTGAGCAGAGGTGGGCACAGCGGCGCTGTTGAGCAGCGCCGCTGTTTTTTTCTACCAACAGCGGAAAGCGACAGCGCCGCTTTTTTCGAGGCGGAGTAGCTACCAGCGCAGCAGCGCTTCTGTGAAGATAATTGACTTGCTGCTACTGCAAAAAAAAAGATTTTGAAGACAGTGTATTATGCAGCCATTTAATAATATAATCGCAACTTAAATGTTGACTCGCTCAGCTTGACATTAATACCATGAAACAAATAAATGAAAACTTAAAGCCAAGTGATAGTGTGAGATTGCCAGCGATGTTCCATTTATTCATTACAACCATTTTCATCGTTCTCATCGCTAGACACTAATCCTGATTGACAATTTCTGCTTCATAAAGACAGCTGCATCTCGCCATTAGAAATCAAACATTTCAGTAATGCCCCCCGCTGGTTTGACTTCTCCCTTCTGTGATTCGAGTATCTTGAATCGTTTTCCCTCATCAACACTACGACTATGACCCATTCAGGAAAAAAAAGCGAAAACATTGTCTGTTCAATGAGACAATTAATGTGAAAAAATCACTGATCAGTCTTTGCGGTGGTAGACTAAAAATGATATACCGTAACAAAATTACGAAACTCAAGTTAGCTCGAGAATTTTGAACCAATTCAGAACCACTAAAGTAGTAAAAAAATGGTTGTTGATTTTATGCCAAAAGTGGTTAAGACAGCATGGCATAACAACAAGTAGGCCAAGTAAAGTTAAGTCTCATACATAATAATCATTTAAAGTGATTCATAACAAATCAGTGGCATAGCCTCGAAAAATTTCAAGGGGGTGCAAATTGATTTTGCTTTGTGTACTTACCCCCGATTGTGTGTTTTAAAGTATCCAATGATAGTCATTTTGATTTGGGTGAAAATGTTCTCAGTACAGTAGGCTACATCATTCTTATGATGCGAGAATTTGCCTTGAGCTCGTTAAATATAATCATATCGAAAGAAATAGCAAAAGTAAATTGACGTTTTGCCTCTCCTGCACCCCTACCCCCAACTTGGCTCCTGATCAGATTTCTGTGAATATGCGTCTATTATCACCAGTATTTGTTTTTCATGAAAATATCATTGACTGAGATGGAGGAAATTCACTTTTATGTCATTGTTAATCATAAGTTTCTTGACTTTTAGTTTTTACGAAAACTTCAGTTTCATAATCTTAAAGTAGCGGCAGCGGAAGCGCCTCTACTTCATCAATTCAAGTAGTGGCAGCGCTGCTGCTTTTTTTGTCAAATAGCAACAGCGGCGCTACTATTTAAGTAGCGGTTGCCCAGCTCTGCCTTTGAGAAGATGCCTTACAGTAGATAACATTGTTGTGACCCAAACAGAACATCTTTTTGGAGCTCAAAAACATGGTTATAACTTATAAGGTCACTGTTTTAATTTCGATGTAACTGCTTCCTTTCACCTGCGTTTCTGAATCTGTTCCTGCATTGTATCAACACAATTTTCTGGGATTGTAAGCTTTTTGCTGTGGTCTTGCCATGCATAATATGTTTCGCAAATCGGAAATTAAAGGCCGCAGCGCGTTAAAAAGGCAAGAGCATTTTACCAGACTGTAGACTAAATTGAACGATTTTGGTGAGATATTACAGTATATTTGGTAGATAAGGGGGGGGGTTAGCACTGGTAGTAACGAGACAGAGACAGCAATGGCCAATATACACATCGAGCATCACACTGTATCTTATTGCATTCATTGAGTTGACAGTGCAGAAACAGAAGACACCATCTCACTATACATAACTTCTATCCTATAATTTCATATTCCTTTACCAAACCACAGATTGCCAACTTTACGCAATCTTAATAAAAAGATGATGGTCAGTATGTTTGCAACCATTTTACAAACGTTTCGGTAAAAACTTACAGTACCATCTTTCGTGTAATACCATCCTGTAGTCTTTACACTGAAGATGACATAACCAGAAGCAGAGGTTTCATATTTCCCGAAGCTTTTCGTCTGACACTTGTCAAGGGAATCGTCAGAATAAAGAATGTAGAGCTGAGACCGCTTATAAAAGCGCGAAGAGAGAAAAGAGAAATAGTTTCTGATTGGATGAAAAGTGTCGACCAATCAAAAACAGAAGCGCTAGTGAGAGATTTTCAGCGCGTAGACAAACTCCTTTTGCTGGCACAGGATTGGTTGAGAAACTTTGATGTAAGTGGCTTCTAAGGCAGATAGATGGAAAGCCGAGTGACCTTTTGAAAGGATCGAAAATCTGTCATCGCTGTAGTGTAAGGCACAAGATTGATTGGTCAGCAGATGTTGTCCAATTGCCGAGTCGCAAATAGGTTCGTGATTGGTCAATTTGCACGAGCGATTGAAGGCCTTGCGATCTTGAGAAACTTGACCAGTTCTCACAGATTTGGGAACATGTTGCTTAATTCTGTCCTGCAGCCGTTGAGATGTGCGACCCACGTACCGACTGTTGCAGTGGCACGAAAATTCATAAACGATATTGCTCTGTTGAGAAGCAGGAAGCACATCTTTTTTGCTTGCGGGCAGAAGTTTTCTAGTCATAAAAACGACGCGAGGCTCCACAGAGAAGTAACAGCGTTGAACTGCTGAAGCGACTTGCTTTTCGAACCTCGTCGAAATAGCACCCAACCATGGAAGATGTAGATAAACAGGACATTTCTTCCGTACGTATGACGGTGGTCTGCGGAAGTTTTGTATCTTCCTGGTAATGGAAGAGTTACCTCGAGGTCGGGATAGCCATTTCCAGCCATGATGGAATGGATGTTGTCTAATTCGCTCAAGAGTTTACGTTTGGAGCAGATCATCAGAGCACGATGGACTAGAGTGTTAATGAGGCTAATTTTCTGCTTCCTCGGGTTAAAAGAATTCCAACGTAGGTATTGTCCTGTAAATGTAGGCTTTCTGTAGACGGAAGTGATGAATTCAGTATCATATTTCTCAACGAGAACATCAAGAAATGGAAGACAATTGTCACACTCTTTTTCAAACGTGAAGCGTAGAGAAGGATGGAGAGAGTTAAGGTGACAGAGAAACTCTTCACAATCCACTTCATTGTTAAACGCTACAAAGGTATCATCAACGTAGCGATGGTAAAAAAGAGGTTTCTTCACGTTTTTAAACAGCTTAGATTCACAAAAACCTACAAAGATGTTGGCAAGAGCTGGTCCCAAAGGCGATCCCATAGCTACGCCGTCAATTTGCTTGTGCTGATATTGTTAAAACTGAATTCGACTAAGCACGTGGCAGTTTGCATCAATTCAACAAAAATATTATTTTGTTAAACTTAATTAAATCTTTACAATTAAGTTTAAAGAATTTTGTAAAGAACTCGTGTGCAAGCCAAAAGGATACTCGATGCAGGAAGCAATCGAATAAGGGCGTCAGCATGAAGCTATCGAGATTTTTAACACGTCTCTTGAAAAGATGAAACATCACTCGACGAAGCAAACCTATGTGGACATCATACGTAGAACCAGTACTTGTTCCAGATGTAAGCTTCGACACAAATGACACAACTGTCCAGCATACTCATCAGTGTGCCACAACTGCGAACGAAAAGGACACTGAAAAAAATGTGCAGGTCAGCAAAGGTAAATTTTGGCCAAGCCTCTTCTTCACGTAAACGCCAAGATGAAGAGTGTATGGCCGTCCTAGACGATGGTGGCCAGACCTCTGAAATTTTCGATCAGGTGAAACTCAATGATCTCGGCCTAATTCCACACAGCAGCATTCATAACGAGGCGATAACGAACTTGTTTGTGCAACATCAGTTGCCAGCAGTATCAGGGCTGATCCGAGTTAAGGTTGATACTGGAGCAGGGAGAAACATCTTACCTAAAAGGACTTTTAAGCAAATGTTTGGTCACTGCGTACTTTCAAAAGTGGCAACATCAGAGCCTCGAGTAAAACTTACAGAGTATTCAGGGAACACCATACCATGTCTTGGGTCAATTCGGTTAGACATTAGCAAATCTTCTGGAAGTAATAGTGTAAGACAAAAGTTTTACGTGGTTGATGTAGCTGGCCCGGTCATTTTAAGTCTACCAACATGCCAGCTTCTAAATCTAGTTCAGTTGAACCTTGATGAGACCTGCACTAGTATTAAGCACACCTACTCCAGTCTTGCTTCACTGCAAACGCTTCAACAACTCTTTCCAGATTGTTTTGATGGTACAGGATGTTTGCAAGGAAAAGAAAAGCTCTATCTGAAAGAAGGAGCCACTCCTTTCATACATCCTCCCCGACGATATCCGCTACATTTGCAAGAAAGAATAAAAGAAGAATTAGAAAGCATGGAGAGTCAGGGTATCATTTGCAAGATGAATGAACATATGGATTGGTGCTCGTCACTTACCTACTTGGTGAAAAAGAACGGCAAGCTGCGCATGTGTCTTCTGATTCTGATTTCTTCATCTTTATCCTCCTATCACGAGAAAGCAACGGAGGCGCTATGCGTAGGATGAATCCAGACTCACTTAGGAGTTGCCTTTGTTTCCAAGTTTTCTGCTTGAATTTTCTTCTGACTTCTTTAAATTTGCTGCTTGCCAGATTCCACCAAGCAGAGATAATCATCGTGAAGCATCTTATCCAAGGACGCAACAATGAGAGTAGGTTGGGAGGTGAACCATCAACCTTGCGATCATGGTCGTCGTAAAAACGACGCTCCGAACCACTACGCCACGCTGCCGACTTGACCCGAGAAAACTCAACAGTGCACTTAAACGATGCCCCAGCAAAATTCCTACCGTAGAGGAAATTACACCATCATTTGTAGGGTCTGTTTATTTTACTAAATTTGATGAAAAAGCTGGGTATTGGAGAGTTAACTAGAAGAGGGTAGCCAGGCAGTTTCAACCTTTCGAACACCATTGGGTCGGTATTGTTTTTGCAGACTACCTTTTGGGCTATGTCTAAGCCAAGACATTTTTCAAAGGAAAATTGACATCATCAGTCAATGTGAGGGTTGTGTTGGCATTTTGGACAACATCATAATACACGGATCTACTGAAGAAGAACATGACAGGCGTGTGATTGATTTTTTAATCGTGGCAAGAAAAGAAGGTTTGAAATTATATCTTGAAAAGTGTGTCTTCAAACCCAAAGAAATAACGTTTTTCGGTCGACTGCATACAGATCACGGCATTTTTCCAGATCCTGAGAAGACAATTGGCATCGACAAAATGCCTCAACCAAGTAATAAACAGGAGCTACAAAGTTTGGGTATGGTCACTTACCTTTCAAACCATTTGCCCAGTCTTTCCAAAGAAACTAAGGAGTTAAGAGAACTTTTAAAGCACAATGTTCTGTTTGAATGGACAGATACACAAGAGTCTGCATTTACTGCCATTAAATCTCTTGTTAGTAAAAACATCGATCTGCAATACTACAATCCATCCAAACCTGTTTACGTTGAGGTAGATGCTTCTTCAAAAGGGCTCAGTGCCGCCCTTCTTCAAGACTGTGATCCTATTTGTTTCGCAAGTCAAGCGTTAACAGATATTGAATCAAGATACAGCAATATTGAACAAGAATGCGTGGCTGTTGTATATGGTGTACAACGTTTTCATCACTATTTGTTTGGGCACCTGTTTAGAGTTTTGACAGACCAAAAACCATTGGAGGTCATATTACACAAACCATTGCACAGTGCTCCACCCCAGTTGCAACGGGATGATGCTGAAAATTCAAGGATATAATTACGATATTTAGTATCGACCTGGGGTGAAAATGACACTTGCAGATTCACTCTCCAGGCTTCCAAATTTGCATGAAGAGCCAATTAATGTCGATCTCATAACGGGACTTAGCGCTGATTTTTAGCGTTGATGTGGACATCACAAGTATAGATATGATGAACTTGAAACGAAAACGGATTCCGCGCTCACATTATTGCTGGAATTATCTACAATGGTTGGCCAGAAGACATAAAAAGCTTGCCACAAAAATTGCGTCAGTTTTGGAGCTATCGTGATGAGCTAGCTGTGGAAAATGACATCGTTTTCAAAGGAAGACAAGTCTGGATGCCATCTCCCTCAAGGAACTCTTCTGACCCAGCTCCATGCCAGTCATCAAGGCGTAGAAAAAACAAAAATGGTTGCTAAAAAAAGTGTGTACTGGCCAGGCATTAATAAAGATATTCAACTACTTTGCAAAAAATGCTCGTTGTGCCAAGAAATGTTGCCACAACAGCCCAAAGAACCTATGAAAATGCATGAAAAGCCCTTGCAACCTTGAGTTAAGGTATGCACTGACTTGTTTGAAGTCGAAGGAAAAAAATATCTCATAATCAGCGATTATTTTAGTCATTTTCCAATCATGAAGCAATTACATAGTACCACATCTGAAGCTGTGATCAAAGCAACTAAAGAAATTTTTTCATTATTTGGGTCTCCAAAGGAAATTATGTGCGACAACAAACCTCAGTTTTTCAACCAGTATAACCTATTTTGTGAAAAGTGGGGAATTAAACACACAAGCTCTCCACAGCATCCCCAATTCAATGGTTTTATTGAACGCCAAATCCGTCACATAAAACCTATAGTAAAGGTTTGGCCACAAAAACCAGTCTGGAGAAGAAAGCTATGGCAACATTTACAGCTACATTCAATGGAAGATCAACTTACGATTAAGTAGAGCTATAAAAAACAAAACTTTATAAACAGAAATTCTGAAGTTGCTGCTAGCTGATTAGCTAGAGAAACATTGGAGTTGTTTGTTAGCGTGTAGTAAATATCATCCCAGAAGTTTTCGAGTGTTGTCAACAGGAGTTTTATTATGGCAATGAGTGCATCATATTTTGTTTCACGCTTCTTGTGTGAAAGTAATTAACTACAGATCGCAAAGTGCATTTAACTAAAATACTAATACGCTACTTTTTTTTAAATATAAGCACTCGCAGTGCTAATTATAAGCTATGTATTTTGCCCGAAACCCCTGGACCTGAGAGCATCAATACATTTGGATCGGGGCTACCTACTTAAAAACAGGTTGTTTTTTGCTTTTTGACTAACCTGGAAAAACCAAGAAACGAGGACAAGACAAAGAACCAGAAAGAAAAAAAGTGTGTACCCGCCAGGCTAATCTTGTGCGAATTTAGTTGTGGCTGAAGTATTAGCATATATCAAAAAAGTACAACATGTTCCTGCTCTCCATGAAAAAAAATGGCGGAGAAAATTGCAGAATTACACTCACTCTACAGAAGTTTATTCAAAATAATACCTGAAAAGAGAAATGGGCACTGTAAAATTGAAGAATTCTAAAAGAAATTAACATAAACCATGCCTGTTTGGCGTAGAGATGATGAAAAAAGAAAAGAAAACGAGAAGGGGAAAAGTAAAAACGAGGTGGAAGCCATCGATGGAGATATTTTGTTTTTGCGTAGCATGAAAACAAACCGTACTGCCCATTATGCTACAAAAGATGAAGAAACTGTGATAGCAGCGGAAGCAAGAAGCTTACGCAAGCAGAGTGTTGATAAGGCTTTGTTAAAACAAAATACTATAAGCTAAGAGCTGCTGATACTACAACCTGGAACCCATATTCATCGAGTGACAGCAGCACACAGGAAAGTGATACAGAAGAACCAACATCCTCTACTCTTCAACGTTCACACAAGCGTGTAGTAAAAAAAGGCGCAATGATTTTTATTCCACATGATGTATTAAAACACCCATCTCTTGTTTCATCTAATGCCAGAAACAAGCTTTCAACCACCGCAATTTCTAATACCATAGAACACTTATATCTGTATGTCATGGTGACCCAAATGCT
The DNA here is from genome assembly GCA_964006365.1 of Trididemnum miniatum. Taxonomy (NCBI): domain Eukaryota; kingdom Metazoa; phylum Chordata; class Ascidiacea; order Aplousobranchia; family Didemnidae; genus Trididemnum; species Trididemnum miniatum. The sequence goes on from OZ023233.1 coordinate 32,810,278, forward strand.
GTTAGTTTGCATTATTCAACAGCTCACAGGTGTTTTTGTTGTATACGGATGTATTATATTTTATGTTTTTTATAAAATGATGAAACTGTGCCAAATGAGGTGTTACTGATATAAATGCGCTATAATCACAATGTTGATGAACTTGCTAATACAGTACATCCTTGATTAACCGGTCATGTTGGGCAACCTTTTTCCAAAATCTTGACCGGATAAGCATTTGGCTGGATAAGAAAAGACCTTAAGAAAAAAGAACGAAAAAAACGAAGTTAGTATGAGAACAAGCTTAGCCACAAAACAATTTAAATGCTAAACGAAAGAGACATTTGGGTAAAGTTTAAAATCACATAGTTCAACAAAATAAGTTATTAAACAATTTAACTTTCATCAGTACTATTGCTGAAAAACGAAAGGATGGAGGTTTGTTTGATAGTGCTTTCTCGCCTTTCAGCAGCAAACTCACACGACCGGTTAATCGAGGAGCCGGATAATCGAGGGCCGGATCAACGAGGATGTACTGTATTTATATAGCTACAGTTTTGAACGAGACGTTATTGGCATGCTGAGAGTGTGCAATGACTCGGCCAAAAGAAGAGTGAAACTGGTAGCTGATTTTCTTCACCTAGCTAAAAAAGAAGAAAACTTGCAAAGTTATGTGAAAGTAATTGAAAAGGATCAAAGAAAAGTGCCCAATCTCTGTAAACTGCCTTTGGCTAAGAAATGGACGTTTCTATTTGTGTGCGGAGTATGTTAAGTGTACTGGTAGTTATGTGACCGTGTGATAAAGCGTCATTTGTACATTAAATAAACTTAGTGAAACATGAATATTACGATTTTTTGTTGATACAAGTCACATTTGAATCTTTAAATGCTTCCTTTAACAGTGGAAGTGTGGTAGTATATGTATAGCCAAAAATTTTTGATCAACGCAATGTCAGTACTATAATTTTACATGTCAAATTTTTATAATATTCAACACAATTAAGGTTTGTATACTCCAGTAAACCTCCTATCAAAAAAATAACATCAAATTCGAATCCCTGACCCTGAAAACTTGGAGGTAGATGTAAATTTTGTCAAAATCCACTAAGCATTTATCAAAATAATTCACTTTACATTTTCGCCACTAGGGGCGCTAGCACGTCATTTAAACGTGCTAAAACATCAATATCTCTGATGTGAACCGACCAATTTCAAAAAACACAAAAGGGCAGATTTTAATGACAGTGGAAATGACGTCACAGGTATACTCTGCCCTCTAGTGGCAAAAAACATGAAATTTTTTAAAAAGTGGGTCTCAAAATGGCCTCCGTGGCAGAGGTAAACATTAACGAAATGCCCCGAAAACTTCATATTCATAGTCAGATGGTCAAACTGCAATACTAAAAAATGGTTCAGTATAATCAGCACAAAATTTAAATTTCATGGGGCGCCTGCAACACCCTACTTGCAGAGTTACTGTTTGGAAGAGCAATCTCAACTTTCCTCCCTAGCCACTCCACTGACAAGCTTGCAGAACAGTACCGAGGTCATTTTGATAAAAGAGCCGGACTGCAGAAACACTACGCAGATGTTCACACCTCACCCTTACCACAACCAAGGCCGAGACAAAATGTTTGCATACGTGATCATCAAATGCAGCAATGGCTTCCTGGTCAAGTGGTTGAGGAGCAAAGAGAACGATCTTATGTTGTGAAAACCAACAGGGGCAACCAGATTACGCGCAATAGGGCTCAATTGCAAGCCGATGAATCTAATGATATTTCCAGCAATAAACGGGAACTCGTTTCACCAACCGGCTTTGTGCAGCCACAAAATGAGACAGCAACGGCTCCTGAAAGCCTAGGGACTGTTAGAACTTGACGTGGAAGAGTAGTGAAAGCACCCATTCGCTACAAAGACTAAAACATTGACTAAACCCAGACGAGTGACCCGATTATGATTGTAGTGTAAATATCAATCACTAATTAACTTTTGCTCATTTGTTTTCTTTGTAGCCTAACCCAAATAATGCTCTGCGTTCAATTTAATCATTTATTTATTTTCTTGGTCGTGTTTGTTCTCATGCAGTGATCGATTTATAGTCGTTTCCCGATTTACGCAGAAAACAATTTTTTCACTATTTGTGCAAACCCTAACACTTGCAAATTTCTAAGGTAAAATTCAAAACTGAAACTTATAAAGTGAAGAAAAAATATTCCTAACTATTATAACAAAAAATTACGTTACAGCAACAAGACATTACACATTCATCTCATTTTCAAATGTACCTCCAATTTTTGATCATTTCGAAGTCCTAAAACTTTGTCTAAGCCTCGATTAACTTTGATATATTTTGTGTTGCAGTTAATCTACCAGCTCCATTGTTATATCGCTGTGATCAGCATTTCCCTAAGTTTGCCATCAAGGCAAAGAAAATGTAAAAATATTTTATCTCTAGGTGGCAACAGAGAATTATGCAATTGAAAACATTTCGAATGAGAATTGCGCAACTCTGGGCAACCGCAAAAGAGCAGAGAAAGTGACAAAGTTAACTACAAATGCAGAATTATCTATTTTAGTAGTCAAAATCAATTGTTAGGATGTAGTTGTCAGTCCATATTACATTTACATCACAATAAACGCTTGCTTACTGTCTTGAGTAAAGAAAATAAGTTTCATATTATACAGTAGCAAGGTAGCACATACACGCTTATGGTTTTGAAGTTTTAGCAGAGATTGTCTTCCACATATATTTATATCCATCAGACAATTTGACAATCGCAGCAATATTTATTTGTTGTTTCTGAGTTATTTCATACTTTTTGCATTTTATTAGTCTGTTGTTTATAACGTCTTCGGCTAAATGGCGAGAAGAGGATATGGAAAGTACCTTATCAAAAGTAGAGTTGTGCTTCAAGGAAAATCACTTGGACTCGCCGAGTAACAAGTATTCATGACATTACTTGGTTGAATTCGAGTATCTACAACCTCAAAATATGAACTCAAAATTAGGTGAAGAGCAAAAAAAAGGTCATCACGTCTGTGGAAGTCCTAATTTCGACTCAAAATTGGATAGAAAGCAAAAAAAAGGTCAAAATGATAATGGTTTAATACTCGGCTGAGTATCAATTAATAGGGCCTACTCGGACTTGGCCGAGTCCGAGTAATGTCTTATTACTAGGCCGAGCACCCGGACTGGACACCAGGGCTGCAAACTCAATCGAATTTTATTCGACTTCGAGTAAAATCACATCAAAGCAAAATCACATCAAAGCAAAGTACTTGAAAGAACATGGGATTTTGATTGAAATGTTCTTTTAAGGACTTTGCTTTGATGTGATTTGTTATAGTTGTCATGTACCTGATGAGACCCATAAGGTCAAAACATTGCGCTTTGTTGTGCATTATTTTGTTTTACTGTTTGATGGTATTTGCACTGGTTGTGCTGAGTAAATTTATGCATCAAATGTTTGGGTTTCTTACATCCTCGCCTGGGGAAGAGTGATTCTGCCCCCTTTTGGTTCATACGGTTAAGGTAAAGAAAATAAGGTAGGACATGCATAAGTCACATTCACAACTAAGATATTCTCCTATGATGCTGTGATAACCTAATAGGGTTGTGTATGTTGAAAAGTTCTTGAAATTTTGTAATTCTCATATTATCTGCAGTGCTATTACATTTTAGCATCGCTGCTTAAATGGGACACTGAAACCACAGTGTTTGATGCTGAGCGAATGCACTTTTGCACATGTGCACGCACCATCACACAAATTAACCTGTGCATTAGGGTGTTTCGCTCGAAAAAAAGTTTTCTTTGGATAGTGATTTTCTAATGCCAAACGAACTAACTAGATGAATGTACAAAATTTTAGCATTTTAGTTTCCCACACCCCCCCTTTTTGAGCCGAGGGGGGTAAAATTCAGAAAAATGCTATTACTTAAGCCTGGATTATCGTGCATTACTGATATTGGCATCAAACGAACGGGATAGGCAAGTGTACACCCAACTTCCAGAGGAACTACAAGTCTAACTCCTTTATATTGGGAGACATAAGCAATTTTGTTAATTTTGAGCAATTTTCAGTGCTTTTTTTAGCATATACAATAAGATTAAAGGTTAATTTTTGATGAAAATTTTCCACGATCTTACATGTTACAGGAATGAGTTTACAGATGAGAAAAGTGATTAAACTGAAGTCCATTCATCAGTGCATCTTTTTGTCTACGTCACAATTATTGCGCTGCAAGTCACAATACAGTTGCACTCACTTCCAGAATGAAATATCATTTTTTTTTTTTTTAATTAAGAGTCGCAAGTTTGCAACCAAATTTTTGAAACTACAGTAGTTTTAGTTAAAACAGAAACCTTTTTGTCTGATTGTTGCTTTTTTATTCCAGAAGGAATAAATCTAAGTCTGAAACTTCAAACACTCAAGTTGGCCACTTAAACATAAAGCACAAAGGCTAGAGAGATGGTATTATGAAACTCTGTCCAAGCTAATCACATACACACTTGTTTTAGCTCTACATTTTGAAACATGCCAAAAAAAGTATTGGGAAGATTCAATACGAAAAAGTATCTTTTTTATGGACAGGAAGCCTTCATTCTTGCTTTGCAGTTCTACTGAACGAATGTTTGTCAGCTGAGAGCCTAAAAAAGGCACAGCAGTCATTCTTCAGCAAAAATTGTAACTGCGTGCTTGTGTAAAGCTTCTTTGCAGCAATAGAATTACCAGCAAAAATGGACAGAGTTTTAAGCGAAGTTGCAAAATTATCCAACATGAACGGCATTAACAAAAGCTTGAACAGTCTTGAAGAAAGAATAAATGACATTGACAAAAAGTATTGTGAAAAACTTGAAACCATTGATTTATCATTGAGCCAGATAGCATCAGTTAACAATCAAACTCAGCTAAAAAGTCAAATTACTGCACTTGAAGACCAAGTCCAAACCATGAAAACGGAGGCTGTTATGCAAGAATGTTTTAACAAAAGGCTCAACTTGCTCATACATGGAGTTGCTAAAAAAGCTTGGGAAACCAAGGATCAGACAAAAATCGCTTAAAAACTTCCTGTTTAATGGCCCGCTTCTTGACCCAGAAGAAACAGGGGTAATTGACGTTCATCGTCTACCTCCAACAACTAACTCTAAATCACTCAACAAAACTCGCCCCATTATCGTAAAACTTGCTACTGCTTTTGACAAGCACAGCATCATGCGACCTCTGAAGCATTTATGACAATATAACAACACCCAAGATGACAATAGTCCTCATTCGTTCACATCTATCGATTATGTTGAACCAAGAAGACGAAACATTCATTCGAACATCTGCCGAAATTCTTTTTTGGACCTAAAGAAGAAATTGATGCCAGACTACTAACGAGCTAAACAGGACAGTAAAAGGAGCAAATGGGTCATAGAAAAAGGTAATTACTCTTTATATGTGAATGGAATTAAGATAAACTGAAGTATTATACTGTGTTATGTGTGCCCTCTATGTCCATAACAAAAATCTGTTAGCAAAAAACTTCAAGATTTTTCCGTAACTAACACTATTGATTCTTCTTATGCTGTTATTTATTTATTCTGATTAAGCTCGTGCTTACGTTAATCGTTTTCGCTCATAAAACAGCAGCTCTGAATGATCCAAGAGTACTTAAGTATAACTAGAACATAGCTTACATTACCAGACTAAGTCAAAAATAAACCAAACGATAAATTTCCTTTTATGTTGCCTCTTGGCTCTGCTCACAGCTGCAGTTTAAATCAACACTCACATGTTAAAATTTGATAGATTTCTGGTTGAAAAAATAAAGAAGTTATTTTATGTAATCAACTATCATCTTGAAATCATTTTTGTTAAATTATCATATTGACTGCATTGCCTGATTGCATTCAGCTGACTTACATTTTGGATTGCTTTACCATGGCGCTGGATTATTTTTGCGGTGGAGAGATGTCTGTTAGAGGCTCCTCGCTCGAACCAAGCAACCGACTTTAATAACAACCCTTCAAACTTCACAACAATTTTTTCCGATCGGTGAAGAATAACATTGCAAATTGTGGTTCATGTCCAGATTGGAAAGTTGGTATGTTGCGCCGGATATATCCGGCGCAGAAACTATCGCAATTTCTGCGCCAGCTGGCGCAGAAATTGCGAAATATGTGCCAATTGGCGCAGAATTTCATTACTTTTGTTACTTGGCGCAAAAACATTCAATCGGCAAAAATGTGTATTTAACTACAGCCACGCCGCGCAAAGTGCCTAAATCATCGGACAATCACGACAATGCGGTTTTGCAGTGTACGCTTACGTCACGATACCATAACGAAGCGCGTGAGCTAATGTATAGGTCTCTCTCTCATCGCTCTCATCTCATTCTTCGAAACTTTTTTTCCAAAAAGCATTAACGTTCGTGTTAGTGTTGCCAATTATAATTTTCAATTTTACAGCAAAGCACGAATGTGCCAGAGATGAGCGGATTTAAATTTTTGAAATCCAAATCCTATCCAAATCCAAAACTTTAAATCCAAATCCAAATCCAATCCAAAACCAATTTAAGATTTTTGCACAAAAGCTGAAGCTGCTGTCAGTACTTTCGGAACTTTTTTCCAGTCGGAACAAAATAGCTTACCTTAATTTTACATGAACATTCTCATACTTTAGGTAGTTAGCATCTTCAATGAGTTAGTGGTTTAAGTTGAGCTGTTGGTCACAGTTTAAATAATTTAACAGTTACTGATTTAGTTGCACATTCAAGTTAAATATACAATGAAATTATTACATCTCCTACTTCCAATACAATTTATGTAGTTACTAGTAACTACATAAATAACGTTCATACCCTTGTGCACTTGGCTAATGACGCTCGTCAGTATGAATCACTGGAAAATTTTTCAGCTTTCCCTTTTAAAAACTTCTTATTCAAGTTAAAACGTGTAATCAGAAAACCATCTAAAATTGTGCAACAAGTTACTTCACGCCTTGAAGAGCAGGCAAGGGTGGAAAAACAGAATGCAATGTTTAGTGGGTCCAAATTAAGTGAAGCATTTGTCTCAAAGCCTTTATTTTCCGGTCCATTGCCATCAGGTGTTCCCATAAATGTGGCCCAATATGGCCATGTACGACTCAAAAATTTTGCGCTTACCAACAAACAGCCCAACAACTGTATTAAAGTTGGAGAAGAAACAATGGGTTTGGTGATAAATATATTCAAAGACTTATCAGGTGTTCATGTTGTTTTTAGGAAGTTTCATTCTAAAGAAACATATTTTTATTATCCTTGCAACTCTAATGACCTTGATATCTTTGTAGTGTCAGACATGGGACAAACATTGCATATTTGTAATATCTTGGCCGTTAAAAAAAATTTGTTCTTCTCCCTTTCAAAAAAGCTAATTTCTTTGTAGCTATTCCTCTTGTTCATACGACTTTAAAGTAGATCTATCACTGTTATGTTTGAGATACATGTGTGCGTTGCGTTAGTTTTTGACATCACCGACATCGTGGCAACATCATACAAACAGTTCATCGAAAATTAAATTAATGCCCTAAATTTCGGTTTTTTTCTGTGAGATGAAATAGCATTTATGTTTGATTTTTAAGCGGAGCTCAAGCGCTGCTGGTCGGAAGTCGGTGGTGTAATTGTTATGTTACGATTTGTTTAATCAACGTAACACCATTGGTATAAGGGGTTACTTTGGTGCACTAAAAATTGATTTTAGAAAAGATTTTATGGGCTGGAATATTTTTTTCTTGTTGGTACTTGGTATTACCGTTGCTAGGTATGTGATAAGTCGAATACATGTGACGAAAAGCAAACTACAAAAATTGTACGAGTTGAAGTTTCCTTAAGTTGTACCAAAGTATGGTGGTTTTGCAATATATTATATTTCTATTACGATGACATAGTTATTAGGTGTGTTTTTTTTTGCTTTGTTTTTGCATGTGCATGTCTGCACACTAAATACATGGTTCACGGCCCTAGAAAATTTTACCGACTGTTCTAGTTTTACTTACGGTTTTTATGTAATTTTGTTGAAATGTGTGCACTGCAGGGTTTTCAACTTTAGGTTTAGAACCTGGGGTTCAGGCGCCAAGCGTTTGTGCGTTTAATTATCATTTTATTGAAGCATTTGTAACGTCGTGCCTATAAGGCATATTGTGTCCGTATGTGTGACAAATTACACTGCGCCTGCCGTAGGGTGATAAAATGCTGGGAACCCTGATACTGTAGCTGCTCTATTTTGGGGTATTTTTGACATCGTTTTTTCGTCAATGCTTTAAACTATTTTTCACACATTTTGCAGTTGTGTGCCATTTAATTTTTTATTAATGGAGCATAGTAAGGACTAAAGAGGATGTTTGTGGTTGTCGTTTTTGAAAACAATCAAGTGGAGTGTGTCCCTTTGAAGTGGCTCGAAGGACAGGCAAAAGTTTATTGGCCTCCTTTTAAATCAAAGCAGAGAATTGTTACTGCTATAAAAAATAAAGCTAAGCCAGATGCAGCGACTTGGCCATCTTTTAAAATACGATGTCTTCCCAACAGCAAATGCTGTAAGTTATGTACGAACTACTACGAAGTAGAGTGTTGTAATGTTATATAAGTAGAATTTTGTAAAAATATATTCATCGGTATATCATTATTACAAAATATATTAGGGTGTTTCATAATATGTTATATTTATTAGGCCTATATAAACAATATGTTATATTTTGTTTAGCTTCTTATCGCGATGCACTAAAAAAGGCCAAGAAGGCTGAAGAGACATCGGATGTGCAAACTGAAATTGATGCAGGATTAAAGGAAAGTGATGCAGGATTGAAGTAAGTTTAGCAGCCTTTGCCTAATATGCTAGGTGCTCAATTAGCTCATGATGGCTGAGTGATCATCTAAGGAATAGCGTACGGTGGAAACCAGATTCCACAAGAAATTGCTTGAAAACGTCAATGCCAAAGTTTTTTTTTACAATATGATCAAAACGTCAATTAACTAACTAAACCGTTTGTTTTTTACTGTGTAATGGTAATTACTGCGTAGTCATTTGTTATAGAGTGATTTAGTCTAACATGACTGTAAAAAAGCCTCAGATTTATATGGATAGGAGGCGTTCTTGCATGGTTGGTTGTATTTGAAGTTGAGATTATGTTAAAATGCTTTTCCAGAAGAAAACGCAGAGCGCCACAAAGGTTGCATTGGAGTGAGGAAGAGCAATCGTCTGATGAGGATTTGGAACAATATTCGTCAAAATGTCCAACAACCACAGGTTATTTGTTTATTTAAACAGTATATCCAATTTTCGACTTTAAGTGCTCTATTAGGATTTACAATGTGGCGTTTTTTAGATAAAATGCTGAAGAAACGAATGGTTCATCCAGAGCCACCAATTTCAAAAATGCCTGCATTTTCGTCACAAACAGGTAAATATGCAAAAGTCTTGGGTGTTTGAAAAAAAAATAGGGGGGCGGTGTTATTAATGTCAAAACTAGAATAGTGATATTTACGAAAAATGTCAATTTACTTGGCTACGAAGTTACTTTCTACGTAAAAACCTTACATGTCGTAATATTGCAAATAAATCAAATTTTTAAATTTGTGATTTCAGGTAAGATACCAATGACAAAAATTGGAGTTTGCCGTTCTCCTGTTCTAAGCAGACGTTGGAACGCGACTCAACCGAGTATGACCACTCAGCTGTAAGTATGCCAGAAAAGCGGTTACAATAAACTTTTGTTGTTTTATAGGTGAAAGGCAAAGGCCCAAGGAAAGAGTGTTGTTCTCAGAACTTAACAATTTAACCAAATGGTTAAATTCAACGCAATCGAGTATGTGCATTTTTGTTTTACATTTGCAATTGTAAGTGTTGGTAAGTTTCGCAAGAATATCAGTTGCTTCGCCTAGCAGCTCGATCGTTCGCTTTGCAGTTGGGAGAATGGGTTTGATACTTAGCCGAGTCATACCAAAGGCTCAAAAAAGCCAGCTTAGCGCTCAGCACCGTAGTTATCAATTAAAATGGAGGATGAAATAGAAATGGGAAAATACAAATCAGTCGTTACATAAAACACATCAGTCCTGCCGCTGCGAACTCATTGTAGTTTGCATGTGCCGAAAAAAATCAAATATTTTGTTTCACAATTTATTTTAGAGAAATCAGTGATAGGCCTACTACAAAAATAATAAAAATATACATAAACGTTTACAAATGTGTTTTTATTTCATCAATTTGTTGCGTAACTTAATACTTTTTCAATGCGGCACTGCAGGCAATTGCTAGAACAGTGTTTTCAGGTAATGAAGGTAATAATGACAAAACTTATTCACCAACTTTTTCACGCCAGAGATGCCTAGGTAAGAAAAGATTATTTATGTAAATAGTGTGTTATCCATCCTACTGCAATGATTTTGCAGTTGATTCTGATTTTTAGAAGGTCCTTTTTCTGTTGTTTATGTGTACCTAGCGTTTTTGACCTGACAACTTTTTTCCTAGTCGTAATTTTTTTTGTAAGCGTAAGGTTTTTGAGAACAAATCAAAAGAGTTTTAGTCGTTTATCGTAGCCTTGTTGCTTTTGAAAGGTAGTTTATGAACCTTTAGATTAAGATTTAAATCTCCATGAGTGTAGTGTTTACGCAATTGAAGTTTAAGTGAATCTTAGCAAACAGCTCAGATGGCCGAGTGGTGTAGAGCGTCTGTCTCTTGAGCTGTAGACTTGGGTTTGATTCCGAGTCGGATCAAACCAATGACTTTAACATTGGTATTCACAGCTTCCTTGCTTGACGCTTAGCATTGAAGGGACAGTGTGGAGAACAAGCCGGCAAGTTTACTTGTTGTGCCGTTGGGAAAGGCACTTAACGGGATTCCCCCATCTTGGTGTGGTAGACAGATGGCTGGCAACTCCTAAGCGAGCTCGTATAGCGCATTGATCATTTTCTCGTGATAGGAGGATAAATATGCGACTAACTAACTAACTAACAATAGTCGAGTGCATGTGCGAGCAATATTAAGTGTTAAAGGTAAAATTATTTACAGATGACAGGAAAATGCAGCCTTCCTCATTGAGTAGTTCAGCTGCTTCCATAGATACGCACTCCCTCGTCAATCGCCAGCAAAAATTAGGTAGGCTATGTGCTTTCCTTTTAGCTACGAACTACGGAAGCTCTTTTATGTAAACTGCACCACTTTTAAATGGCAGTTTGCCACATTATAAGCAAAAACTATTTAACCCTAACCGTAATTGATGTTGAATGTTACAAAAGAGCAAAGGTGAGCATGGACAGGGGTGCGGGAACGTCGAAAAGGCAAGGGGGAAGGGCAGCTTTTTCAAAAGTCACTTTTAATACCAACGCAGTGGCTTTGCGAGAGATTTTAAAAGAAGGGGGCATAATTGAGCTGAATGAGAAACAAGAAAGAATGTAAGGGGGTCTGAGGGCTTGCTCTCCCAGAAATTTTTAAAAATTTGCTTGCAGTAATGGCGATTTTAGTGCTTTTTGAATAAATTTCAGGCAAGTTTTGTTTGCATTTTTTTACTTCAATTCTGAGTGCTTCGCCAAATATGATGCATTTTGTTCGCACTTTTAGGCGTAAGACTTATATTGCTATCGAAGAGATTCGACTTTGTGGAAAAGTTGTAGCCTACACATCAAAAACATTTAAAAAAATGGTTGATGAGAAGATGCATAAGTTACCCCTCATCTTACCCCCCTTGACCCGGCCCTGGCCATAAGCTTCAAAAACCATCAAAAGAGTCTGGTATATTTTAGTCGCTTGTCACCATTAATTTTGTTCTTTTTTTGCTAAAAGGCAGAGTCAAAAGGGGGAGCTATGGCACAATGCTCCCCCCTTAAATACGCTCCTGCAAACCGATTAAGATGTGCATTGCCTCGTGCCTTTTTTGACGTACGATTAACGGTCGAATTATATCAGGCGAGACTGTGGATTCTTCAATTTCGCTGTTCTTTATTTTTGCACTTACAGTTACACCATGGTGACACTAACACTTTCACAGCTGCTGCTCGCCCGTTGGAGACTAGGGATGTGCCGAGTCGAGTCCGAGTACTCGGCCGAGTAATAAGGCATTACTCGGACTCGGCCGAATTCGAGTATTAATTGATACTCGGCCGAATTCGAGTATTAATTTATACTCGGCCGAGTATTAAAGCATTATCATTTTGACCTTTTTTTGCTTTGTATCCAAATTTGAGTCGAAATTAGGACTTTTACGGACGTGATTACCTTTTTTTTGCTCTTCACCTAATTTTGAGTTCACATTTTGACGTCGTAGATACTCGGACTCGGCCGAGTAATGTCGTGAATACTCGTTACGCCTCATTTTCCTTGAGGCACATCCCTATTCCCTACTGGAGACAGCTGGTGAGAAGCGATAAAAATGTCGTAATAACGTTGGTAATCAGTTTGAGCAAAAATCCAATCAACAACATTCTACTACAATTCTACATACTTTATCTTGTCACTATGTCAAGAGGCTGCTTTACGTAGATTCGTTTACACTTCGGGAGCTGGCAGACATCAACGTCCACTTACAAAATATAGAAAAGGAGCAACTCTTGCAAAGGAAAATGTTAAACCACTTGTTGGAAATTGTGAAGGGCAAAGAACATTCTGCAGTTGAGGATTTGGACGTTGATCTGCCTTTACGTTCGGAGGAAGAAATTCTTGCTCTTGAGGAAAGGTTGAAGGAAAAATCGTTCAAAAACGCTTTGGTGGGTAACCGGTATTAATGAAATAATTATCAAAACCTTGAAACAGACTGTTACTGCTACACACGTGTCAAATTATTTGCTTTTTTGAAGTTTAAATGCTGCAATTACTTTGGTTATGCTACTACTTAATTAATGCTGCAAAAGAACGGTCGTTAGCTCAGTTGCAAAGCGCACACTATCGGTGCGGGAGGTCTGGGGTTCGACTCCCGGGCCGGTCAAATCGACACACTGTTACCAACGACTCGCCACCGTTGCGACGTTTCTTCGGAGCTGCGTAGCCCAGGAGCTCAGCCGCGGAGATGGGCCCCGCAACTCGTTACACGCTTCGGCGTAATACGGCGAGTATAATGAAGATTTGATTTGATTTGAAAGAACGATTGTAGTTGTAGTGACAATGTACAATTATTGTATCTCATCTTTTAGACTAATCATATGTCCCGAATCGGAGGGGCCTCTTTGAAGGACGCGTGCAGGCGAATAATGGAAGCGGCAATTGATAACGAACTGTGCTCGATGTATAATTGGTCTGGTAAGCGAGGGTGGAGGACTGACTCGTCTGCTCAGCCAAAAAAGCCCTTTTCGCAACTACTTTTTGCGGGAGTTATTAAAGGTACGTCTCTGTAAACTTTGTATGCTTTAGTTGGGCCTGTAGTAAGGCAACAGTAGCGATTTTCTCACCGCCTATTTTTTTACTCACTATTTCATTTATAAGAAGTATGTTACGCTACAATAGATGTTGATAAGACCACTGGCTGGTAGGCCTATCAGGAATCACATGAGTCCGCATAATTGGTGTTGCGGTGAGATAAAGTGTGTAGTGTAGTTTTGGGTAATGGGTATTCCCTCGCAGCCAGCCAGTATGACAGTTTTTTGTGCATCCTCACTTTCTCATACTCGTGTCCATTGCGACCTTCGTTACTTGATCGCTGCTCGCAAGTCTGCATTTGTGAAAAGTCGGGAGCGGGCGGCTGATCTTGCTTGTTCAGCGCAGTTTTCATTTTGTCAGAAATATCTTATGTAGTTTAAAGCGAGATAATTCTGAAAAGACGAATGATTGTATTTTGGCCAGCATTCTTCAGTATTGATTTATAATTAGCCTATTGGTTAGCTGTTGATTCACTGTGATAGCTGCAGCGTCGACTAACAATAAATTGTTGTTTCATAATTGACACCTTATCGTGGTGAAGAGGTTAAAGTTTGCGGTCCCACCTTATTGATGCATGATCTAAAATCATTCTTTTTAAGAGATGTTTTAAAAAGAATGCGCCGCAGTAAACATTTTACACTGTGGTTTTTTATTTATTTCAGACGCAGTTATGAAAATCCACTTGATAAAAGCTACAGCAACAGAAGCAGAAGTAGGAAAAGAAATTGCAACTTGGCTGCGCAACTGGCGTGACCGGAATGGGGGAAGAAGATGTAGGTCATAAATGAGAAGATAGCTGAGCAGGAGGATTGTTTTTATTTTTAGTTAATAGCATGAATTTTTGATGTTATTTTGTCAGTGAAATGAATTTTAGTTAGTGACATGAATTTTTGGTGTTAATTTGTCAGTGAGATGAATTTTAGTTAGTGACATGAGTTTTTGGTGTTATTTTGTTAGTGAAATGAATTTTAGTTAGTGACATAGATTTTTGGTGTTATGTTGTTTAGTGAAATGAATTTTAGTTATTCACATGAATTTTAGCTGTTATGTTGTTAGTGAAATGAATTTTAGTTAGTGACATGAATTTTTGATCTTATTTTGTTAGTGAAATGAATTTTAGTTTTAGTGACTTGAATTTTTGATGTTATTTTGTTAGTGAAATGAATTTTAGTTAGTGACATGAATTATGGTGTTGTTTTGTCAGTGAGATGAATTTTAGTTAGTGACATGAGTTTTTGGTGTTATTTTGTTAGTGAAACTAATTTTAGTTAGTGACATGAATTTTAGTGAAATTAGTTTTAGTTGGTGTCATGAATTTTTAGTGCTATTTTGTTGGTAAAATGAATTTTAGTCGGTGACATGAGTTTTTGTTGTTATGTTGTTAGTGAAATTAATTTTAGTTAGTGACACGAGTTTTTGCTGTTATTTTCAGTGTGAAATTAGTTTTAGTTAGGGACATGAATTTTGGGTGTTATTTTGTTAGTGAAATTAGTTTTAGTTGGTGAAATGAATTTTAGTTAGTGACATGTATTTTTGGTGTTATTTCGTTGGTGAAATGAATTTTAGTTAGTGACATGAATTTTTGCTGCTATTTTGTTAGTGAAATGAATTTTAGTTAGTGACATGAACTTTTGCTGCTATAGTCAACTCTCGATATAACGTACCTTTGATAAAACGAACTACATGATATAACGAACCAATTCAAAAGTCCCGACTTCCTTAGTTATGGCTTTTGGCATACCTTCGATATAACGAGCTCTTGATGTAACGAACTTTTTCTGCGGGTCCCTGAAGTTCGTTATATCGAGAGTTGCTTGTATTTTGTTAGTGAAATGAAACTTAGTTCTTGTGACATGAATTTTGATTGATGAATAAAGGCTGCTCGTAGTATAGGCAACAAAGGCTGCAACCTACCCAGTTTTTCACAACCTTATTTTTTAAAAATAAACGAACACATTGTATCTATCCTTGTGTATACAATCATATTTGGATATTGGGTTTAATGAAAGGTATGGAATGGTGCGGGTAGCATAACTAAACCTTGTAATATAGCGGTAAAATCTAGTAGACCAACTTATTTGAACTAATAGATTGCGCAAAAAGAAAAACTTTTAAGCTGTTGAATGACCGATACCGCAGCTTAAGTGGGTTTGTAGACTAGCTTATTTGTACTAGGTTTAGTCGACTAGATACAGTAGCAAAGTACCATTTTCTGAAGTTACCGTACTAAATCAATTTCAAAATAGACACCATAAACTTGCCAAAACAAAATTTTGTCTATGTTTTATTCCGACGATCGAGTCATGCAACCTACTCATTCGAAGTGGTCACGAGCGTCACTGTTGGCAAAATAAAATTCTGATGTTATAAAATTATTTGCATGAATGTAGAAAAGTTTCAGCGTTACTGCTTTGCTTTATTCGTGTAGATGTAGCCTACTTGTGATTGGTTACAAGTTATTATTTTGGACTTTAAACGAGTTTGCAGAAGTATTAGCGTTGCTATATGTTGTTTTTCGAAGCCCTCGTTATTTTCTTTACCTGTTTGTTTATAAATGTTAAAAAAATTATTTTTTTATTGGTATTGCGTCGATGCTTTTGTATTTTACGCATATCATTGTGATCACCATTTTATGATAAATGCATGCTTGTACGTCATCATATCATTTCGTTTTCATTTAAATATATTATGGATTAAAGTGTAATATTTCATCTCAATAATTAAGCAGGAAAGCAGCAAAATAGAACGAATTATTTCAGGATTGCAGTTAGTATCGGCCAATTAGCGAAATCGGGCCAATAATTGTGCGATATCGGGCCAATAACGCATTCATAGAATTTCACGCAATAGCATATTGGCGCGATGTAGAGCCAGTATTGTCGCATTTATAAAGCCAATATTGGGCCAATACTCAGCCAATTAGCGATTCTATACAGGGACAACACTGGATAACTGCATAGTGCCAATACAGACGGTACTGCATTCCGATATCGTGCCAATACAGTCCCAATACACTAATGTTTGCTGGGTAGTAACTATCATATGTCACTGATAACTTATTTTTGTACATTAAATTCCTGAAAAAGAAATACATGCAATTTAACAACACTTATTATCTCATTGATAAATTCAGGTAGGCTATTAACCAATAGGCCTAACCATTGAGAGGAGCCAGCAACCGTTTGATTAGGGAACAGCAGTGGGCTGACATTGTTACCATACTAGGCTAGGCTATAACGGTAGGCTATGGTACCATGTTTCAAACAAAAATGGCTAGGCCTAGGCTATTCTTACAGTCCCCGGAGTCCCGCATGAAAAACTTTGATAAAATTTAGGTGGTTTGGTGATAGCCTATCTAATTAACCAAATCCTTATTTTTACAGGACTGTAAGAATACTGTAACAAGAATTGCAGCAACTGATAAAGCGACTTTTACAGGCCTACCATACTATGTCGAAATAAATTTGTCGTGAGTTCATGTAAAAAGTTTTCAAAAAATCAAAAATTTTAAATAAGTATAAATCCAAATCCATATCCGAGAAATTTAAAATTTAAATCCAAATCCTAAAAATATGCTCAAATCCGGCTGTTTAAATCCAAATCCAAATTCATGATCATCTCTGGAATGTGCCATCTATGGTGCCATTTGACTTCTTTCAAAGGCGTGCCGCTTCCTACTTCTGATTTACTGGCGTCAAACTTCTCGATCAACTGGATTTCGGGGAAAAATACCTTGAAGCAGTGACAAGTGAAGAAGCGTGAAGTGTTGGAACTTAATTTTGATCATAAATTATATTTTTATACAATTCCATTATTTTAGGGCTACCATATACGTCCTCTTTTAAGATCTGCCTCTTTTTTCGAAAAAAAAGGAAAATGAATGGTCCTTCGAAGACACTCAAAAATAGACAAAATGCCCTTTTTATACAGTTTAGATTTTTATTTCTTATGATGCTGTTTTGTAATTCGGTAACAACACCCTTTGATAATTTTTCGTTCTGTTGTTGCGTCACAAAAATAATAAAATATTTAAATTTTCACGAGTAACTTTTTACAATAGACGGATAGGGGTTCTTAATCTGGGGTCCACGAACCCATAAGGGGCCCGTAAAGAGACTTTAAGGGATCCGCTCGATTGGTTACAACTGCAGTCATGCATGCACGTGACTACTCCAGAATCCCTGTTTTAAACTCAAGGGGTCCATAGCTTTGGAAAAGTTTTAAGGGACCGTGACTCACAAAGGTTAAGAATCACTGGTTAAGAACAGCTTTTGTGAGAAAGTAAAGTGAACGAATTGAATTGAGGGAGCGTAGAAGTGACTGTAGGGCTTGTTAAGATCACAGTGCAGGCACAGTATAGAGATATACAGTAGAATCACTTTCCGAAATCAGCGTCCGGAACGCTCGAATCAGTCAACTCAAATCAGGCCGAGTGGATAGAGCGTCTGCTTCTGGAGCTGTAGACTCGGGTTCGTTTCCGAGTCGGGTCAAACCGATGACTTCAAAATTGGTATTCACAGCTTCCCTGCTTGACGCTCAGCATTAAAGGGATAGTGTGAAGAACAAGCCGGCAAGTTCGCTTGTTGTGCCGTTGGGAAGGACACTTAGCGGGATTCCCCCATCTTTAAGTGGTAGACAGATGGCAGGTGGCAGCTAGACTGGAAGACTGCGAGGTCACTTCGCTGTCTCCTGGCCGAGGTAACTCGGCAAATAAAATAAATAAACTAAATCTTCATTATACTCGCCGGAATACGCCGAAGCGTGTAACGACTAACGAGTTGGCGGGGCGCATCTCCGCGCCTGGGCAACGCAGAAAGAATGTTGAAGCGGTGGCGAGCCGTTTGCAACGCTGCGTCTAATTTGACCGGCCCGGGCCGAGCCTTTCAAGGAGGGTGTAGGGGGGTTCTCCCCCCAGGAAAATTTTGAATATCTGAAGCCAATTTTGCGCATTCTGACGCATATGTGAGGAATAAATCGCCCAGATTTGTACAGAATTGCTCAGCGGCGTATCCAGAAATGTTTTCAGGGTGGGAGATTTTTTTCAAAAATTTTAGACGCATTTCTTGTTCGTTTGAAAAAAGTAGCCTTTTTCATATTATATTCTAACCTTGTGGCGGGAATGAAAGGATGTGCATTCTGCTTTTTTATCGAAATTCAAAATAGCACAGAGATAGAGGAGCAAAACGTAAAATAGCGTAGAGTGAATACTAATAGCGTAGCACTGCAAACCTGCATACATCAAAACAATTAACGGCGGTGAAGAAAGCATGCCTCCCACTGTGATTGCGGGCCTGTTTTGAAGCAAAAGAGAGGCGGTCTTATATCATTACCATTTTTGTAACAATTGTTGCGACATCAATGGATAATCGCTACCTACCGTATGTTTGGGCCTCAACACAGTTTCGTCTCCCCGCACAGTAGAAAACGACTATTTGGCGTCACGATTGCATCTTTCGATTCTGAAATGAAACTGGAGATACCTGAAGGCCTATATCACGGTCGATATACGTGGATTAGAATGGTAAACTTTATGGAATGCACTTAGTGGGATTTGCCCATATTGATGTGGTAGAGTAGACACAGGGCATCATAGGAACGAGAAGTCCTGTCGCTGTTTTCTGGCCGAGGCAACTTGACAAAAAGGAATTTAACTTAACTGATCCGAAGTGCAGTAGGCCTATTAGATGCTCTTTTACCAACCTTTTTATATGAGAGTATACTACATACCGAGTAGGCCTATATAGTAGCCTGCAGTAAGAAACTAATATACATTTTTTATTCAGAGCTAAAATTGATTGGTGTTTGCCTCCACTCCTTCAAGCTAAAAGAGCGATTGGGGAAATTGCAGACTTGTATATAAACGGTGATGCATCTTATGCTTTTCCAAAGCATCTGCCTCCCGTCCTCGGAGAAAAAGCGAAATACCATAAGCGTGGAAAAGTGCTGAAGCGACAAAAAAACATGGCTGCTCGTTTGCCGTACCTTTTGTAATTGATTGAACAACCGGTACCGGTATAGCCTAACAATCTTTTGATCTGTTTTTAAACCCCAACAATTTTTTGAAGCGTTTTATGCTTTATTGCTCAATTTTTTGATGTGCTTGTGTCGTGTTTTAATTATCCGTTTATGTATTTTGGCGTGCATTTTTCGTATTGAAATTTTCGTCTGAACTACAATACGTCGTAGGTTATAAAAAATGAAAATAGCCTACTAAATAAGGCTTTTATCCTGATTGTCCAAACGTGCTTCTGCACATGTGACCGTAGTAATAAGTTGTATAGATTAGCCTACAGGCATGTTTTTTAATGAAATAGATGGGAATTATTTCCCTAAATTGGCCCTATTTCTTTTTTTCAGTCATTTGTCGGTTAAATTTCGATTTTTTTTTCTCAATGACCGAAATTAATAGAACCAATTCGGTCAAATGTCCGAAAAGATTGCTCTGACACCGTCTGCGGTGCGTAATCGAGAAATTGCCGAAAGTAATTTGTGGTGATGGAGAAAAATCTGCGACAAAAATCGATAAAATCACCGAAGTAAGTTTTTGATCCAGCCGACACCTTTCGCAAAATATTTGATTAGCCTATGCACGCTCCTTCACATTTCCTTGGTAGGTAGTCATTCGTTTTTGAAAAATTGTCTGGGCCTGGTTGTCTAGCGATCAATTGCATCATTCAACGCAAATCACACTTCTCGCTGAGCTGTAACATATAAAATCAACGGAAAAGTATTGAACTCTAAAGTGAGTTTTTCAGATGAGATGCCACAAAAAGCAACTGTGGTGAGTGATTATATACGCAAGGTCAATCAAGGACCATAATTTCTTTATATCGCGTGCGAAGTAAACATATGGTTGGCCGATCTGGGCGATTTTTTCCTCTGTCCAAATCTGGGCGATTTTTTCCTCAGATATGCGTCAGAATGCGCAAAATTGGCTTCAGATATTCAAAATTTTCCTGGGGGAGAACCCCCCCACACCCTCCTTGAAGGGCTCGGCCCTTGTGGGCCTTCGCTGCTACGTCACACCACAGGAATTTTTTTTTATTTACCCTCCCCCTGAACAAATTTCTGGATACGGCCCTGCCGTTGGCGCAAGGAAATTAGTGGCGCAGGATTGGTGTGGCGCAAAAATCACCGAAAAAAAATTTGGCGCAGAAATCCGGCGCAGAAAAAACGAACTTTCCATATAGGGTTCATGTGAACTATTTGACGATAACTTAAAAATTTTTCCTGAAAACTCTCCTTGACTCAGATGCACCTCAACGTCAGAAGCCTGCATAAACATTTCGACGAATTAGAAGAATTTCTCGTGTTGCTGCCCTTTAAACCAGATGTGATTTGTCTTTTCGCAACTCGCGTTCAACAAACCCTTACTAATACACAAATTATTGGATATGACTTTGTATTCGTGAAATCCAACAGAAAAGCAGGCGGAGTAGCCGTTTACACCAACACTTATTTGAAGCTTACTCAACTTAATAGCTTCAAACTGCACGGAGCCGAATTTCTTTGGCTAAAAGTCTGGCATGAGAATCAAAACAAAACCTTCATAATAGGTACCATTTATAGACATCCAAATGAAAACGTTTACAAATTCCTAG
Source organism: Trididemnum miniatum (assembly GCA_964006365.1). NCBI lineage: Eukaryota > Metazoa > Chordata > Ascidiacea > Aplousobranchia > Didemnidae > Trididemnum > Trididemnum miniatum. The sequence goes on from OZ023233.1 coordinate 32,831,228, forward strand.
ACGACTTTTCAGAATGCCTAGAAATATTAATGAATAAAGATAAGACCTTTTACCTACTAGTAGACATCAATATCGATATAAATTAAAGTTGTACAAAACTTGCCCAGGTCGAAAAATATTTGAATGCAATCGCAAGTAACAGAGTTATTCCTTTAATCACAAGGTCGACGAGAGTGACCGAAAATTCAACACCAATCATAGATCACATCATAACCAATGACGAACAAACATTATATTACTCCTTGCGTCATTGTAACAAACATTGCAGACCATTACTTCACGATGTGCTAAACTAGCAAATTTAATGCGGTGCAAAAAAACAAATCGGTGGCAATGTACCGCAATAAAAGAAACTTTAACTCAGAAGTTTTTTCAAGTGAATTAGAAAAAAAGCTTGAAACACTAAACATTGAAACGCAAGCGATTACGCGCGTAAACTTCAATATTGTATTTGATCGATTTGTTGATCTGATTGTCCAAACTGTTGATAAACATGCGTCTTCAAAAAAAATGAGTCGAAGGCAACGAAAACTTGCGCAAAAACCGTGGATCACAAACGGCATTCTAACCTCAATTAAGAAAAAAAGTCGATGATTTGTTCTTATTATGTCAATGGTAACGCTGTGAAAAAGCAATTTTTTCACCGCTATTCCAATAAGCTGACTAAGATCAAAGCACTATCTAAAAAGCTTTACCTCATAACCGAAATTGAGGAAAATAAATACGTCAAAAAACAATGGAAAATACTTCGAACTGTTTGGCCAAACAAAAAAAATTTTGATGCACCTTCCGAACTTAAACTAGATGATTCAAATATAACCCATAAACCAAAAAAAATGCTAATCAATTCAAACAATATTTTTGTTTAATTGGAGCAAAGCTGGCTGATGCTGACGAGGACATACCTAATACCACTCCGAAAAACTTTCTTACGAAAAAAATTTGTGACTCAATACACCTTGACCCACCAAGCAACAATGAAGTTTTAAATCAAATATCGTCACTCAGACACAAAGCGGAGGGACAAGACAACTTGCCGGCTTGTTTTCTCAAAGCTGCTAGATTTGTCATCTCACCATACCCAACTTTTTTTTTTCGTGTGTCATTTAATGAAGGGATCTTCTTTAACAGTTGTAAAATTGCTAAGGTAGCTTCTAGTTATAAAAGTGGAGCAACAAATGAAACAAAAAACTATCGTCCTATATCCATCCTCATCTGTCTTTCGAAAATTTACGAAAAACTTATACACACATGAATGATTAATTTCTTCGAAAAGCATGACAAAATAGGGTGCTACTAAATAGTACATGTCCGCGATGTCCACGATGTCCGCGATGTCAACGATGTCCGCGATGTCAACGATGTCCGCGATGTCCACGATGTCCGCGATGTCAACAATGTCCGCGATGTTCCAAATTGCGATGTCAACGATGTCCACGATGTCAACGATGTCCGCGATGTCAACGATGTCCGCGATGTCAACGATGTCCGCGATGTCCACGATGTCCGCGATGTCAACAATGTCCGCGATGTCCCAAATTGCGATGTCAACGATGTCCCATGTTGCGATGTCCGCGATGTGCGAAATTGTTCAGAATTAGACAGTTAGACAAATGATTTCATGGGCTTTTGTTAGACCACAGTCGCAGACGATGGAGAAGATGAACTTTTAAACGAAAATAAATACTGAGACTGCAGTAGTCTACTTGAGTACTATGCTTATATATACTGTACTTTGTGATTACCAGGTGATAATTCTCAGTTTGCAATGCATCAAAGTGCAAACAGAAGGCTATTCATTGTTGTTAAATCCAATGTCAGTTGGGCATATGACTAAGAATAATACTGATATGTTAACATACTATCAGTCAGTCAGTGGGGGTTTTTGCTTCACATTGTGGAATAGGTTATCAGTACCTCTGAAATTATTGTGTGGGAAGTTGAAACTCAGAACTGGGTCTGGGGTTGAACTGCCTTAGCTAAGCTACCGTGTGAGGGTGAGGCTACCCTACCATGTCAACAAAAAATTGACGTAGGATGGGTACTGTACTGAGTATTTCCGCAATAGCTCTATTAGGAAAAGTCATGAATGATTAAACCGTTAAAACACAGTCTCTAAATTAGTAGTCTGGAAAGCCAATGGCAATTTGTTGCAAGGCAGTGTCAACGGTTTTAAAATTGCGCCACCTAGTAGCGGTAGGGGTAGTACGTCTTGCAAGCTACCTGACAACAGTGTGATTGATACCAGTTTGGGTTAAAAATAGTGGTGGAGGTGAGTGAAAGGATTAAGAAAAAGACTACAATTACAAAAAATCAAATAAAAAGTTATCTATGCTATAGTAAGCTTAGTTTTGTTGCAAAAGCAAAGTTTTAAAGTGGCCCGCAAAGCATGTTGGAGCCTAGTTAGGCTACAGGTATCTGCACTCCTGCGTTCTGATACATTTACCCAGGTTCCAGTACTCAGTAGTTTACACTGTGCATCAAATGACTTTTTGTTCTTCACCCAGCTATTAAGTATGCTGTGAGAAGTAGAAGAAATAGATTTGTATTTATTGTTCAGACTATTATATCGTTGCATGAAAACAGAATAGGCCTATGTCACATTTTTAGGTTTTGAGAAAAATGCAATTAAAGATTTTTAAAATATGTTATTGCACATAACTAATTTTTGTAAAAAAGTTTGTGATTGCTTTTGGTATATAGTAAACAGCTGAATAAGATAAGTGTACCGCACTGTTACTTTCCCCCCAAACTGAGGGGGGATGTATTTTTTTGACCTCTAAATGGACATAGGCCTATTCTGTTTTAATAGTCTTTGCTTTTATTTAAAAGTGTCTGTGGACTTTGGCCTTTTGATGATCACCTAAAGACATTTTATTTATATTTTTGAAGTCAATAAAGAGGATTAGCTTGTACTATCACCTTCATGGGGAAAATAAAAGTGATACAAAATCCTCAAACTGAATAAATCTGTTGGTATAAAGAAATATTTAGAAAGTTGAGTGGTCAGTAACTTTTAAAATGAGTGCCAACCTCAACAAAAATTTATAGGAATCGTAATTATCAATACACACTGGGATGACTCCATGACATACACTGGCAGAATTGCTCCAGAACTTCTTTGTTTTGTTTCACAACATAATAATAGTTAAGGAGAATGAGTCTATTTCAGCACGTGACGATCAATACAGCTTTGTGCTATTTCTTTAACATAACACAAGATGACGCATAGCTAGCTCTAATAATTACATTCTAATGACATTTGCTACATTCTGAAAAGAAATGTTGTCAGTAACAGCATGCTAGTTTGCCACATAACATTCATGATGTGCTTGCATTTCAATGGTGTAACTACAAAAGAAACAAACTTCATCTATCATTCGTCAGCAAATCAAAAACTAAAAAAGTTCTGGTTCTTCTCTGTCCATTATTAATGATGAAAGTCGATCACAAAAACTTGGTATTTTTACTATCACTCAGGCACAATTTGATAATAACTGAGAAAATTTACTAGCTGAGAAACTTGAAAAGTTTTAAGCTTTTACATTTTTACTATCGACTTGACATTGCTGTACCAAAAAGTAATAAGTAACAAGATTCATCAGCAAACACAATTCCAGACCTTAATGAATCGAAGTGTTCCATTAATAATCATGGTACAGCACCACCAGTCGATATACTTTCATAATGCATGCTATGCGGTACAACATGCATTCCCATGCAAGTCTTTATAATTTCTAAGCTTGCTTTGTGTGATTAAAACTTAGTGGCCCTCTCTTTCCTGACACAATGCAAAATAAATCTCATGAGTGATGACCAAAATGTAAGGTCTGTTTTGGTTGGACAATATTTACACTATTATGATATACAATCAACTCACATCCATAAATAAACTGGCATCCAATGATAATACACTGAGATCTAAAAGAGTACTAGCAATACCATATCTTGTTAACATTAAAGAGGGTCTGAAGTCGGAGAATTTGTTGCTCTCAAAAAATTCTAATAATCGAAAAAATCATTTCCGCTTTGGTCCCATCTGTCAATTCCCTTTAGTAAGAATTTATTTAAAATTCATTGTGAAAAATCGAGTGCCAACATGGCATTGTTTTGCTGATTAACACTTCGCAACCAAGCTTGTGACCAATCAAAAGTGAGTTTGGTTGCAAAGCAAGCAGTTTGTCTGCAAAGCGATGCCATGTACACTCAATTGTTCAAAATAAATCTGATGTGACTCTTTACAAAAAGTGAATTAACAGATGGGACCAAAGCGAAAATGACAATCGATTTTTAGAATTTTTCAAGATCATCTTATTCTCTGACTTCAAACTTCCTTTAAGGTCAGTTCACATATGAAGCAATATACACCTGAAATTCATAATCTCGAGATATTATTACGTTAAATATGTTTCACAGTCAACTCTCATTCATCTATAAACTGACATGTAATAATAATACACTGGCATGAAATTGAGCACCAGCAATATCTTATCCTGCTAACATTAAGGTGAATTAACATTCAAAATTTTACCAACATTTACACTTTACAGCTGGCACCCATATTCCATTACTAATAAATTTCAGAATCAACTCACATCAATGTGTAAACTGACATCTGATAGTAATACACTGACTTTTATTGTAGTAGGCTGGCACATATTTTTCTATGCTTGCACAAGCAAAGTTACCGGTACTTCGCCCATGACCTGACTGGGTCATCGCCTGAATGCTGTTTGGGCTTCACTTATCACTTGTATGACTATCTTAAAATTCAGCTAACGATGAAAAATCTTGCAACTTTGTAAGATGTAATCATTACTACCATTTCATGACAACTAGTTCACTCATATCATAGTGGGATAGTATGGTTCTGCAGATATGCCTGCATTTTCAATCATAGATTCACCGGAAGCGAAAATCCACTCATTCATCTATAGAAATAACACTATGATCTGTTTTTCCCATTTTAAACTGACAGCTTTCCTCAACACTAACCATTTGCTTTTGGCTACCACTCAATTGTAAACATATTTTAAAGTTTTTCACCAGACAAAGCAGTTTGGTGATGTGACTTATCACCTTGTGGTATGAACTGACCAATGTGCGTTTGTCCATAACGAAGCCTATGTCCATACAAATAGGTCTATGTCCAGTTTTGACCACACATCAAAAAGGTCTAAGTCCATAAATGGACATAGGCTTATCCTGTTCTCCATGGCATAGAAAAATATCAGTTCCTAAGTCCAGCTATATCTGCAAAGAAAGAAGAATCTGGCTTGCACTATAGGTCATGACATAGGCCTATATGAGACAATTCACAAAATGAAAAAAAGTGAAAATTGTGACATAGGCCTATTCTGTTCTACATCAACGATATGCACATGACAGGTTGAAATTTTCACATACCAGTAATCCTGACTTAGGCAGTTAGGTACCGGTACCAGTGCGTAAAACAACATGTCAAAAGTAGTTGGCTAGTTGAATAATTACGGCTGGTTAGCAGTTAGCTTGGATAGTTACACAAACCAATAAGCTGGTAAAATTGCATTTTTAGTCGCTGCTTCCTATCAACTTTAACCTAATGCTGTAGCAACGGTACTGGTATCTCAGGTAAAACATTTAGAATAATTAGATAAAATACAATGCACGTCAGTGTTACACAGAAAAATTAAAATTGATACTGGATCATTATATATCGTATAGTATGAATGTACGTATTTGATGCAAATGTAATTGCTGGTACGGTGGTAAGAGTGGTAGCCTACTGCAATAGACTTAATGCTAGCATGTATGGTAGACTCCTGCACATACCTTAAATTAAAAATTATACTAATATATATATTATATATATAAGAACTGTGGTAAGCCTATCTTCACAGTTTACTTGTTTTTAGCTTTTTGGAGTTGTTTTTAGACTGTAGATTAAGGTTTAACTGTGCACTACGACACAAGATGTCAAGTTTAAAATGGAAGACGTACAGAGGAAAATATTGTTGCTTGCCAGGGTGCAATAGCGCTTCAAGCAACAACATTAAGCTGTGTGAAGTTCTTAATGGAAAAAAACGATTTGGGACATTAACTGTAGAATGGACTAACAGGTTTCATCAGGTTAGTCTAGGCTAACAGTATATTTTAAGTTAAAAGTTGGATTTTATTTGTGCATAGCACAAATAGCCTGAGATGTTAGAACGTAGGCTTGGTTTGAATGTCAGAAATTATTTTTACAGGGTTCCCAGCCACTCAGGGAAAACAGAAAAAAAGTGTTTTTTGCTTCTCCAGACTGGGAAAAATTAGAGATTTTGTTAAAAATGTGAAATATCAGGGAAATCTTAGGAAATCACTAAATTTGAAGCTCAGGAAAAAACCAGGGAATTTTTAAATTTCCTAATCAGTTGGTAAAAGCTTTAAACTTTGATAAAAGTTCAAGAAATTTGCCAGAATATATTTTAATTTAAGTTTACTAAACAAATTTTTGTTAAAAATCTACATTAGGTTGCAGCCTTCTGGCCTACATGGCAAAAATAAGCTAGTTGAATATTTACATGCTATTGTATAAAACTGCCAGTAAGATATCACTCATACCAATACCTGTATCAGGTTGCTTTAACCATTTCAACTACCATTTTCATCTTTTAACCTGTTTTACATATTGTTCACTCCAGGCATCATTATTAATCTGTTTAGGAGAACAGATTTTAAACAACATTATAACTTTAATGCACTTAAAATAAAAATGCTCATTTGAAGGCAATTTAAAATTTGACTGTGGTTTTTGACTGTAGCCAATCCGTTTTAGGTGATATTCCAATATCGGTGCGATGCAAGTTTCAAACAAAAGGTGAAATTGGGAAAAGCATTTATTTGTGAAAAACACTTGAATGATGATGATATTCAAAGAACTGTAACAAAATCATGGATCAAAACCGGTTGTCTTCCTTCTGCAAATATGCCCGTAAAGTCACACCAGTCAATCATCAAAAAGCGACGAGAGCCAGTTACACATGCATATCAGCATGCTGTAGCTAATGAATGTGTCACAGATGACATAGACATAATGGAACCAGAACCTTCGCCAATTTTGAGTCTTTGTGATATTTTAGCTGAATTCAAAAGCTTAAATCTTACAAATTGGAGAGTTTATTCACAAAGCAAATTCTTGCACCTAACATACTATGAAAACCTTGATTTGCATGGAATTGCATCTTTAAGTTTTTTAATTTCTGAACTTGATAATGGAGAAATGTCATTCAGCATTGCTAAAAATGGTCTATATTGTGAAGAATTGAGCAATAGAGTTTCAATAGAACACTGGAATTTGGAAGGAACATTAAATCTTTTGATGAAAGTTCGTAGTTGTGCAGAATATGATGCTGTTTTCACAAATAGTGGCTGTTACTTATGCCACTAAGGCTGTTGGAAGGATCTTCTACACGGTATGTTTAATGCAGCTCAATTTCATGCAAACAAGCTTGATGCAAGCTATTTGATGCCAGAGGCTTATGGTGCATAACCACTAATAAATGTGCTATAATTAAAGCAAAACATTGTCTAAAATATTTAATTAAATCTCGCCAGAACTTCAATGAATTTTAGACAAAACATTTTGACTTCAATAGCTCGCATCGCTAGCATAAAATTGCCCCTGCAGCTCATGTAAATTTGTCTGCATGAAATCATCCTCATCAAATTTTTGTGCAATTCTGAATGTTACAATCAGTGCTAAATTTTTGATTTTTCCTTTCAATTTGCTTACAACAACTTTATAAACCTTATACCGGTAATTACTCAGAATTGGTGCTTGTTCTGTTGCACAAATAAAGTGTGTAGGTATGTTTGTGTCAATTCGTACTGTTTTTAAACATACCCAGACTACTCTGAGCTCCTCTGATGAAACCTAATAAGGTCGAAACAGTGGCTGTCAGGAGATTGAGTATGATGAAAAAATTTTATTTTATAGCCTATATAGCAATCTTTGTGTAATAATTTTTTTTTAAACAATTTTGCGTTTTCAAGAAATTAATTGTAGAATGAAGCAATTTGAGAATTAATATGCTTTGAATTATCAAGTATCAAAAGCTTTACATATGTTTTGGCTTGGTTATGTTGTGTATGCTGACGACTATGTGGAGATATGCATAGCTTTTACAGGTGTGATTTGAATGTCATTCTTCATTAAAGTGGTTGCCGCTGATTTCACCAGCTGTCAGCAAGTCTGGTCAATTTTTAATAGGAAAAGAATAAGTAAATGTTGCTGCTCACTTTGATGAGTTGAAGCAAAGCTTTTGCTTTTCAGATACATCAGCAAATCTTGTGAGGCCATTGTTCTCGACGATAAATCTCAGGTTTGCATTGAGTGTTGTAATTTGAAGAAAATGCAAAAATCCCAGCAAGATCGACAGCAAAAGCGAATAGCTAGACTTCGAGTTAAACCTTAATCAAAATTTTCTGCTATTTCAAGGGCCAATAAAGAAAGACTAGGAACAAGTTGGCAGATGCAGCAAAAGCGGTAATTGCTTGGTATAAATTTGGCAAGTTACAATGCAGCACTTCAGTTATATTTTAATGGATTTATTGCTTCTAAACTATCATATAATCTATTAATTTCCCAAATATTTATGCCAAAAAAATCTATATTTTCATTTTGCAGGCTAAAAGAACTAGAAAAGGAGTTTCTTTTAAAAGGAGTTACTGCTAGCGAGCAATGTGCAGAGATTTTGGAGAGTGTCAGAAAACTGCTTGAAAGAATGGTGGTCAAGACAGACAGAGTTGCAGCAATCACAAACCAAATATGCAAGGCGTTACAGTCCTTCCATTATACGGTAGAGCACTGATTTTTTTTACCGCACAACAAGATTTCATGACATGAATTATTTAGATTAAACCGAACCTATTTCAAATTTAAATATTTCGTTTGATACGCAGTTTTTGTGTATTTGCAGGTTTTGCTTGAAACTTTATGCAAAATCTCCTTCTGCCTATCAACTTCTTCAGGAAATCTTGATTTTGCCAGCTCCAAGGCTTTTACGTACTGAACGAAATAAAAGTGGATATTTGCAAATTGACATGCAGAAAGAAGTATTGCTACGAATTAATGATGCTGTCGCCGCAAGTAGTGGAAAAAGATGTGATACTATGGCAGTATTAGCTTTTGATGAAATGACTATAAAAGGTGTATATGAACGTCATACAAGTAATCGGGTGTTGCTGCTCTCGGTTTTGATACCTGAACTGAGCAAAAACTATTTGTTTCCTTGAGAAAGACACTTAATGCACATTTTCCTGACTGGTTTAATAGAGCTCTAGGGATCCAGCAGTTTACCTGTCAAGGTGGTCCCGTGACGATTGAAAACTGCTGAGGCAAACCACGTGATGAACCGGTTAACAACCGTGTAGATAAAGTACCAAGTGTTCCCGCACAGTCAGGAAATTATAAATTTGATACGTCATTGGGAACCGAACCTGGGTTTATTTTGTTAGCGCTTCCACCCTTCACAAGAATTTGGATTTCGCAATTTTGACTTGGCAGTAATCATTCGGCTTCCTGAATTACGCAACGTCTTGGCGTCTTTATTAGCTTGCAGCGAAATCATTAAGCAATCGCACTCTTTCACAGTTTGGCAAATTTCCCCTAGAGCCACCCGTTTTTTTGTTTTCGATTAATTACTTCCAGTGTGTTTTACCGAATTGTAGGAGAATCGAATTGTTGGGCTTGGATAACAAACGTTATTTCTGCTGAGTTATTTTGATTTGAGTGAACCTCGGTGAGTTTTTGCCTCTCAGTATATTTTTATGATTTATTTTATGAAGAATCAGCCTGAATATACTTCAGTTCCAAGTATATTTTATTTGTGAATATTGAGAGGTGAAGGTCTTAAGGGCTCCCCTGGACGCTTAGTGTTGGGGCGTGGTTTTTCCAACACCAAGAGCTTATGGGTCACATGGCATCCGTAAGAAGTTAAATGACTAAATTAAAAACCAGGGTTAACTCGTTGTGTAGCTAGTAGCACGTCAAAACTTTTTGTGCCTTTTGAACTTAAACTGCTTAGCAATATTACGTGGCCATGACCGAAGTGTTGAATTGCAATAAGTCAATGAAAATAACCATAACTTCAAAGGTGTTATAAGATGTGTGCCTACCTTACAAGCGCAACTATAAAACTATTGATAACTTGTCTTTTTGTAAAGGAAATTGCCTATTGCTCAGCAACAGGTGACATTGTCGAGTATGTGGATTTTGGTGAAGAAAGTTTAACCAGCTGCTCGAAGTCAAAAGAAGAGATGGCAACTCACATGCTTGCAGTATTTGTAAGAGGTAACATTGATTGTTACGCTGTTGTTGCAATCGATTGTGTCTTGCTGACTGACCCTGTTGGTATAAAGAGATCTTTTACCTAATTGCATTTGTACGCTGCACATACAGTACTAGCTTTTGCAAATCAAAGTGTTTCTCGGTTTAGACAAAAACGTTTCTGCTTCATTTGGTAAATTATCAATATTGATGTATTATACAAATATTGTTGGCTATAAATTTAATCGATATAATTCTGCACATACTACTTTGAATAAAAATTTAGTGTAAGAGAACAATTCGTCAAAACTATTATTTTGTAGTCACTGTTTACTATTATTTTGTTTGCAACTTTATTGATTAGGAATTACCAACAAGCAGCTCGACGGAGTGATTGCTTACTACTGCACTAAAGGAATCACCTACGAAGAGCTTATGCTTGTCATTACCGACTTGCTCATCGAAATTCCTCTTCAAGCATCAATAACTATATGTGGAATTGTATGTAAGTAATACATGTGTTTTTAAATGAAATTAGTCTCTTTAGCTGTGCAACTAAGACAAAGAGTTACTCTTTCACCATCAACTTTAACAATAACATGTCAGTAATCTAATTCTTTGATTATTCCTTGCAGTGAAGGCCGGTGTGATAATGTTTGCGGTTTTTTTGGACGCAATGGTAACCTTATTTTGATCACGTTGCACTTTTGATTAAGCATGTGGCTGTACATTAAGACAGTATGTGCTGCTATTGCTGTTTCAAAAAAGGTAAAAGTACCATTATTTCTAATCTTTCAGTTGATGGACTTGCAGCAAACCGCACTGTCATGAAATTGCTTGCATCTGCCTGCAATGATGTTGTTCCTTATCGAATGCGTAACCCAGTGGATTCTTCAAAGTAAGGATCTGTTAGGCCTACTACATTTTTCTTGCTTTAACTACATTTTAAAGCGGCAACGTGGCTTACTTGGTTATACCAGTGCGTTGGCTACTATTATTAAGACGAAGGGTTGAATTCCTAAAACTTTGAAAAAAATTTTTATGATTAGGATAGAATCATGAAGTTTTCCTTCGGAAAAAAACTAACAACGCCGTTTTTTCTTGCTCGTTTACTATGTGGTTACCAAAAACAGAATCAAAACGAAACGTAATTGAGGTTTAGCTTGAGGACAATTTCATATTAGTTGCTATATATATTTATATGGTTTCTGCCTCATGTGAGAGAAGGCACTGATATTCCAACACGTGTATCACAACATTTTGTTTACTTTAAACAGCTTATTTTTAAAGATACATCTACTTCATTCCGGATCCACCTCACTTAATTAAAACCTGTAGAAACAACCTCATCAACAAGAAGAGGCACTTATGGAACAACGGCATTATATCTGTTGAGCCCATCAAGGATCTAATTCGGGTAAGAAAGAAATCTTTTTGCTTATCTTTATGTTGTAATTGTAACGATGGTTGTATCAGATGTTAAATTTTTTGGGTTTGTAGCTTCTTTGATTCAAGAAACTCTTGACAAATTATTTTGTTCTCTACACAGGAAGATTTTAAGCGGAACGAGTTGCGACTGTTCCACAAGTTGAGTGAGAATCACGTCATGCCCTCATCTTGGGAAAAAATGAACGTAAAATTAGCCGCGCAATTGCTTTCGGAGACTGTGGGTATGCTCTTTTTTATTAACATTTGATGACTGAGCGGGTGGGGATGCCGACGTCTTTTATTTGAGTCGAAACATTAAAAATTTGGGAAAACTATATTCGAACATAACAGATGGTCATAAACAATTTCTCAAGCGATAGTTACTAGTATAACTGTTGGGCTCATAGATGAAGGCTTTTTACAAAAACAATTGCACCTCTCGATGTGAAATGGGCTTATAATACATAAAAAAAACTTTTTTTCATTATCACCACTCACACGCATATTAGAGGGAATTTATATTGTTATTATATAGTAATTTTACTGCTGGCTTTCAGATATTCGTTTCCCCTTCCCCCCATCTAGTACTTCAAACATTAATGTATAACGGTTACAGGTCTTGCAATGCAAGAAAAAGGCTATCGCAGTTTGGCGAAATTTATTCTCACCATGGATAAATGGTTCGATTGTATGAATGCAGGTATGTTGATTTGACGTGATTTATTTGATGCTACCTTTACATTGTGACAACTTATCCACTAAACTCAACTACTTTAGCGCTCAGTTAAGAATAGTAATTGTTAAAAATTTATTAAAATATTCGTGACGTTCTATTCAGCCTGACAAGGACATCGCGTTTGCTGGTTTGGAGGGTGTTTTTTCCTAGGGTTCCAAAATTCCAACTTCAAAGCAACCAGGAAGCCATACAGCGAGGACAGTGATGAAAGATTACAATGGTTAGAAACAGATTTTTTCAACTATCTACGGGAATGGCGTTCAAACGCAACTGCTCGGTGCCTGGAGAGTGGATTTGATGTGAACTGCATGTTGTGGAGTCAAAGTACCGAAGAAGGATTGATGGTATCCACTCTTTCAATGGTTGCCCTCGTTAAAGAATCTTTACAAAGTGGTGCAGCCTATGTGCTGGCACGTAGAATCAATCAAGATCCGCTGGAAGCCTTTTTTGGTTACCAGCGGCATAGACGCGGATGCGGAGAAGCACCTACAATACGAACATTTTCAAGCAACGCAAGAAATTTTGATGCTTTACGTTGCAATATCGTAGCTGATTCAAATGTGGAAAAGTTGGTTTGATAATGCATCGTTTATCTTTCCCTGTTGTCATCGTAGTAATAGTGCTACTATTCGACCACGAAAGGTTGCGCTAAGATTTTGCGAAAGCTTTTAAAATGGGAGCATTCAACATTTCTCCTTGAATGCTTTCTGTCAAGAAGAGATGAGCTGTAAGTATCTATTTTAAGTCTAATTTGACCAGACTTAGAATTGCACGAGAGTACATTATTCGAGGCAAATTAAGGGGATATCGTTCTACTTTGCAGTATTCGTCTTGTTGTAGAAGGTTTTATAGGACTAGCACGTAGCTGGTGAAGCTTTCCTGTTTTTTCAAAAAAAGAGCTAACGATGGTAGGTTGCACCAATGGAATGCAACCAAAAGTTGAAGTTTTGAGTCATTAGAAAAAAAAACTACTGTCCTATGCATTTTATTTCGTATTTTTAGCATTGCATGCTTCCCTGAAATAGATCAAGGTTTTGAATCCCCGGTTGGAAACCACTGTTTTAATGCTTTCTAAAACCTAAATCGATGAATGATATTGTGTCATTAAATGACGCCTAACACAAATTTACCTACTGTACATAATTTTAAAGTCGCACAGCTACGCACCAGTGTTGTGCCCGTCGTAACGTTCAAGCGTTCGGAGTTAAGTTTACGATCTGGGACTCGTGCCATCACGACTTTGCGCCTTTATATCGCAAATCCATTTTCGTGCTTAATAGATAGGCCGACATGGAATTCCTATGTCAGTTGTTCACAGATATATTTAAACTATTTGGAGTCGTGATATCAACATACTGTATTTTGATGCTTTTTGATTGAGTAAAGTAAATAATATCGATTTAAAGATATTGATTATCGACTTCTCTTTTCTTTATATTTTTTTTTATCGAATTGAGCTTTTTTTTATGAAGTATGGATTATCAAATTATTCTTTTACTTTTTCATTATTGATTTCCAACCCTGCAATATTATCAGACAAATTACACCTTACTGCAGTGAATAGCTACATTTTTGCATGTAGCGTACCGTATCGACGTAGACACCAACATCATATCCATTTTTCACGCTGATTTTAAGTTCATATTTGCAAATGACAAAGCACGAAAATAGTTTCACAAAAACTCAACTACGATAATAGGCCACAAAAGATACTAACTACTGACACGACACATCATTCGGAACATTTCCGCCTACACAGAACCAAAAAGAGTAAATGTACTTTCGGACAACCAACAACCTGATTCGGGAAAACGCGATGTTAGTCTAGATAGAATGCGTATTTTTTTTGCAAGTGTTATGTTACCAACCGGCGCATGGTGTATCGGTCAAGAGCGTCCGCTTGGTAGCCGGGAAACTGGGGTTTATTCCGGTCGGGTCATACTAAAGACTTTAAAAATAGTATTCGCAGCTTCCCGCCAGGCCCTCGGCTCGTGCGGAAGTGCGAAGGGTTAAGTGTATGTGAGTTGTTTGTTATGTATGTCCCCTAACAGCGTTCAATCATTTCATGATTGATATTTGTAATGGGCCGCCATTGAAAATAGCCTACACAATCTGTGCTTGCACCTGCTGTCCCGTACCTTTACCTTTTTACCATGCATGCGTAATTTTTTCTAGATACTTTGGGCTCGATTATCTTTTTTAGTGGTCTTCACTCATTTTCTGGCCGAAGCCCGAGGTTGGTCTTTAATCCTGGCCCGAAATTGTCTCTCGCCTACCCTGGTCACCACAATACGACATTGACTGAAAGCCGGAGTTCTTGAGAAAATAAAGCTCGTGTGTCGTCTTTGACGCCTTTACAACAGTGCAGTCATCGGCCTCCTTCCTTCGCAGTTCAGTCGCATTTGACCTGGAGTACATCCATGCAGCTGTAACAAAACGTACCAAGGCAGTAAACATTGGGTAGATCTATTGTACTGCATCTTTCGAAAGAGTAAAAGTCCATAATATGACCGCTGTAGCACTTGGACAAAGCAGCGTATACAAAAAATTAAACGAAATTAAATAGCAAAACTAGACAATGAGAAATATTGAATTTACCTCGACAGTCGACACAGAGCAGTTGATTTAGAGGGGGGCAAGCGTTTATAAGGCCCCTCTGGGCTCTGGCCTTCCCCTTGGCGCCGGCCCTGTTTTAACAGGATCAAAAGTTTTATTTATTCCTTGTTCTTGCAGATATAATTAGATCTACACTTTTTCGTAACTTTTTTTGTTAGTCCGCATTATTTATTTAGTAGCCAATCTTTGCAACACATGATAATTTTTGCATAATGGATCTTGAAGCAGTGGATATGGACCTACATGAAGTAATTGTGCTCGTTGATGAGGTCAGTATGACGTTATGCTATCAAGGTTGCTAAATAATGCATTACTCTTTCCTATGACATTTACTTTGGCCTTCAATTTTCTATAGCAATGTAACTTATAACGGGAAAAGTAGATGCATAAGTACGAGGTTGAACTCGTTTCATTATGGAGTCACTTGCAATCTGCTGAGGCTTTTTAGATGCATTTGCTAATTGAAGCCATTTTCATTTTCACATACGAATTAAAAAACACAATAATCCAGTTAAAGGCGCCTGTACCTCTCAACGGACGTATTGTCATATTGATAGAACCACCATGAACAAACTTCAGCTCGTTACTCGCACAGCAAGCATCAAACCAACATATTGATTTGATGTTTTGCTATGCGGGTATCAAATAAGGGTTTAGTCGTGTCTATCAATGGTGCTGCACTATCGAACAGCAGAATGGAGTTAACCTCTCCACAATGATTGTAAAGTGTTGACTTAGCACAATCGTACATGGGAACGTAAAGTTTTGATCTGTTCGCCACTACTGCGTCTTTTGACAGACACCTAGTTATTATCAAATTAGCATTGCCGTAAGGTAACTGCACTATACAGGCTGCTGCGAATATGCATATGTAAATATACGTAAGTTATAGTCACCTGACGAATTCTGGGAGAGAACAGGTTGAAGTGTTCTATAATAGATTTCAAACGTAGGTGATGTGGTGAAGCAACCTTTGCATTTTACCAGTACATAAATTCATCTTCTGCAGATTGATGAAATGATGATATGGAATGGCAGACCAGCATAACATATGATGAATACGAAGATGCTATTAATGAAGCAGTTGAAGCACTATCCTTGCCACATTTCTACAAAACATTTTTTCTCCATCATGTTTGTCCTGATCTAAAAGAAATGAACTGTGTTAGTAGAAAAGAAAAATTTAGAAAATATGCATGCCTACTACAAAAGAAATATCCATGCACTAGTGATATCAAAGAAATTCATATCCGCAGAATTATGAAACATGTGATCCCACACACTTTTCTTCAAATTCCAGATACAAAAGAAAACCAAACTATGATCCACATCACTAAAACAGATAAAGTTATTGTTCAGTATTTGGGTGGTGCTATTTTGAAATGGGGCATCAACAAGTTACCAAAAGAAGAAAGCGATTGGTGTAAAACTCAAGTTTCAACCACAAATAAACTATCATCCCACTTCGAAAAAATGAATAAAGGTTTAGTCGTGCCAAATGATGAATTTCTTAGCTTAGTTCTAAAACGTGAAAAAAAGTTCAGAGAAATGAAAGACAAAAGAAAAATTTCCCCTCCGGCAATAATAGACAAAGTATTTCAGCAAGGTATTGCAATCACAAATTCACATGAAAATGCAATAAAACAATTACTTGGACGCTATATTAGAATGCGTGCTCACATATCAACAAAACACACTGAGAAACTTAATTTACAAAAGAAACAGATGGAAAAGGCAAAAAAGAGCACTCATAGTCTCCGAAGATCACTAAAACTCTCAAATTAGATAGCAAAGTGTCTGATTGAAATGCTCAAATACATAATATTTGTGACAGTCCAATGGTTGCTTCTATATGTTGTTTAAGATACTGGTTCAAATGATTATTATCTGACAGCAAACATGTTTTCAAAGATATTACAGTTGGCTTCGCTTAACTGGATCATTTGATTCATGTTTCTAAATTCCAAATTATAAAAGCAATCTCAACGTAAAAAAATGCTACTCTTCTGGATCAATTTTTTGTATAATTAGATTACTTTTTTACAAATAAAACAGCCAAGATACAGCTAAAAATACTTGGGCGGACGTTTCGACTCACGACTGGTGCCATTGTCAAGGCAAGTGTGTCTACATTAAGCTGGGATCTTAAGATCACTTTTGCTTTTTGCTTAGATCACTTTTGCATAAAAAGTCCAAGTAAATTTGCACATTTCACACGAGATTTCAAATTACAGGGATCTATAACGCTTTGAATACTCTCACACAAGGTCTGCTGGAACGAGGCTTTGCAACAATAGCATGATGGCAAAATTGGCAAAGTATAAAATCAAACACTTACACCTGATTTGACACAAAAAACTATGTTACATTTTGTTTTTCATCCAAACTAACAAACTCCTATACAATATATTGCTTTTTGATTATATATACACAGATGTGTTTATGATTATTTGTATATTCTACTTTTATATATTGTTTTTTTAACTTGGATGTTTTTGTCTACTGAAAAAAATTGACCTTTTGCAGTTTTGTATCTTTTCGCTAACTGGATCAAAAGCCCTCGGCCTGAAGTGATTCAGTTAAGTGGAACCAACTGTACTTAACTAAACTAATTAATCATAATTTTAAGCCAAACGCTTATTAGTCAATTATGAAAATAAGTGACCATACATATCTGAAAATTAAATCAATTAAATTGTTTATTCCAGATCTTCACAAACTGGGAAGGCTAACACCATACCGGTAATTAAGGAGTTGCATAACAATCTTTGGGGGTCGCAGAGAGCATGGAAATTTTACAGTTGGTAGCCCACTCTAGCATACCGGTATGCAGTAGGCTCTATTTGTATATAAAACTCATGATTTTTGACTAGAGAAAGTTGTCAGAAAGCGGTTACTGGTTGATTAGGTGTAGATTCTACCAGTATGTTTCCTTTTCTTACGTGCTGTAAATAAATCTTCCTGGCTGCAGAGAATTTGCTTTTTTAACAAATGAACCAAATTCAAAATCCTATTTCTTGAAAAAATGTTTCCAGGTACTCAGTACCACTAGTAGTGATTAACTACTAGGATACCGGTACTAATCGATTTTATAAAATGGTTCAAGCTTGTGACGACAGTAAATATCTACAAACAACTCATCTAATGTAAACTTGTTTTAACAACTACCGGTATATATACCACAAATAAGCATTTTATTGTATATGTTACAGCTGTTACGATAGAATTTATGGTAGACCTAGTAATGATAACACATGGTAGACCAATAAACCAGTCTTCACCTAAATATGTGCCACCAATTGCTTCATCAAATAACGGCATGATACATTAACTAAGACTTACCGGTACAGGTATACTGGTCCTTAAAATGCAAAACAGCATTTAATTGGTCAACAGATAAATAAGTTAATATGTTCAAAAGTTTGTTGTTCTCTAGCTCTCTAGTAACATCTGCCAGTTGATGCTAGCAGTAACTTGTACATCAGTGCACTGGTGTATGGCCTAGTCCTTGTCCATGCTACAGAGTGAAAATGATATTGGTTAAAGATGATAGTGTACGGAAACTGCATGGATCCAAACCCATGGTACATAGGTATTGATCTATTCTCAGATTTTTTTTCACATCATGCCAACCGGTATAGCAAGTAACTGCATATGACATTACTAAAACACAATACCGGTTTGAAAAGTAGGCAAAGTACTATAAAGTTATCATTAAAATTTCCAATACAATAAAAGTACGCTCCACATATCACTTAATAGAAATATTTAACTTTCTGCCTAAAACAACTTCCAGAATGGATAAAACGCTCCTTCTCATCTTCTAGCGTTCAGTACACCCTGAACCATTAGCGATTCAGCCAAGAAATCAGCACTACCCTACCGCTACTAGGTGGCGCAATTTTAAAACCGTTGACACAGCCTTTGTAACGAGCCTTTTAGACTACTAATTTAGAGACTGTGGTTAAAATGTGTTTTTTTATAGTTTGTTGATAGGTTATCAAATTTCCAACAAACTGCTCAGTGCTACTGTAACGGTATTCAAAAAATATTTTAGCATTTAGCTTAAAAATAAATTATATATAAGCAGAGGTGGGCATTCCGCAATTTGAAGCGCAAAGCGCTAGTTGCACAACTTCCGCACGTGCGGAAGTTGCGAAGCGCTTTAACAAATTATTTTTAGCCATTGCGCAAGTTGCGCTGCGCTTCAAGGAAAATAAATCCTTCTTGCGCTTTATTGCGTTGCGAACTGAAAAAATATATAATAGTGTGCGCATTATTGCGCTGCGAACTGAAAAGAATCTGGTTGCTTGCGCTTTGTTGCGTTGCGCATTGTCGGAAGTTGAAATACTGCGTTGTGCTTTGTCGGATTAATTAAAGCGCAATGTGCTGGAGTAACAGTTTTTTGTAACTGTTTTTAACAGAATAGCAGTTTGTTTCTTGATGCGTACAATAGGCCTATATGTCAATTTTTTGTAGCAGAAATTTTCAGCTCATCAGAAATATGGTACACTAAAGTCTTTTGCTTTTTAAAATAATTGCAAGTGCTTAAAGAGATCATTGAGTGTTGAATAAATTGTATTTACTAGTTGTTGTGGAGAACTTCGCCGCATATCATCAGCAACGCATCTTTTTTCGCTTCTTATTTAATTTTCCTGGTCATTGACCACGCAAAATCCTGTTACAGTCACTTGCATTAAAATCGTTGTCGCGTTGTAGACAACTGCGTGCTGTTAAAAGCACCTATAAAAATAACTCAAGAAAAAATTGCATTGCTTATACATCTACTCGTTGCGCTTTATTAAATTTTTCATTGCGAAAGTTGCGTTGCGCTTTTTCTTTTGTATAAACCTCATTGCGGAAGTTGCGTTGCGCTTTAATGCAAAAAAATTATTGATTGCGGAAGTTGCGTTGCGCTTCAATGCGAAAAAATAATTGATTGCGAAAGTTGCGTTGAGCTTCAGTCAATTTAAAAATTAGGTTGCGCTAGTTGCGTTGCGTTTCATGACTTAACAGAACTTTTGCACTTTGTTGCGCTGCGCTTCAACCAATGTTAAAAAAATGCCCACCTCTGTATATAAGTATCAGTACTTATTGTCAACCGGTAAGTCAACCCCCCTCTCTGCCTTTCTTAAGACTACTGGTATTGGTTACGATATTTCAACATTTACCGGCACTGTGTTATTGCAGGTATTTTCAAATAAGGAGTTGCTAAATATTGCTTTTACATATTTAAACAACTACTATAATGGATCCTGCACATCCAAGAAAACAAATGAAGTATATACCAGTGTGGGGCAATCTGGCAATGCTGGTTTTACGCTGAATGTGGTCGAATTTGCACAAAAGTATGAATAACTGTGCATAATAAAAAGTTGGTTGTATTGCGTGATTAACAGCAAGAGAATTCACCAATCACCCTGAAAGTATACTCAGCATTCAAGTCGTTCTTGATATTTAAACAAAAATATTAGGGGTGAACAATTTGATTTATATACCCTTGAAAATGAATTATTTTGTGTTGATCAACAAGTGCCTGCCATACTAATATGTGAGGCAAACTCACTTGCTCATCACACCAACAAAAGTTTATATGTTTCCATTCATACATCGAGAAAACAATGAAAAAATTAATGAACCTGTGAACTGGGTCCAAGCATCTTTCTCCCAGTGGACTACAGATATTAGGTGTTTAGAAAATGTTATACAACATAAGTAAATGTTGGTGCTAATTGTGATTACCGGTAACAACTTGTGCATACTGTATGGACACGTTTGGCTGTTTGGTAGATGACGGATAAGTAGTTCAACAACTATCTTTTAAAGAATTTGAAAGCTGAAGTTATGGGAACTCAGATGTCAAAATCACTTTAAAAGCTATTGATTTATGGTTTGGGAAAGGATCCTCTCGTCAGCAACGAAATGAAAGGGGCAATAAACCCCAAATTTTCACTTTGGCTTAAAAAACTTTAAAAAAATTATGTTTTTGAATGGTGTTTGATTTACATCCAGAAACGCCTTCTTTCAAAAGTTATTGCAGCTTTCCAACCTCCATGGAATGGATAGTCCTCCGAGGAGTTAGTTTCGGCGGCCATTTTGTTTTTCATCACTATGGTAACCATGGTCGTTTGGTCCAGCTAGCCTTATCAAGCAAAGCACTGAAGTGCCGTACTACAGGATAGACTATTACTGTACTTCCAGCACACCCTGACTGGCGTAGGCTCTCTCAACCAGTACATCTTGGTTGATAGACTAATAAGACTGAAACTTCCAAACTGCAAAGTTTAAAAAGAAATTTTGGTCCATATTTACATATTTTGGACAATAGCACCATCCTTCTTTTCTACCCTGATCCAAGTACGCCTACACTGGTACACCCTGCCTAAGGAGAGTTTTCTCAAACAGTGACTGGGTTTGCAGATAATTTATTTTGAATGCAAAATTTTGATTGGACCTTAAGACTAGACAAAACTTTATCCATTTAGCCAAAAAAGCATATTCTTAGGAGGGAATTTATTTCTGTTTAAGTTGGATGCGTTAGGCATAAACAGATAAATGGGCCAGCCTAGTCTACATTTTGTTATGGTTGATTTTTTGTTGCTATTTTTGATAAGCCTAGGCCTATGCTGTTTTAAGTCCTGGCTAAATTTGCAAAATGTTGTTTTTTAATTTATTAGTTTATCACAGAGACATCATAGCCTACTGCTTCCTATACTAGTGTACCGGTAAGCAATATTCATGATGATCTCTTGATTAATTACGGTATACATTTATTCATATATTATTTTTCAGCTTTCACGCAGGTTTGCTAATAAAATTTTTCTATAAATTTCACTTTTATTTGAAACTTCCATTTTCAAACTCTGAAACCCCAGGAGTCTTTGCTAGACAAAATGATACAACCATGCAAAAATTAGATATTTATTCCAAACAACACTTTATTAAAACCACTTTATAAACAAGAGGACAGAACTGCAGTCTGTGATACTTGTGTCAAGAGTCTGAGGTAACCCATCGCAAAGCATGCGGCTATAGGATGTAGAAACAATGATCGCATCATTCAGGAATGCTGTGTAAATTTGCAGCTGGCTCACAGGAAGGGATGCACGCTTGGTGATTCGGAACAGTGCGTGGAAAGCAACGGCATTTACATTATTCATATTCGTTGAAGACTTCTCCAAATAAAATCATTGCTTTCAGTTAGGCTATTGTTCTTTCTTGATTTAGTTTTGTGTTTTTGGTCGTGGAATAAAATGAACTCAAACTCGAATGCTTCATGAAAGTTAATGTCGCGGATTCATTAACGTTATATTCGCGGAATATGTTGGCAGCCTAGGTCTCCAAAAATTGTGTGGCTATGTTGGCAGATTCCAGAAACATAGGCTCCAGCTCAAACGCTGCTACGGGTCAGCCCAAAGGCTAACGCTAGCGTTTTATCTGCCTACGTTATTCATTCATTTTCGGCCAAAGCAGCTGCTTCTTGCCATCTGCTCTTAGTTGATATCACGTGACTTCTAGTATGTTGCGGAAATGGATGACGTCATATTCTCAGAGGACTCAAATTTTTAAAATTCAATGTCTTCGGAATTACGCGATTAAAATGCACCGGGTCAACGCGAAATAATTTCAAAATTTTTTCCCTAACAATTTGTTTTATAAAATAAACAACGATTCTGACTTTATTGCCCCTTTAAAGAAAAAAGTCTGAACCCACAGAAAAGATTATTTGCAAGGATGGTTTGGGGAAAAATAAAAAAGTTTTTGCTGATGTTCTGCAACAGTATCTATATGATCATAATAAACTGAATAGGTTTATTTGTATATTTTACATTGCGTGCTCAAGGCAAAGCTATTATCTTTTATTTTACTTTCATCAAAGTTATTAATTCTCAATCCATCACCTTTTCAAATTACACTGTATATACGTTTTTTTCTTTCACTTTTCGCAAGTGATTTGTTGGCAGCATAATCAAACAAGATAAAGTTGTCGGTTGGGTCAGTCAATGTGAGCAAAACTGTAAACAAGAAAACAAAATGGCCATGCCAAATAAGTAAATCCAGCTGTTCATAACGACTAGTACCAGTACAGCAGCTTTGATAAAAATTGTGATTAAAAAGCATACCGTACTCTATTGTTGTGGTAATATAATCTCACTGTTCACCCTAATCAAAATCATGATTAGTCTGGATAATTATAGAGCATGTAGAATTACTAGCGTTTATGCAACCATTAAAAATTCTGGATTGATGTCTCTAAAGTTTATGTTGAACATTGAAAAAATATCACCAATTTTCGGAGCATAAAATATAATACCCGAAAATGATTGAATCGACTCTGCAATAAAGAACATAAATAACTGAACTGACGAAACTACGCATCCACACAATAACTAATAAAGCAGGTTACTCTTAACCGCTGAGCTCAACTGAGCACGCAGTGCGATAACAGAATATAACGGTAGGGCAGCGATAGTGATGTCATAAGTACGACACAAAGATGGTACAAACTCTAGGCATAATCCTACAAACATGACATAGTTATCATTGTTGGGTATGTGTCCATGGTTATGATGTTCGTTGCCTTGCTTTTGTTGTAAAGATATTTTTATTGAAGGAGCTGGTGAAATGGTATCAATCAGAATGGGCACTTATCTATTGAGGTCTTATAAGTAGCTTTGCGATGCTGTTTAACAAATAAATTAGCTTTTATCAAAAACGCAGAAATGTTCTTGAATTAATTATGAACAGTGTTACTTATTCTGTTGATATTATGTCATTGGTAATGTGCATTTCGAAATGTTTCCGTCTTTTAATACACAACGAAAGTGCGTGGATATGAGGTGGGTAAGAAAAGAAGCATGGTCGAGGTGATAAGTGACACACGATAATTGGCGTTAAAGAATGTATGTCGAATTGTCGATGGCCGAGTGTCCGCCTCTGGAGCTGTAGACTCGAGTCAAACCAATAACTTTAAAATTGGTATTCGCAGCTTCCGTGCTTGACACTCAGCATTAAATGGACAGTGTGAAGAACAAGCCGGCAAGTTTACTTGTTGTGCCGTTGGGAAAGGTTAAAGGTACTTAGCGGGGCTCCTCCATCTTAGTGTGATAGATAGATGGCTGGCACCTCCTAAACGAGCTTGTTATAGCGCTTTGATCGCTTTCTCGTGATGGGAGGATAAATATGCCAAAATCCCCCCCCCCAAAAAAAAAAACAATAGTCCCATCATTGACCAGAGATGCTGGTGAACAATGGCGCTCTTCGTGCTGTCTGAAGGGCAGTCGCATCAATACGAGGAAAGGTAAAGGACAGATTAAACTGTGTGCTGACTGTCCTCAGCTTATTAGTTGTTGATTTTTAGCCTTTTGATATAACAGCGTGTTGTAATTCGGCAGCCCTAAAATATTCAACAACGTGATTTTAAGGGCTGTAGTCAAAATATTTACATCCTTTTGTAAACGCCTGATTTCAGAAGTCTCATCGTGGCACAATTCGACTTCTATTCCCGTACGCCAGAAAACTCATATCAACACAAATATAACAACCATGGAAAACGATACACGAGGCAAAACGGGTTAACGCTTAGACATGCCAGTCGGTTCTGACATGGCATGGCTGTATGACTGATAACATCAAAAATGAACTTGGCCTACATAAAAACGAACCAACATAGCAACAAAATAACTACTGGCTTAGGCTTCTACCAAAAAAGCCGAATATTAATGATTTACACAATTTCTGCTCTAAGTCTCGGTGACGAAGATTTTGTTCGGTTTGAGTTGACTAGGCTATTTGTTGGACGGTGGACTTTTTTATTCGGCTTCTAACTGTCTCTAGGCGGTGAACGCTGAACGTCGATAGTGAAAGTGTGAATAGTCGACCAAGTTGTAAATTATCGGTTGATCCAGTTAGGAGTCGAACTTTTAAGTTTTCTTTTTCAATGCAGACACACCTAAAAAGATCTAAAAATGGTTCCTGAACTTCTCTTACACATTACTTGCAGCTGCTGTAGCACCAACGCTACGTACAAGCATATGAAGCACTGCTGTGGCATAAAACCAAAAGTTATTCAAAATGCATGTGATTTGAATACCAATAAAGTTCTACTGTCAAGGAGGCTCCGGAGTTTCACTGGTATAGTGGTATACCTACCTACCAAGGAACGTCGTACTTTTAACGTTTAGCTCCAACAACGAATTACGTAACAAGCCAAACTTATTTTTACCATATTTGGAGTTGCAAGACATTGCGGCGTTCCCTCTGAAGTTTTTTTGGCTTGAAATGCCGCCGCTTCTACTAAAGTTACCTGCATCCGGTTCCAGTTTCCGGCTGTCGGAAACCTTTGTCGGCGAATCCACTTCATCTTCCAACCTCCGATTCCACATTCTTGAAAAGAAACTAACATCAAAAAAATAAAAATTTGTAATAAAGCTTCGATATATAAAAAACGTAAGTTCTGAAACGAACTCTGCTCGCCCATAAGCGAGCTCGTACTTGTTGCTACCAAACTCGCCTTTTTAACAGGTACTCATAAGCCTCTGAGCGAAGGTGGACTTATAGTTAAAAAAAAAAGAACGCATCGCATATTCACTAAAGCTACTTACACCCCTTTATAACAACTACAGTAACACGAAACCATGAATACTAACTCGATACGAGCTAACAGGTGGGCGTGCTGCCATACAGATCTTACTCAATTAGTTGCAATACTACAACTATAAATCGCATTATATCGATACATGAAAAATACTATTATAGTCACACTAGTCAAACCCCCATCATTCTGAAATTAGTTATTCCTAATTAATGAAGCATGAAAAAACGGTAAAAACTTATGAAGGCATAGATAGTGGCATGGCATACACATCAAAACTAGACCTACCTACATCTCTAATTAAATGAAAATGCCTAATGAATCGCGAAGTCCAGATTTCTGAGAACCATGAATATTGAAAGTGGATATTTTTGCCTCACCATTATTTTTATGGTTGATATGTTCCACGAAATTAAATCTTTAAAAACATTGAAATGGACCAATGGTGTATACCAAAATAGAGTTATGGAATGGCATATATAATATATATGCAGTTTGTGCACTATTGGATTGGTCCTGCATTTTTTTTTTGGCTTCAAACATACGCCTTGTAGAATTCCATTTGGAATTTACGTCATGGCACATATACGTTCCGTTGGCCTTTAAAGGGTCAACTAAATATTACATATCGAAGAACTCTATCAACACTTTGACCAGACAATAAACATCAGTTTATGATAACGCAGAAAAATCCAATTTACCTTATCAATAGAATATTGGGAGACTTTTGGGAGTCACAAACCTCCAGTTCGCCATAAAATAGACCGTTAGGAACGTATAGATAAGAGCACGCTGATATTGAAAGTGCGAACTTGCAATCCTAAAAGTACCGTTATGTGCTTAGTATCAAAAACTAGAACCAGCAAAATATTAAATGCAGCTGGCTATCTTGCAGGTTTCGTGGGTAAGCCTAACTTCAATCACTTAGCGTGATTCCCTCATCGTGATTTCCAGTAGTGTATTCAGCGGGGGATTGTTTTATGCCATGCTTCCTCCCCTTTTGCCTCTCTTAATTGGATTTTCACAAAGTCCAGAAGGAACGGCAGTTAAAGATTAAGCAACTGCTGGAGCATGTGGTCGTGCCCCCTCCCCTTTAAAACTACTCGCTATGCCAGTGTCAGTATGGGACAGATAGCCGGAAACTCCTAAGCAAGTTCGTACTAGCGCTTGATCTCTTTCTTGTACCAAGATAGGTAAATAACATGCAATTAAGCTCAACTGTTTCATTCTAACCTTTCTTTACTTAAAGCCTAATTATAGTTTTGGCAAAGGTGGGATAACATGAATCTTATGTCCCCAAATCACAAACTGGGACGCAATCAGGAGGACTAAAGGAGCAGATGCCCTACTTTAGCTGACAACCCGCGGGGCATTAACAACTGCCACTACATTCATATTTTTCTTAGTCAAATTATACAATTTTACATTGTTTGGCGTAACGCCAGCGCAGGAGTTGGAGAAAAGCAATTGTAACTTCCACTACAGTTGAACTGACTAGGCTATTTGTTGGATAATGGACTTTTTTATTCGGCTTCAAACTGTCTCTTATGCGGTGAACGCTGAACGTCGATAGTGAAAGTGTGAATAGTCGACCAAGTTGTAAATTATCGGTTGATTCAGTTAGGAGTCGAACTTTTAAGTTTTCTTTTTCGATGCAGACACACCTAAAAAGATCTGAAAATGGTTCCTGAACTTCTCTTACACATGGTCATTGGCCAAACTTATTTTTACCATATTTGGAGTTGCAAGACATTGCGGCGTTCCCTCTGAAGTTTTTTTGGCTTGAAATGCCGCCGCTTCTACTAAAGTTACCTGCATCCGGTTCCAGTTTCCGGCTGTCGGAAACCTTTGTCGGCGAATCCACTTCATCTTCCAACTTCCGATTCCACATTCTTGGGAAACATGAAAAAAATTAAAATTTTTTAATAAAAAAGCTTCGATATATAAAAAGCTAGGTGATTCTGTGGGTAAGTTTAATTTCACCATGATAATGACTTGAATCCAGCTAGCTTGGACGGGTGCTTTTGGTCATTGATACAAGATAAAAATATGTGATGTTTAAACCAAATATTCTCACAGGAAAGGCAGTAATTGTAATAAGGCAGTAATTTTTAGCACGGGAAATTTATTTTCCTAACAGGCAGCGAAAAAATAGCGAAGAACGAGGTTTCCATAACAATTTATTGCAGTGATAAATTGTAAAAAAATTATTTTTACTTATTAAAAAATATTAATTATTGATCATTGTTAAAAAAATTATTAGAATTATTAAAAAAATTATTTCATAAACTATGCTAACCATAATAATGGACTATGGCTTACAGAAAATATATTGATAACGTTCCGATAAAATGTCTACGAAAAGAAAAGATAAGCCTATGTTTCCATGTGGTATGTGTCAGTTGGAATGCAATACATCTTGTATTCTATGTGAAACATGTAATTCATGGTACCATCAAAATTGTGTCTCCGCCTCCCAACCTACGTGGGATCAATGGAAACTATTAAATGATATCTCGTTCGTTTGTTCTGCTTGCTACCAAAACAGTGACGAAGAATTCGACTTCTTTAAAAGTGCCTCAAGATTGAATCAGGTAAAACAGTTTTAATTATATTTTCATACATGAAACGAGCTTGAATACTTGAAGCGCATAATAATTTATGAGCAATGATGCGTGGCGATGTACTGCATGAAAAATCAAATTATTCGTTAGCGCGCTTAATTTTAGGACTGATTAAAATACATTTTTTTCAAATGTGTTGGCGCTAGCTTCCTCTTCAATTAAGTATAAACACAAATTTAGCGAATTCTATTTGGGTGAAAACTACGAAATATACCATTTTATCGAGCCATCAATGCCGGATGGTTAAGTAAAAGGCAACTACCAATTGCCTGATAATATTTGCAATTCGTTTGGTTATAACACCTTTGTGGAAATAGTCTAGTTAAAGAGCTGCAGATCTTTAACTAGACTATTTCCACAAAGGTGTTAAAAACAAAAACTATGCACGGTCATTATTAAAAATCTCTAAATTGCGTCCGCAATAATTCTGAAGAAGAGCAATCATTCTGATACTTCTCCATAATAATGCGCTGAACGAAGTCTGCTTGCCATAGCATTGTAGCACAGTTCTTTTTAGACCTTTCAAAAGTTTATCACATATAAAACGAAAAAAAGCGCTCCTAAAAGTAAGATATTTTGGGGGTATGGTTCATCGAAAAAATTTTGATAAAATTGAATTATTAGTGGCGATATTAATACATTTCGAACAACTCTGAAGGCAATGTTTGAGTATTTTTTTTTTTTCGCCCCAATTTCGACTCTTTGAAGACAGTGCATTTTTATATAGGCTAATATTTGTACACCAAGTAGGCGCATTATGAAAACGGTTCGAATTTTTCAAAAAATAAATTCGCACTTTAGAGCTTTCCGGCATATCTTCGGAGATAACGCCCAACTAAAGTTTGTTAAGTTAGTATCATTTTATTCTACAGTATCGTGGTGGGAAACTCTTAACACAAGCGTGAAGATTTGTGAACACAGGAACCATCCGTTAAAATTAATATAGTTGTGCACTTTTTACGCGAAATTATAGGGAAAGCACGTGGCTCTTCTTGCCCCTCTGCAAACGCCCATCGTTTCACCTTTGCTAAACGTTGGCAGTACTACAAAAAAATCTAGTCGATGCTATCAAGCTTATTTCATACTGATGTAATTATAAGTATCGTTAAACACGATATAAACAAGGTTGCCATATCGTGCTTATTTCTAAGATTTGGGTTTGTATTCAAGAACAACGTCTTGCAAAACATGAATGCGCTTATGTGTAAAAATGTACTAATTTTCAATCGCCGTATTAGTTTCTTTAGAAAATGGGCTAATAAATCCAAGATTTGCATACTTTGTTTTGGCTTTTTGATCAATAAATAGATATCACAAATAGAATTCTATTTGAATAAGCTCGCAGCTGATGATTGTCGTGCGTGGTGGCGGCATTAAACACCGTGTAGTGCTTTTGCAATTTTAGCAATGCATGCTCTGATTATTTTAATTATTGAGCTCTGTATTAAGATACAGACATCAGTCAATTTGAATACATATTACGTGTATAAAAATACTCAATTTCTGTTAACTTGAGAACCGTTATTTTAAAGTTTTTTCAATGTGTTAATCGCTAGCCGAGATTCATACCAAGTGACAGAAATAAGATTCTTCTAAAACAAAATTGTCATCGCACTTTGTCATCACGTCATCGCATGTCTATTTACGTCATCATAATTTCATCGCAAAGCAGCGTGTTTACTACTTGGTGTAGGCAGATGGTAACCCTGCGTATAAATAAGATATTAGTTCAAAAATAAATGAGCTTGTAATCGAATTGCTTTGGTAAATGCAAGAGCTGTAATGCTGAAACTGTAACATCTGTAATTGCCGCCAATGCTGAGCACTAGCAGCTCGTGCTGTGATGCTTGTTTTCAAATTATCACACTACAGTTATTCATTGAGAAACGCGCACCGAAAAGCAATTACGAACGTATAATTAGAAATCCATTCTGTTAAGCCATTAGCTTTTAATTAGTCTATACCAAATGCTGTATAATTTGTATTATGAACAATTTACCGTTGCATACAGAACAAGAGTTGCATATCAAATTATTTATCTTGCCCATCACGAGAAAGCGATCAATGCGCTATAACGAGCTCGCTTAGGAGTTGCCGGCCATCTGTCTAACACGCCAATGTGGGGGAATCCCGCTAAGTGCCTTTCTTAACGGCACAACAAGTAAACTTGCCGGCTTGTTCTTCACACTGTCCATTAAATGCTGAGTGTCAAGCGGGGAACCTGCTTGAGTGTCATCGAGCTTACACTTGTCACAACGAGAGGAAGCTGATCATACAATTTCTTTAAATTCGTCTTCGTTCTTGAAGAATTGGGCAAATATTGTAGTGCACTTATTTAGACTATAGGACAAATTTTACCTGCTTAATGGAAACGTTTTAACAGTAAAACGCTTATCGCTTTATGGCAGTGATTGTCGTACAGTCAGTTCTTATCACTAGGGAGGAACTGCAAAAAAACATTTAAGATCATGGCGGTGGAATAAACTTTAAAATGTCAACACAAATTTTCTGATTGAATTTAAAAGCGGCTGGCATTTCGGGTTATAATTTTTATATAGGCTCATATTCTATATAGGAGTAGCCCACGTGAGCATAATTGTACACCAAGTAGGCGCATTATGAAAACGGTTCGAATTTTCCAAAAAATGAACTTTCAGTTATGTAATCAAATATGAAAAGAAGTTTTCGGTTATTTCCAAACAAAACAACACCAAAATGCGACTGTGGTGAACAAAATCGAGAAATTGAAGGATTAGTGGTGAAAAAAGGATATACATTATTCATAAAATTTGTGATAGCGTTCCTAATACCGATAATAACAGAAATTAATGTTGTTATAGGCTGCAAACATGGAACAGGTGTTGAAACAAATCGCCATTAGAGAGAGGAAATTAATTGGAAATTTTAAAACGAGCGAACTACGAAAACAAATCAGTAAACGATTAAGAACTCACCAGTATTCCGATTCTTTATTAAAATATTCAAATATAACACACAAAGCTGCAGTCGAAACTACTGGTGATGGTAGCTGCCTCTTCAACGCCACTTCCATTGCTCTCTGCGGAGATGAAAGCCTGGCAACAACACTTAAATTACTATGCGGTATTGAGATGGTGAACAATCAGTCCATCTATATCAACCATTCACTGGCACGGGGTTTTGAATTGGTTAGTCCCGACTACTGGGATAGTTGCAGGGATTGTTTTAAAAACGGAGGGTTTTAATCTGCCTGGACAATCCTTGCACTATCCCAGATGATTGAAAGAAGAATCATATCAGTTTATCACGATATGACAAAAGAAATTTTAAGCGTGCAATGGCCCACACGATATGACAAAAGAAATTTTAAGCTGCTCAATATTGGCGAGAAGTTTCTCCAATGACGACCCTATTTACATTATGTGGACTACCTCCCAAAAATGTTGGACCCCCAATCACTTCGTACCTCTTGTGAATAATGAATCAGTTGATAATCGAAACCAAGACGACATCTGCTACACCATTTCAGAGTCGGACTCCTCAGAGAGTACTGCAGGCTACTTCAAGAGCACTTTATCACCAATCAGGGGAAACAACCAAGAAGTCATTATAGATGATGGGGACCAATGTAGTTTCAGCTTCCCCACGACATCCTACCACAATAAGGTCACTTCCACTCCTGAAAAATGCAAAAGAACGGACATTAGTATCATCAAGAAAAAAGAACCCAACTACGCTCAAATGCACATGGAAGAAGACGAAACAGAAAACATTTTCCCCGAAAAAATGAAAATGGAGAACGATAAAAAATTACCATTGAGAAAAAGAAAACCAAAACGAAAATCAGAACTCATTGCTAGTAAACGATCCTTTCAGGAAAACGTGTTTGCAGATGAAGCTATTCTAACATCAGATTTGGATGAAAGTGATGTAATTGAATTTACCACGAGCATAAAAAAAGCAAAACTTCATTACCAGACAGTAGTGGAATCAAAGAAACCCGAGAACGCAATTTTTTCCTATATAGATGATCAAATTCCCAAACTAAACCGGCCTACAAAGATTCCGTCACTTGCGCAAGAATCGAAAGAAATAGCAACCGCTTTAACATCTTTTTCAAGTAGCAGTGATTTTGTTGATGACATTGAAATCAAACTAGATAAGTTGTTAAAAGAAGCAAAGAAATCGAAAACATCTCTTTCAAGAAGCAGTGATTTTGTTGATGACATTGACGTAAAACAAGATGAATTGTTAAACTTTATAAAACCAAAAAAATCAAGCAACAACCCCCAAAATGATGAATACCCTCCGAATGACTCTATGACCTCAAGTAACAGCGAACCATATGATGAAGAGACTTACATGAAACATGATTCAAAACAAAACTCTTTGCCGCTTGGCGAATTTCTAACCACCAATCAGGTGATTGTTCTTTTGCTTAAAAGTGGCAAAAGCATTCTAGACACAATACCCAAAGGAAAGAAAGAAAATGTATACTATGTAGTTGATAACAGCAACAATTACGAAAGGGGAAAACAAAAAATTTGCAACACAACGTCGTCAACTGTATGCCTTGAAACAGACAAAGAAGTTTACAAAGAAATTCATCTTATTGATGGTTTGTACTGCGAAAAAAAAACACGTGAAAAATGTTACTTACCTTTTGATCCTCAACCAGATGCAAAGAAGATTGTAGTTGTGAGCAAATATTATTCAAAATTGATAGTCGACACTCAGTATCGGAGAAAAATTACCTGGATAAAATCTTTTTCCAGTGAATTTGAAAAATGTGCACTTGTTGAATATACTGGAAAGTTCCCTCATCATTCCCCTCATGGTAATTCGAAACACAATAGAAATGTTTACATCCGCACAAGCGAAAAGACCATGGAATCTGTCAAAGACAAAGTTTTATTTGCAACAGGAAGAAAATTATATGATGCACTGCAAACCGATAACAATAACTTACTTGACAAGCCACGTGATCTTAGATTAATATACAACGCCACAAGCAACCAAGCCAAAAAAAAACTCCATGACTTACACACCCAGCAGGGACTTACATATGGCAAAACTTATGGAGACGAAATATTACAAGTTATTAATATGGCACAAACGCACGAATTCGTTTAGAGAGTAAACCATGGTAAAAATTGTCCCACTTCAACAATTTTGTATGTTGCACAACAAATATTAGATATCAAAAGATTCTGTTGTTCCGTATCTACCGTTTTGGGAATTGATAAAACTTTTAACTTGGGAAAGGTATATGCTACTGTTATGGTATTTAAAAATCTCAGTGTGGTCAAATCCAGCACTGGTGAGCACCCTCTTTTTTTTAGGCCCAATCTTGTAGCATTGTAATTCTAATTATGAAACTTTTTCCTTTTTTTTCAATTATTTGCGTGCAGTATTGGGTGATCACAAAAATGTGATTTTCGGAACCGACGACGAACAAGCTCTCCACAAAGCAGCTTTATCGGCTTTCCCTTCCAGCAAGCACGCACTGTGCACTTCTCATTTAAAGACAAATTTAACACAGTATCTAATCAACAAAGTTGGCCTGGAAAAAAAAGCTAGAAAATTACTCAGCGAAAAAATTTTTTCCGTTCTTGATACTACTGACGAAGTTTCTTTTGACCTTTTGTGCCGAAAAATTGTAAAGGAATGCGATGCTGAATTTTCAGGATTAGCAAGTTATTTGAATAGTCGATTCTTTCCATTGTTAAAAGATAAAGTTTGGAAAGTTTCTTCCTTGGTCGGTACGGAATGGACCGATAACAATAGCGAGTACATGAATCATGTTCTGAAATGCAAAACAGAGTGGAAACTAAAAAAACTGCCAGATCTTATCACGATTATTTTTGAATTGGTAACGTCTATGTACGTTGATGTGAACAAAGCTGTAGCATCTATTGGTCCATATGAACTAAGTCCTGCCTACAAACAGTTTGTCAGCAGTTTCGACGAATTTAATGCAAAAACCGGTTCTGAGCAGGCAAAACACATCGAAAACTTCATGACATTCAAGCCAGTCACATCAAGATTGACCAACTATCAAAGCATTAGTACCAACTCCAATTTGATTACTCGAAGACCTGCTAAATCTGCTGGAAAGAAAATTGGACAAAGACGTCGATCTGCAGCAAACAGAGCACCCTCTAATGCAGGTTAAACACACCAATTTCTTGAATAAAAATTTGTAATGAAAACACAGCACAAAAAACAAGTTGAACAGTATTTTCACCCTAACCAGGGATCCTAAATTTCTTTCTCAGCTGCTTTTTTGATTACATATAAGCAATCTAGCACCACTTAACACTTCGTTGCTCCTGCTGTTGTATTAAGTATACATTCTTGCTGCCATATTGAATTGTGAATCACATTTCACCCTGGTTGTATTCGTATTCAAAATTGGAAGTTTTGTATTCATTGTTATTCTCCATAAGAATGCTGGTGAAAACTGAATCACACTGACTGAGACGCTGAGACCTTTGATACATTGTGCATGCTTACCTTATTAAGATATTATCACGACTCAATGACTTTGCCGATGTGATGTCATAACGAGATAAACCTGTACAATGGCTTGTAGGTATCAGCGTCTCAGCTGGTGTGATCGCTCATTCAAGATCTTAAACGCCAGTTTTGAATTTGACGTACTTTTTAACACCTTCAATGAAAAAATAATGCTACCCTTCAATTTTCTTTTAATATAGCCTATTGGTATGTGGGATGATATTAGCTATCAAAACCAAGTGGATTTGCACAGCATGTGTTGTGTGCTACTAGAAAAACTTTCATGTGATTTTTATTATGCAATGTGTATTTTGTAC
This sequence comes from Trididemnum miniatum, assembly GCA_964006365.1. Lineage (NCBI taxonomy): Eukaryota > Metazoa > Chordata > Ascidiacea > Aplousobranchia > Didemnidae > Trididemnum > Trididemnum miniatum. The sequence goes on from OZ023233.1 coordinate 32,866,329, forward strand.
AGAAATGCTCACTGTTTACTACATAATAATTTTTTCAAGTATATACGCCAGTAGTTGTCAACTAATTAAGGTTAGTTTTTGGCCCCCTTCTAGAGACTCTCAACACCAATGGTCCCCTCCTCTGCAATAACATTTTCTTTCAGCGCATCATTTGCAATGTTTACATCAGTATGATGGATTTTAAGTGCTTCCTAATTGTTGTTAAACAACATTGCGCTCGAAAACCTATGGCTCATATCCCAATTGCCTCCAGTTGAGAGTCGCTGGACTAGCATACTGATTAATGATGTTGTTATGACCTAATGCAAAACCTTATTAAAGCTTTTTTTTTTTTCGTTCCTAATTTTTGTGAAGCATAAGACTAAAAGGAACGTGTATATATTATTTTTTTACTACAATGTTTTTTATGCTCGATATTGCTTCATAAGCGCATTGTATTGTTTTAGCTTGCTTTAATACATTCACTTCTTTCTAAAACTAATAATTGTCAATTTCCAGCCAACAAAGTCAGTCAGTAGTTGCTATGTATCACAGCATTTGTTCCGCATGGCAGATGCTTTCCCGTAGCCCGGAGCGTTACTCTGTCTACGCTATTTAATCTGGCTGACAGAAACCGAATCTGCCTTAACGGCGGGACACCTAACGATGTTCAAGCTGGGCAGTGGCAAACGTCCTTTTCAGGACGGGGCGATGCGCATCTTCGGCGCACCGTCAACAAGTTCCAAAGGCCCAGCATTCTCCAACTGAACATCGAAGGCCTCACTGCAAGCAAGATGAACGTGTTGCATCATCTTGCCTTACAGTGTGAGGCACTTGTCATCCTCTTACAGGAAACCCATTGCACCTCGGTAGAAAGGTTAGATCTTCCGAGCTACCATCTAGCTGGGTTTTCCTTGAGCAGGAAACATGGTCTTGCTACGTTTGTCCATGAGCGTCTGAAGTGGATCCTAATCGACCAGTCCCCACCAACATCGGAGATCGAGTGGTGTGCGTGGATGTTGATAACTATAAAATAGTCAACGTCTACAAACCCCCTCCAACACGGATACAAGCATCTGATCTTCCAGCATTCCCCCATCCCTGCCTCTATGCTGGCGACTTCAACTGCCACCATGTTGAGTGGGGTTATGATAATAACAATCCAGATGGTGAATGCCTGGCTGGCTGGGCCAGTGCCAACAACTTCACCCTGCTATATAGCCCCAAAGAGGCCGCCAGTTTCCACTCTGGTCGCTGGAAAACAGACACCAACCCAGATCTTGCATTTGCCAGTGTCGATTTGGACAGTCGCTTACCTGACAAACGTATCTTAGGAAAGTTCCCAAGGTCACAACACCGACCATCGCTTATAAGTCCACCCAAACTTGCTCATCCAAAACCGAGCAAGCCTGTAAAGAGATGGAACTTCCGCAAGGCCAACTGGGACCACTATTCTAACCTAACCAACAAACTGGCCAAGAGTATACCGCCACCTGAATCTCAGAACACCGATCAGGTTTACCAGTGCTTTTGCAAGGTAACAAGCACTGCGGCGAAGAAATGCATCCCTCGTGGTCGACGATCAAACCACATACCTTGCTGGGATGCGGAGTGTGAAGACCTCTATCAGCATTTCCTGCAGTCACCTGGGGGCCCTGATTCGGATAGGGCTGCTACAGCCCTACTCACAAGGCTCGACGAAAAGCGGAGAAATCGCTGGTCAGAGACGGTCCGCAACATTGACTTTTCGCACTCCAGCCGGCAGACATGGAATACTATAAACAACTTGACTGGTAGGTCACGACAGTCCCTCGTCAATGTCCCGTTTCAGCTGATGCTATTGCTTCTCAGCTGGTTAAAAACGGGAAATACGAAGGTGTGAATCGACGCTCATCTCGGCTTGTTTTACAGGAAGTGTCTGACCTTTGGAGGGCTGAGCCATTACATCCTGCGAATGTCTCCGGGAGTTTCTCCCATCGGGAGTTCGCTGCTGCCCTCCAACATTTAAAACCAGGCAAAGCTCCTGGACCTGATTCCATTTGTCCGGAGCTAATAATCCATGCTGGAGCCGGCTTAAAATCTTGGCTACGTGGCTTCCTATCTTCCTGCCTGCACCACCTCAAAATTCCTAAGATCTGGAAAAGAGCGCTAGTAGTAGCGGTCCCAAAGCCTTCGAAACCGGTAGAGGACCCAAGGAGCTATCGTCCGATCTCCTTGCTCTGTGTTCCCTACAAGATTCTCGAGCGACTTATCTACGCCCGCGTCGAACCTCTTATTGACCCTCTGCTCCCACGGGAACAGGCGGGTTTTCGACGCGGAAGATCCACCGTGGATCAAGTCACTTTGCTCACGCAAAGCATTGAGAATGCATTCGAAGCGAAAAAGAAGGCCGGTGCCGTCTTTATCGACCTGACAGCTGCCTATGACACTGTCTGGCACCGTGGCCTCACCTGCAAGCTGTTGCGGCTTCTGCCGGACAAGCACATGGTTCGTATGATTATGGAGCTGATCCGAAACAGAAGCTTCACCCTTACAACTGGCGACAGCAAGCCTAGCACGTTACGACGCCTGAAAAATGGCGTCCCCCAGGGATCGGTCCTGGCCCCCCTCCTTTTCAACATCTATACATATGATATCCCCTCCATAACCTCCAAGAAGTTCGCCTACGCCGACGTCCTGGCGATACTTCATACATCTGGAGAATGGAAGGAGTTGGAAAGGACTCTAAGCCAGGACATGACTACACTCTCGGAATATCTCCAGACCTGGCGATTGAAGCTTAGCCGCACTAAAACGATGACGGCGGCCTTTCACCTCCACAATCGAGAGGCTAAGCGTGAGCTTAAGGTCTGTAACATCGGTAAGACCTTACCTTTCTGTCCAGTTCCCACTTATCTTGGGGTCAAACTGGACAGATCGCTCACATATCGTCCTCACCTGGAAGCATTGCGCAAGAAGTTATGTGCTCACGTCTCACTGTTGAGGCGACTTGTTGGAACAGGTTGGGGTGCTAGCGCTAAGACATTACGCACAGCTGCCCTGTCTCTGGTCTACTTGACTGCCGAGTACTGCGCACCAGTCTGGTGCCGCAGCGTGCACATACGGCTTATCGACAGTGTAATAAATGACGCCTTGCGCATTGTCACTGGGTGCCTGCGTCCCACTCCAACGATCTACCTTCCGGTTCTTTCAGGCATCCAGCCAGCTGAGCTTCGCCGCCAAGGAGCGACACTTTCCCTAGCCAACCGCAGCTCCCTGGACCCTGACCACATCTTACATGGCCAGTTTCTTGAATCACATGACGTATGTAGAGAGAGATTGAAATCTAGACACTCATTTGTACCTGCTGCTCGAAAATTACTAGACAGTCTTTCTGAGATGGACGTCCGTGCAGCCCAGTGGACGAACACGAAATGGGACATGGAGTACTCTGCCAACGCATTGTCACTCCACGCTTTCATTCCCAAGGCTAGCTCCAGACCCTTGGGTATGGGTCTGCCCAGGGCAGCCTGGGTCAAGCTCAACCGTCTGCGTTCTGGTGTTGGACGTTTCTGTTCGTCCATGTACAAATGGGGTCTCGCTCCTCTAGCGAATTGTGAGTGTGGTGCCAGTGAACAAACCGCAGATCACATCATCTCACAGTGTCCCATACATCGAGCACCCCGAGGTATGTTTGGTCTAATGGTTTTGGATGACGAAACAAGATGCTGGCTGAAGTCCCTTACAGTCAGCATCTGACCCAAGCAGTTTGGTGGCCAGGGTGGTAAAAGGATAAACCCTCGGCCTTGGTCCTTCCATCTGTTTTGGAAGAGATGCCCCGCCAAACGACGACGACAGCATTTGTTGTGTTGTTGCTAATGTTTCAAATTGTGCAAAAAAGTATATATACTGATTAATGATGTTGCTATGACCTAAAGCTAATCCCTATCCAAGCTGCCTTTTTGCATTCACCAGTCCAACACCTGAATATGTTAAGTGTTAACTGTTTTATTACTTCGTTCCTAATTTTTGTGAAGCATAAGACTAAAAAGAACGTATATTATCTTTTCACAACAATGTTTTTTGTGTTCGATATTGCTTCATAAGCGCATTGTGTTGTTTTAGCTTGCTTTGATACATTCACTTCTTTCTACAACTTGTAATTATATACTGAGTTTACAGCCAAAGAAGTCAGCAGTTGCCAGTGCCAACGCGGGCAAATTGTTACTAATTTCTGAATTTGCAACTGTGGAAACATGCTTTAAATTTTCACATTGTAATCTTGCTATTACACTTTTTAAGTTTTAACCTGCTACCAAAACATAATTCTTTCAAGGATTGCAACCACAATTTGATACATTAAAATTGCTTAATCTGTCAATTGCCAACAACTGAACTTAATAGCTATTATAATTTGCAACTTCAACTATGTGTAACAATACACCATTTTCTAACCACAATACCTACTTTGGCAAGTAAAGGGTTGTAATACACAAGCAAGTACCGGTATTCGTTTTTTTGCTTGCTAAACTTCTTTATAGAGATTATTTTGTCATAAAATGGGGTACCGGTACACTGGTACAGCGATTAAGGTAAAAGCTTACAAATAAATCCCCAATGTCACGTATTTGAGTTTTAGGATGTGATTCTGTGATAATAGTGTTTTACAACTGTTCTACATGCTTCTGCAATTTTTGTGTTATCATTCATCAGCTCATTGTTTAGTGTGAGTTATTTACAAATCCTATCTTTGTCTCAGCTTCAATTGTGTCTAATTTTAATGCTTTGCTGAAGATGATGAAGTATGAGTACCGGTATGTACCGATAAACTTTGTAACTTTATGAATTTGTATAACCGTTTTTTACCAAGGTTGTTGTCATGAGGAAACTTGAAAATACATTACGTTATCACAATATTAATGTTTTGTTATTGGTACTTTGTGTTCTGTGCAAGGACGAACAGATATTTGCAGCTTGAAAGTACACAATATCAGGTCAAAATCAAATTTTATTGGGTTGAAATTGGTGAAAATTAACAAGGTCACACACGTTATGATTATCTGGTCACACACGTCATTGAACAAATTCTTCCATTTCTTGTGAAATGTGGTAAGGATATTGATATATTAGTTAATTTTTAAAAGGAAAAGAAGGTAATAATCAGAATTTTTTATCCACATATGCATTAAATATCCCAAGTCACAGAGATTCGCTGTTCTAACTAGATGTTTTATGAGTAAGTCGGCGCCAGTGCCCCTATTTTCATTTTCAAAGTTTGGTAATCGTTTTCCGCTTCCTCTAGTGCAAAAAGCTTAGTTCGGTAGCAGGAAACGATTCCTAAAGTTTGAAAATCAAAGTCTCCTTGGCCAAGAGACGGAAGTGAATAAGCAAAAAATGATTTCGGATGAAAACTATTTTGTGATGCTGTGGGATGGCGAAGTGTTTTTTTTCTTTTCCGATTTGTAGACATAACAGTTACAGCACATTCATCAATGTCCACACCTTGATCAACAGCGCTTGCACCGATTATAATATTTGTAAGTGCACGATCACTTATCTCATGATTGTCAGCCCAAACATTAAGTTTTGCAGTCATCGATTCCTTTTTTGTTGTCATTTTTTTTTAAAACAGCTGAGCTTTGTGAATTCATCACCATTTCGTCTTTATCTGCATCAGTTGAAGATAAAAGTGATGATCCATCGTGCTTATCAACACCAACTTCAATTGATTGGTTCAGTAGCCTTGCCTCCTTACTTGCTATTTTTTATTACCCTTTAAAAGCTTCACACCTTCGCAGTCTCCTGGCGGGAACTTGATAATATAGCAAAAATATTTCTTATTTTATTATGGCTTCCCGAAAAGGGAAGCCATATTGTTTTTACTTGGCCATTTCCGCACTTTTTGACACTTCCAGCAGCTGTAGCTGCTAAGCTACTGTTCTAATTCAAAAGTAACTTGGAGTTCAAATGTGTGTCCCACCTAGGTCTACACCTTGGTCGCCCTAACTTTCCCCGACAGCTCCCCACTTTCTAGAAAAAAATATTTTGTTTCCGCAATTCTTTTTTTTTTTTTTTTTCTACATCAATTTTGTGCAGCCTAAGGCTTTTGAACCGCTGATGCTAGAGACTTGAATTTTTTAGGGATGGTAGATCTCAATAGGAACTTGTGCCTAACAACTTTTGGGGGGTTTCGATCAACAGGTTAAAGGTCAGAGGTCAAAAAAACAAATTTAGCAAAACCTAATAACTTTTGAACATTAGGTAGGGCCTTCAAATTTCTACAGTGTGTGCATATCAATGTGGGGAACAAAAATGTGCACAACAATTATCTATTTGTGACCTCACTTAGGGTCAAGGGTCAAATGAACAAATCTCAACAGTTTTTTGTGCAGCCTAAGGCTTTTGAACCACTGATGCTAGAGACTTGAAAGTTCAAGGGATGGTAAATCTCCATGTGAACTTGTGCCTAACAACTTTTGGGGGGTGGCGGTCATGAGGTAAAAGGTCAAATATCAATCAAATAAAATGAAAAGAAATCTGTTTAAACGCCAATAACTTGTGAACAGCAACTGGTAGGAACTTCAAGTTTACGTAGCAGATGCATCTCAATCAAGGTAAAAAAGGACCAACAGTGATTGGCTTTGTGTGACGTCATTTGGGATCAAAGGTCAAATAAGCACATATGTTGTTTGGCTTATGACTATTAATTGAAAGCACATAAGAACCTGAAATTTATAGGATTGGTGTGTCTTGGTATGTACTTGCACTGTTCCAACTATAAACGCTTTATGTGATGTGACTCGGAATCAAAGGTCAAAAAACCAATAAATGTTGCCAATATTGCGCAGTCTAAGGTTTTTGAACCACTGATGCTAGAGGTTTGAAAGTTTTAGGGATGATAGACCTTGACGTAAACTTGTGTTTCACAACTTTTGGGGGTGGCGGTCACGTGGTTTGGGGTAAAGGTCAAAAATAGGAAAAAATTCACTAGCTCATAACTGTTAAATGGCAACAGCAAGGACCTTGAAATTATCGGAGGATATTAACCTTAATGTGGGTAACCAAAATATCAATATATTGAAGCATGTGACTGAGCATCTCACTTGCAATCAAAGGTAAGTCAAAGAGACCCCTGAGCATCTGGCTTGCAGTCAAAGGTAAAAAACGTGAAAATTCAGGAAACTTCATAAAATTGAAGCAAATTTTCTTATTTAGTTAGAGGGCAGTAGGGAAACACGTTTTTCAGCTATTTTGGCTTAAAACTTTTTCATTCGTGAGTGAGCGGTATGAGTTTGTGTTTAAACTGACATTTTAAGCAGCAATAAGGAGCACATGGGAGTTGGCCAAGTGAGGAATAAGTTGACCCAGGTTAAAGAAATATCCAAAGAAAATTATTATCGCAACTTATTTTGTGAAAATAATGATCCTTCACTAACTTGGAAACACATAAATGAAATTCTAAATAAAAGTAAAAAAGAAGCCTCCTTGCCAAATTTTCTCAAGACGAAAGAGAAAGAAATAACAGAGCCCCAGAATATATGTAATGAGCTAAACCAACACTTTGTAGGTATTGGAAAAAAGATCACTAACACTTGCAATTCTAACCGAGATAAATGTGAGTATTTACGTTATTTGGGTAAACATCAATCTTCTTCGGTTGTTTTCTTACCAACTGAAGAATACGAAATAGTCGGAGGCATTGGAAAATTAAATGACAATAAATCGCCTGGGTACATTGATATTCCGGTCTGTATAATCAAGTCGTCTAAGTATTTAATAGCAGGCTTTCTAACTAGAGTCTTTAACAAATGTCTAGATTGTGGAAATTACCCTGACATATTAAAGATAGCCAAAGTTGTCCCAGGGCATAAAGGCGGCACAAGACATTGTGTAAGTAATTACCGACCTATATCAATTTTATCCCCCATCAACAAACTATTTGAAACTCTACTGCACAAAAGGTTAACTGAATTTTTTGATAAATATAATCTGTTTTATGATAACCAATTCGGCTTCAGAACAAAGCATTCGATGAACTTGGCAATAACGCATTTTTATGAAACGATACTTGAACACCGAGATAATAATTTTTTAGCAAGTAGTGTGTTTCTCGATCTGGCAAAAGCATTCGATACCGTAAATTACGAAATATTGCTAAGCAAACTTTCTCGCTGTGGAGTGAGGGAAATTCTATTAAAACTATTGGAGTCTTACCTCACAAACCGATATCAATATGTGGAAGCTGGAGGGTGCTGCAAATCTGTTACTTTGCCCATTACTGTTGGGATTCCTCAGGGCAGTGTATTAGGACCATTTCTTTTTTTAGTTTGTATTAACGACTTTGCCAACTGTTTTGAGAATGCTCAATTAGTATTATATGCCGACGATGCAGTGTTAATAAACAAGAGCACAACACTGTCTGCGCTTATAGCAAAAACACAAACAAATCTGAACGAGGCGATAGAATGGACGAGAAGTATTACATTAGCCCTTAATTCGAATAAAACTAAATTCATTATATTTGCAAATACCACTGACTACACATACCCAAATATCAAGATCAACATAGGAGAAATCGCAATTCACCCGCAAGAAACGTTTAACTACTTAGGTGTGATAATAGACAGTCAGTTGAAATGGAAAGAACACACCCAGTTAGATACAAAGGAATTAGGTGCATCTTGCGGTATAGTAAATAAAATAAAGAAGTATCTACCACTTGATATACTTAAGAATGTCTATTATAGTATTACTTATCCTCATTTACAATATGGCATAACGACCTTGGATAATGCTGCAAAAAAGTATTTAAGCAAGGTACAAGTAATGCAAAATAGTTTAATTAAAATCATGACAACATCGAATTACCGCAAAACAAAACTTTCACCGATTTATGCACGCTTGTCGGTGCTGCAGTTGGACAAAATATATCAATGAGAAATAATAAAATTTATGTATAAAATTTAAAATTAACGTATTGCCTGAATGTTTCACGAATTATTCTCGAAATTCTAGCGTCTACAACTATTCAACTCGATCTGTCAGAAATGATTTACATCACGCGATTCGAGTAAATAAAACTAGTTAGTTTTAGTTGCATATTCATCCTCTTACCACGAGAAAGCGATCAATGCGCTATACGAGCTCGCTTAGGAGTTGCCGGCCATCTGTCTACCACACCAACATGGGGGAATCCCGCTAACTGGCTTTTTCTAACGGCACAACAAGTATACTTGCCGGCTTGTTCTTCACACTGTCCCTTTAATGCTGAGCGTCAAGCAGGGAAGCTGTGAATACCAATTTTAAAGTCATTAGTTTGACCCGACTCGGAATCAAACCCGAGTCTACAGCTCAAGAGACAGACGCTCTATACCACTCGGTCATCTGAGCTGTTAAAACGCAAAAACTAAAACGCAACGATAACTAAAACTAAAACGCAACGATCAATTAAAATTTCGGGAGTTAAGATCTGGAATGACCTTCCCAGTGAAATAAAATGTTCATCTAAGCTTGGTTTTAAAGTATTTGTAGAACGTGTAAAAAAGATGCTGTATACCATCTGACCTGAATTTATTTTATAGACCCATAGTTGCGCTGTGTCAAAAATGCCATAGTATACGCTTAGCTGTTAGAAGTACCGATGCTGTTTTTATGAAATAACATAATTACCGAATTAGCACAGATACAGTTTTATTACTATGTCTTCGTTATCTGCCATCAATTTACGTTTGTTTATTGTTTTGTTTTTCTCTTGATTTACAAGGTATGTTAAAAATTTAGAGAGAGGTTGTAGACACGATGACCGTGCCATGTCTTTCATGGACAGGGACAACTGGGGGGTGATTACAGGATTTTATGTGTTAGCGAGCGATTTCTCTCGCTAATTCTCCTCGGAGAAATTCTCCGAGCGGCAGCCCAGATAACGTGCTCGCAAAGTTGGGATTACAGGTTGCGCTCGCAGAAAGAGCAGTTACTCGGTATTCCAGCAAATTTATCAAATACGACAAATTATCGCTTTGCTGAAATTCAGGTGTTTCAGAGCGAGTTTGGAGATCTGCCAGGAACAACTCAAAGCTTGTTTTACAAAAACGTCCAGTAGCGGGACATTGCATTTTTTTCTTAATTGACGTCTTTCTGTATTCCACGATCACAGGCATGTGGTCGGAGAAATCGTGTTGAATTCCCGCGGGGTTAATGCAGGTCAATGCGGCATGGTTTACGTATATGTGATCAATTACCGAACTGGTTGTTGGGGTTACTCGAGTAGGCAAATTGACTAGCTGAGAACATCCGAGTGCATTAATGTGATTATCATAGTTGGTTAGAGTAGAAATCGAGTTAAGATTAGCATAATTAATGTTGAAGTCTCCCATAATAATGTATTGCTGCCTAGATTTGATTGATCGGATTTTGCTGATAAGTGCACATTCAAAGCTTGTTAAGTTATTGTTCGGGTGCCTGTATACTGATCCTACAATAAGTGGTTCTTTTCCACTGCAAGTAATACCTACTAGAGGTGTTCAGATTTTGGACATTTTTAAAAAGTGCATGTGCTCAAGGCCTATATGGTGCATTGGACCCTAAAAACACCCCCTGTGCAAAAAAAATTCAAAAATTTTATCTCTACTCTATCGCTCATGGCGGTTTAATAAGCATGCCCATTTCACTTCAAGGGTAATCCCCTTATGACGTCATTTTTGTTTAAAACTATCATAACTTGAGTTTTAAAACAGATACACAATCCAAACCAATTGTATTTTGTTTCTTCGAAGGTGTGGTTGACGCTGAGGGTGCAAATGATGACGTCACTTATGTATGACGTCATTTTCAGCATTTGTGGGGGAGTCTGCTCTGTGTGGGATAATCTTTCATACTTGGAGCTAAATCAACCGTGTTTTATTTGTTCGAGCGCCGTGTGATTCGCACTGAGTTAAAAGTGATGACGTCACTGATGTATGGCGTCATATTTAAAATTAAAGTGTTTCTGTTGATTTACCCACAGCTTCTTATACCGGTATTCATGCAAATCGTACATAATTATTGCAGTCTTTGTGAATAATTTTCCAATTTACGTCATGTTCTGGTTATTAGTCAAAATACAGTCTCAAGCAGTTTTAGTCATATGCGTATTTCAAAGCATAGTTAAAAGCAAGGTGTGTGAAAAAAAGCATCAATGTTACGTCAAATTTTTGCAAAATAGACTTAAATCGAAAAACATAAACAAATACTACTAGCCATAAAGAGTATCAGATAAGTCTTGATATTCATACATTATTTTGCACTAGAGTGTTTAATTTTAAATTGAATACTGCTCAGAATGGAGCGTGAATTGCACTATTACTTTGCACTGACCGAGTAGAAACAGAAGCAATGTATCAAAATACAAAGAAAAATTTTAGCATAAAGTAACAAAACATAACATTTCATTCGCCAAACAATTGTTCCTTGCAAGCATTTAATCTGTAGAAGGGCTAAAGTTAATTTTTTAAAATCAACGTATTGCTTTTGGTGTTTTTCAACTACTTGCAGAAGACTTGCTCGCTGTTCTTCATTTTCTGTCAAAATTGCGGCGTAGTCAGAGTGAAGCTTAACTCCTCTCTCAGCTGTATCGTTTACAACTTTAATGTTGGCAACAAACTTTCGGCCCTTCTTGAAAGAGTCATTACAATTCCACGACCCCGGGGAGTCGTAAAGTCAGTTCTTATCCAAATTTGAAGCATCAAAAATAAACCACGTTTCTGGTCCAATGAAGTCAATTAGCTTGGAATCTTCATCAATCACCCGTTTAAAAACAGGTATACCCCGGCGGAATTCATCTGGCGGTGATATCGAAAGCAATCTTAGTGCCATAGATTCTTTGATTCGTTTGTCAGGTAAGAATGCTGATTAAAGAACGAGAATGCCACTATTTCTTCAGTCAAATACCACTGGTGAGCTGAAAGTTTCATAAAAGCAGCGTCTGCTACAGCTGGATCCTCTTTCTTGTAACGTAACATTCCTGCAAAAATGTCAAATCGTTTATCGGAGCGTCCAAACCGATGCTGGATTTGAGCCATGCAGGAACATAGAAAAAAGCAATAAACACATTGATTCGTTGAAGCTTTTCCAAAAACTCACTGTCATAAGACAGTTGATCGGCCCACAGAAACATTTTTTGACAATATAGCACTTGGCCCATCCATCGGGCTCTTGAAGTAACGCCAGGCTTGTGATGAAAGAAATTGAAGGGAGCGGCACCTAGTAAGGCAAGTGCGTTTTCTGCACGCTGCTTATAATCTCCTCTTATAAATGATTCTTTTGTTCTTTTTTAATTATCTCTTGGAGCTCATAGATTATCTTCTTCTTCTTCCTAGATTATCTTTTGAAGAAATTTTGATGAAACATCTAAGAGACGATAATTTCGAGACTTATCTATTTTTGGCCAACAGGATTTAAAACATATGAAATTGGTGGGTGGTGACGACAAGCGTTGTAGAAGAGCTTGCGGTCCAAAAGCTTTTCCAAAGTTTTTGCGGCGCCTTGATTCCATCCTGTGTTACTTGTAGTTGTATCAAAAACTAAAGCTTTCACGTTTTCTTTTAAATTCCACACCTCCAATAATTCATAACTTGCCTGTGCTTGCGCTTTTCCAGTTGCTTTTTCCAACTTCCGCACTCCGAATAATTTACCGTCCTTAATATCCGAAATCCCCGAAATAATCACAGAAACAGCTTCATGCTTATTGCCATAACGATCTTTAGTTAATTTTCCATCCCAGTGAAGAGCTAGGCAATCTTGTGGCGTTTCAGATATTTGGTGGAAGATTTCACTGGAAATTTGAAGTCTGTTTGCTATACGAGCTCTGTAAGTACAGGAACGTGATATACAAAAGCCATTAACATCTCCCTGGCAAGCTTTTACAAACGATGCTATTAACATTGTAGCAGCGTTATTGAAAATCTTAAACCTGTCCAACACCTCGGTGATTTCTGAGCTATTAATCAGGTTTCTGGGTACGCTTAGCGTCACGAAGAAGTTTTGAGAACTCGGACCAGCTTTCTCGCTTGGCTCATATTCAGCAGCCGAACTTGGAGTTGAAACAGTAAAACTTGATTGTTTGAAGACGTCAGAATCAATTTCATCACTGCTGGACTGACCAGAAATAATTAAGCGAGCTTTTCTCTCCCGACGCTTTTGGAGACTTTTCTGGAGCACTACATCTTTTCCACTGATAACGCTGTTTCTTGCGTTTCGTTGATCGTCGTAAAAGGCTATATCCTCAATTTTTTTCTCTGCAGACAACATTTTATTTTTTTGAATTATTTGAACTGCGTCGGAAGCCCCGATATCCCATAGCTTTGCTAAATCTTCCTCAAACATTTCACGTTTTCTACCAGGATCTGATAAACGCACTTTATTCTTGCAGAGCTGTAGCCAAGTGTTATATTCTTTTTGTAGCATTCTTAATACATTACGTTTAGGCATTGTTTGGATTCCAGCCTTAGACCAAATTAATAACACTTCGTCGATAGCTGCCGAAAAATGATTTTTCAGTGGAGTGGTGCCGGATGATGATTCTTTTAGATGCAAAACATGTTGAAGTACTTGCTTTAATAAAGGCAGTTTGTTTCCACTAATGTGCGGTGTACTTCGTCCAATTAAAAAGTAATCACCTGACGATCGGGTTTTTATTTTTTTCGAGATGGTTCAGCCATAGCACTTAATTATACATAGCTTACTATCTCTTTTTGCGAAAAGTAAATATCTGCAAAAATGGTTGTTCATTTCTTCACTGCATATCAAATTATTATGAAGCACGCTTCTTGCGCAGTCACCTAGTTCTTAATTGAGTTGGGTGCCCTCACACTCGTTATTCTGTCTAAGCTTAAAGTTTAATCAAATTTTAAAATATTCACGATAAGGAAAGAGCACAGCTGCTACACACTTATAAATGCCTGATTTATTACAGCGTAATTGAACTGTAACTACCGGTATTTCAAAATAATATGTTATCAGGGAATAGATAGAAACGGCCTTATCACTACTTCGCTAATTGCTACCGGTTTTCAATAACTTTAAAGCTGCTGACAAACAGAAATCTGCAATCGACCTGCTGACTAACCTAAATTTGACTAACCGAACGGCGAGCGTGGTATAGCTATGTTAATGTGAATGAAAAAATGCAGCTAAATCTTAACAAGTTAATAACATTATAAAAAACTAAAGCTCCATGAGTGCCAAATATGACGTCATACATCAGTGACGTCATCACTTTTAACTCAGTGCGAATCACACGGCGCTCGAACAAATAAAACACGGTTGATTTAGCTCCAAGCATGAAAGATTATCCCACACAGAGCAGACTCCCCCACAAATGCTGAAAATGACGTCATCATTTGCACCCTCAGCGTCAACCACACCTTCGAAGAAACAAAATACAATTGGTTTGGATTGTGTATCTGTTTTAAAACTCAAGTTATGATAGTTTTAAACAAAAATGACGTCATAAGGGGATTACCCTTGAAGTGAAATGGGCATGCTTATTAAACCGCCATGAGCGATAGAGTAGAGATAAAATTTTTGAATTTTTTTTGCACAGGGGGTGTTTTTAGGGTCCAATGCACCATATAGGCCTTGAGCACATGCACTTTTTAAAAATGTCCAAAATCTGAACACCTCTAATACCTATCACAGTCTTTATTGTTTAGGTTTAACTCTAATAATTAACGCGATTCGAGTGTTTTGGAAACGGATAATATTGCAGAACCTCCTTGTATAAGTTAAATCCCTGAATGTTAACCGATGATAGCTTCGATTCAGTTAATCTTGTTTCGCTCAGACAAATTACTTCCGGTAGTTTGGGAAGTTGATTTAGAAATGTCATTAGCTTGTCGAAATTTTTCGTCAAGCTGACGATATTAAAGTGAATTATAAAAATGCTGGTAGAATTGTTTTTTTTTCATATCATCAGAGATATCTTCGTATGTTTTGTATACGCATCTATTGCTAGCAGGATCAGGTGTAATATTTCTCCACGTGATTGAATCGTCACCATCTATTTTACTGAAACGCTAGAAGGCAACATTTTCACAAATAATTGCAATACTTACAATTCGTCGTCATTGCTGTCGTATACCTCCTTCATGCGATTGATGAGCAAGGGCTGATAGTTTAACTCCTCGAAATCGACATCAACGTTGTGTTTGAACAAATCATCCGGTGACGTTATCGTAAGCCAGTTACCAGTTCCTTCATCTTCGCCATTTTCTCCCAGAGGTTTTCCTGCCTTTTTTGCTGATTTCTTCAATCTAATTTTCCCATTCAGTGTATGACACAGCACGAATCTGTCATCACACTTGTTTTTGACATAGTTCAACAATTTGTTTCCTAGTGGTGTTAGATCTTCTGTGATGAACACTCCTGAATTCCTTTCACTTGATTTTAGTTTCGATTTAGCGTAGACAAATTCGTTACGCTTTTTATAATTAACGAATCTCGCGATTATTGGTCTGGCTTTTCGCGTTGTTGAGACTTCCTGTTGTTGTGAGACTTCCTTTTCGCGTTGTTGAGAAGCAAATACGAACTTTACTTTATCTTGGAGCATAATTTCATCAGTCTCAAAGAATTTTTGCAAAGGAAAAACTTGTCATCTATGTCTCACGGAAAAGGCTTTTATAATCAAGGAAAACCCCGTCAACGCACTCAACACCCGAGGAGAAATACTAAACAAATGCCGCCATCGCAATAAATTTAAACAGAAAAAAATCCAATAGGCCATAATATGTTATCAATTCATATTTACTGATTTTTGTGATTTTTCCTATTATCCTTGTTATTAATGCGTTCCTTCCCACCCCCTTGTCTTTTATTTCCTTTTATATAGCTTTATCTACACTATGACATATTATAATTCCCCTTTTTTTCATAACAATTACCCCTCTATCCCTTGAAACTTTTTATAACAAACCCCAGATGAGCGTTTCAGTTTTTAAAACCAGCTGCTTTTATTCCTCTTCCTTAACCCAAGAAAAAACCGTAACAAACTCTCTAATTTTATTTAACTTTTTCAGCCACCTGATGATCGTTTTATGCGTGAAACACCGTGTTGTGGCTAATGCTGTAGTTTTAAAGCAATAAATTAAACTAAACTATCGCTCTGGCTTTGTGGTCACAGAGCACTTTCTGCAAGAAAAATCGACAAACTCAAGTACTAAATTCAATAATCAAATGCTTTCAAGATCACTTTGGTGAATATTTTATCAAACTTGATAATGCACATCAATAGAACACTAAACAAAAACATAGGAATGAGTTTTTTCGACTGAACAGGGTAAACTCTTTATCATGTGTGTTTAAATATACGGAAAAATGTTTCAAACGATTTTTGTCACTGTTCATTTAACTCAAAACATTGAAGCAGTATCATAAAGCAATTATTCTCTATCGAAATAGAACTCACAATAAATCGGATAAAATGACTGACTTATTTTCTCATTCTTTCAGCCTCAAATTTGTTTTTTGAACGAAAATTTTAAAACAATACAGCTTAATACAACCTCGTTTTTGCTTCAGACTGAACAAAATTGAATTAGCAAATTGAAATTCTGAGTCATTAGCTCATCGAAAAACTTAACTTCATCGTAAATACGCTTGAAGCAGCTGTGTCAATTGTGTAAGTTTATCCTCGTTTGATCAGTTCTTGATATGCATTTTTTCATCTGGTAGACACGTGTAAATTCTTTCGCTTTGTATTGTCAATGTTGTCTTCAGCTGAAATGGGCATTTATCGCGATAATTTATCACTGATTATCGTTATCGCTCAAAATAGTTTGGATTTATCGATTACCGATATCGCTTTTTCAATATATTTCGTTATCGTCGATAAATTATCGCGATTAACAATTCTATATGCACACAGTGTTCCTAAAGTGTAGTTGCTGATTAAAACATCTCTCTTTGTTTTATTTAATGCCACAGCGGAGTCCATGAACTGCTCTCTTTTCTTGAAAAATCTGGAAACACATTTTTGCAATGTGACTTGTGAAAAAAAACTTCGTCAAACGCATTAAAAATTTATCGCAACATTTATCGGAAAAATTCATCGGCGATAATTTATCGATTACCAATATCGCTTTAAAATATTGAGATTTATCGATTATCGGTATCGCCAAAGGCTTTTTTGAAGTTATCGATTATCGTTATCGCTTTAGTACAGAAAGGTTTATCGTGCCCATCACTGGTCTTCAGTAGGTTAGTGCAAGTTTATCCTCGTTTGAACAGTTTTTGATATGCATTTTTTCACCTAGTAGACACGTGTAAATTTTTTCGCTTTCTAACTACTAGGCCCAAGTGTTCGTGATCACTGCCATAGGCATATTTCGGTAGGGACGATTACAACTCGAAGACCTGACGACCTCATTGTCACCATCGTTGGCACTTAGTTTATGCTAAAAAAGTTTAGCCAGCATTGTTACACGTGATGTGTTAAGAGTCTTGCAAATAAATTTGTAACTCCCAGGGTAACCCACCCATTTGGGGCCGTAATGTTGATAAATTAGATTTTCAAAAGCAGGAATGTTGGGAGGATTTTTATATACGGTCTTCAAGCTGCATTTTCTAAAAAATAAATTTAATAACAAGTGCCCGATCGTTCCGAGCCAGGGTAAGCCAGCCAGCAACTGGAGAACATACGTTAGTACAGAGGGCTGTCAGTAAACTGACAGCTTAAGGGACACGAGACGCCCGGCGTCATTTTCAGGACTGTCCCGAGACGGCTGGGATGGCTACTACAACCACTGAACAACACGTACACAAACCAATGAACAACAACCATTAATTTATTGAAAAAAAATTTTGATGAAACAACTCCGGTATAATTGCCACCAGTAAAAGTTATCACCATTGATTGAGATGGAAATCTGAAATAAAAAATAAATACACTGTGTATTGATAAAGTAGCACATGAATTATTTGTCGAAATTGTCACGTTTTAGTAGGTCCCGACATAATTCTCATTTTTGTGTATTAGCAGCATAGCCTGTGTTCGGACCCACAGTAGGCCAACAATCCCTTGCATTGAATTCTACCTAATTAGTGATATTTTGAGCTCACTTGACTCAGGTAGAGCAACTGCCGTAAAGCAGTTACTTTTCATGCACCGGTAATGCAGTGTTCTATGAAGTCGAAGTTACAGGGAATGTGAACGGTTTCAAATTAATAATCCCTCCTACAAAAAAAACTCGCACTGTCGATCCAATGTTACTCCCGAATAATATAGCCTAGCCATTGCAATACTCAACGAAAGTAGGCATTATCATTGGCAACAAGCTAAACCTTAAATGCCACATAAAACCACTCGAACATAAACTGGCTAGGGCACACATAGCGTAGAGAAAGACTAGATAGCGCATCGCTTGTCGCAAAGTGAAACAATTTGAAGCGACGCCATTATGCGTTGCTGGTTACCTGAATTGGCGTAAATGGGTGTCTGGCAATAGTTAAAAACAGCAACATAAGAACTGTTTGGCTGAAATAGTTTAATGATTTTATTATTATTATGAAATCATTGATTGATTTAAAATCACTGAAATCGACAAAGTGTTTATTAAGACAAATTGTATATTGTGAACAGGGCGAAGTATCTTTTTGTTCAGGTATATTTCGTAAGGTTACAGTTAAGAAATACTTTCGCGTAAGTTATAAATCCAATCTCGAATAGATGTTTTTCAAACTTTGTCTGTCATTGCACCAGGGCGCCGAGGGCTTAAAATGGTGAATGTGCCCGCCTTTAGAAGATACCTTATAGTAGATTACATCATCGCAACCAAAACAGAATATCTTTTTGGAGCTAAAAACATGGTTATAACTTATAAGGCTACTGTTTTAATTTCTACGTAATTGCTTCGTTTAGGCTGCATTTCTGAATCTGTTCCTGCATTGCATCAACAGAATTTTCTAGGTTTGTAAGCTTTTTGCTGAGGTCGTGCCTACATAATTATGTTCCGCAAATCGGAAATTAAAGGCCGCAGCGCGCTAAAAAGGCCAGAACATTTAGCCAAACTGTAGACATCTAAATTTAGCAATTTTGGTGAGATATTACAGTACATTTGGCAGATAGTAGGGAGGGTATAGCGCTGAACGCTGGTAGTAACGAGAGTGAGACAGCGATGGGCAATATACACATCAAGCATCACACTATACCTTATCGCGTTCATTATTGAGTAGACAGTGTAGAAATATAAGACACTATTTCGCTCACTTCTATCCAATTTTGTCATAACCCTTTACCATACCACAGATTACCAACTTTATGCAATCTTAATACAAAGATGATAGCCAGTATGTTTGCAACCATTTTACAAACGTCTCGGTAAAAACTTACGCCATCATCAGAGTAAAAACTACAGGATGGTATTACAGTGAAGATGGCATAAGTTTTTACCGAAACGTTTGTAAAATGGTTGCAAACATACTGGCTATCATCTTTTTATTAAGATTGTGTAAAGTTGGCAATCTGTGGTTTGGTAAAGCATTATGACAAAAATGGATAGAAGTTATGTATAGTGAAATAGTGTCTTCTATTTCTACACTGTCAACTCAATAATGAACGCGGTAAGATACAGTGTGATGTTTGATGTGCAACGGTATGCCATTGCTGTCTCTGCCTCGTTACTACCAGCGTTATACCCCCCCCCCACCATCTACCAAATATACTGTAATATCTCATCAAAATTGCTAAATTTAGAAGTCTACAGTTCCACAAATGTTCTGGCCTTTTTAGCGTGCTGCGGCCTTTAATTTCCGATTTGCGAAACATATGTAGGCAAGATTACAGCAAAAAACTTACAATCCTAGAAAATTCTGTTGATGCAATGCAGGAACAGATTCGGAAATGCAGCTTAAAGGAAGCAATTACATCGAAATTGAAACAGTGACCTTATAAGTTATAACCATGTTTTTAGCTCTAAAGAGATTTTCTGTTTTGGTCACTATGATGCGATCTACAGTAAGGTATCTTCTCAAAGGCGGAAACATTCACCATTTTAAGACCTTGGCGCTCTAGTGTAATGATAAAAAACTTTGAAAAAACATCTTTTCCAGTTTGGATCAATAACTTGTGCAAAAAAACTTGTTTAAAAGCGTAATTAAGCTGAGAAACTAACTGTAACCTTACGAAATATACTTTTAACAAGTAGAAAAGATCCAATCGAATTCCTTTCTCCATTTATCCGCACGCCTGTTTGTGTCACCATAGACACGTAGTTTCTTTGTTCAAAATCCACGTGTCGCTGATTTGTGCATGTTATCAGTTCTGAAAAATTGTTGGGCTTTTAAGTATTTTGAGCAGTGACTACATTTTTACATTAATCTAATAATTGTCCATTTTTAGCTGCTTGACAATTTAACCCTAAATCAGGCTCATAGGCTGAGGTTAAGAGTTGTGCCGCGTGAACTAAAACTGGTAATTACATACTGTAACTTGAAGAAGACTTTATTGTGTGGTTCAGTCAAGTCTAGTCAGAGGGCTAGGCTCTGTGTAGGTCAGTGGGTCTACATCACGAGTTTGTCCGCTGGTAGGATCGGTGGGTGTAGGATCCACCGTGTATACCTTGCTAGGCTAGCGGGTGTACAGAAGATATTATGCACATAATAAACACTTTGTCGATTTCATTTCAAATCAATCAATAATTTCATAATAACGTTAAAATCACAAACTATTTCAGCCAAACAGTTCCTTTGTTGCTGTTTTCAACTATTGCCAGACACGCATTTATGCCAATTCAGGTAACCAGCAACGCATAATGGCGTCGCTTCAAACTGTTTCATTTTCTCTGAGCGAGTTTCTGTGGCGATGCGCTATCTAGTCTTTCTCTGCGATATCTATGGGCCAGAGCCGTAAGAACTTTGTTAAAAGTTAAAAACGTTCTTCCTTATTGCAGAAGTCTTGACGACCTTGCTATGCACAGCCAATCCAGGCTAGACTCATTCCAGACCACAAGGACTCTTTGTTGCATCTGCCATCCTAAACCAGAGGTGCTCAACTCAAACAAGGATACAAGTCAAAGTTTTTGTAATACTAAAAATTCTTTCGAAAGTGGCGAGGCACGCGACAAGATAACTTTAAAAGAACTCCATAAAACTCATACCAGCAACGCTAAACTTCAAAATTTTAACACATAATGAATAAATGATTAAAGATTTACTAAAACAAGTTAATATCCATAAATGTATGAATAAACGTGGCTGAGTTCAGTTTGATATAAACACGAGTTATTAAAATTTGCCATAAACTCAAGGCCTGCTTTTTATCAAACTGTCAGTGAGCCACAATTAGCTTAGGCGTGCCAAACTGGGCACCCGTGCCCTATGCTGTGCACCCCAGTCCTAAACTTCATTTCTTTAGCAGGCGACCATCCACAAACAACAATGCCCATTGAAAAAGCCTACAAGTTCTAACTCACAACTAAGCTAGCGGTAGCGTAAATACATCACTACCGGCCCCCCGGGCAACCTACTCATTTGCAACTGCAGACGCAATTCGACCTTATTATGGTTTCATTAGAGCAGCATAGCAACCTCCCACCATCCTAAAAAATTCCTAGCCTTCAAAAGAACTACCATCCCCAACTCTAATTCTTCCCAAGGTAAAACATTTTAAATGAATAAAATCAAGGAAACAATACAGGTATGGCTTATGATGTCACAAGGGTTCTCTGACAGGCACTTGCAAAGCCAGCCAGTGTAGTAAAATTAAAATATGGATCCAACAATGGATTAGTTCATATAAAAGAAAGAACCAACTTCACCTGCCAAGACAGCCATCGTTAAGAAGCCCTAATGGCTTGAAAGATCTTCTAACATGAATTTATTTTCCAACGTGATACTGGATAGCAGTCTTGTAATGAAATGGAAAATGGTACTGCCCCATCCAAGTGGTAACATCAATTGTGAGTTAGATGAAAAAGTTTCAAGCGACAACTTAGTGGTTCTACTATAAATTTAGCCTCGCCATCCCATAGCAAGACTGACGAGACTTTTCTTGTAGTCAAAACATTAAGTTGTCGCTTGTATCATCGTTTTTCCTCGTAGTGGAGTAATGTTTCACACTCTCAGTTGGACTAAACCTTTGTTTAGGCCTTAAAAGCCTATTATATGACATCAATAATGAAAATTAAAGCACTAAACCAAACATCTAGGCCTACATTACTAACATCTGTTCTATAAACTGACATCTGCCAAACGCAAGACAATTTTGCAAAACACGAAGCACATGAACAACGTCCTGTGATCACGTGACACAAAATGATCATACAGTCCTATACCATAACAAACACGAGTTCGAAACTCACGACAATCACCTAATTGTTCATAATACATCAATATGATACGGCATCACCACAGGGTTCAACAGAAAGTCGCACTCATGACGATCAATGTAAAGAACTGGTATTAGGTCTACAAGAATTACTTTCCAGCAGTGAACTATAATTATGATCAGTATTTTTAGCTATATCAGAATCACAACTAGGTCCATAAACAGAAGTTTCAACGATACTTTGCGCATCATTAGATACAAAACGTGTATGTTGATTTGAGAATAACCATTTCTTTCAATATGTTCAGCCACATGGTAACGCTGTGTAGGGAAGGCAGGCTTCGGGGCAAGATCTCGAAGAGAAACTGTAATTTCTCAAATTATCCTCCAACCTTCCATGTGCGTAATGAGGATTAGTTTCCAGTAACTCGGCTTTTTTATTTCGCTTGACATACACAGGTCCTGGTTTAATTCAAGACGGCAAAGCAACATCACTAAATGATTTTCGACTATGAAAAAACATGCATTCCTGCAAAGTACTATTAGTAGCTGTGCTCAATAAAGAGCGTATGCAATGTAACAAGCCTTTTAAAACATACTCCCACTGGGAGGCAATTGTTTTGAGCGCAATGCTAACACTGTTTTCTAAATTATGCCATTATAGCGGTTCACTTCCCCATTACCCCGTGGGTAATATCGAGTGGTTTTACTGATAGGAATACCCTTACTGTGTAGCAACGATTCAAATTCGTAAGACATGAAATTATACCCTTGGTCAGAATGAATATAGCTAGGACACCCCAAAACACAAAACAGATCAGTAAGTTGTCTGATAATGGTAGAAGTTTTCACATCTTTACATGCATACACAAAAGGGAAACGCGAATATTCATGGACAATCACAAGCTTGCATTTGTATTGCTTTTACTGTTAGGATTACTCTTACTTGGTTTTACTGATAGGAATACCCTTATTGTGTAGCAACGATTTGAATTCATAAAACATGAATAAATTAGACTCTTGGTCAGAATGAATATAGCTAGGAAACCCAAAAATGCAAAACAGATCAGTAAGTTTTCTGATAATGGTAGAAGTTTTCATATCTTTGCAAGCATACACAAAAGGAAAACGCGAGTATTCATCGACAGTAACGCCCGGATTACAAAATGATTCATGAAGCTCAATAAGTGAATAAATGAGGAAAGAGTTACTGACGCAGATGTTGCTCGAGAAAACGCACCTGGCGCAGTGTTGCAACTTGCAGGTCAATAGATGGCAGTGAAATCAAAGAAGCGAGTTCCCATCTACATCGCATTATTTTGTAATTTTTAATTTTGGAAGAATGCCTCAAACCGAGAACAAAAGAAACGCTTCGCTGGTCAATTATCAGATTGAAATGTTTTCCGGCAACTAAATGTTTCCATTTTTGTAGAGTTTCAATTATAACATTAGCCTCTTTTTCCACCGAAGAATGTTTTTGTTCTGTTGTGGAAAGAGTGCGGGGCATGAAAAGCAACGGGTTTATTATTTTCACTCAAAGTTGCCGCAACTGCAAAGTTTGAAGCATCAGTTTCAACAGCAAAAAGGATGTCTTCATTGATTGGTTGTAAAGCGGCTGTGCATAGTTTGCCTTATATCAAACAAAATGCATGCGATGCTGCTTTTGGCAAAGAAAAAGAATCAGCTGAACAAGTGGGCATATAATTGCTGAATAGTTAGGTACCCACTTAGAGTAGTAACTAAACAGATCTAAAATCATTTGCAATGCTTTGTTTGTAGTAGGTGCTGGTAAGTCATCCAAGGGGGCAATACGTTCGAAATCTGGTTTATTAACGCCATTACCCACCAAGTGTCCCAAAAGTTGAATTTGCGTGCTTGTGAATTGACACTTATATTCATTACATGAGAAACTATCCTTCTCAGCAGCTTCCTTTTTTGGTCCTTCCCCCAATCGTTCTATTGTCGAAGTAGGCTTTGACGCATTTTAACTTATGCCGTTCAATAAATTGATTCATTACTCGCTGAAAGACTGGTCTGGTACAGCATTAGTCAAACCAAAAGGAAATACTTTCCACTGGTGCAATTCAGACCCTGATTAAAAGGCTGTGTATGGCCGGTCATCACGTCAATTTGAGTTTGATGGTAAGCAAATTTCAGTTCGAATGTGCTTATACAATTCCACTTCGTACTTTGTTAACAATTGACTCTGTACTGGGTAAAGGATAAGCATTAAATTGGGTAAACAACTAATAGCCTAAGAATAGTCGATGCACATTACTTTTTTTTCCTTTACCATAATCAACAATAAGAGGTGAGGCCCTCCAGGGAGAATTGCTAGGCTCTATTTGATCTTCATGTAACAGCTTTTCAGTCTCAGCTTTTATAATTGCATAATCAACTGTTCGTGTTTAAACAGCAACATGCCAACAGTTTGAAGAAATAATGCTAGCAAGCAAATGCAGATAAGGAACATGTGCAACCGACATTATTGATGAAATACAAAGTTCAGGCAAGTTCCTTTCAAATTTAAAAGTCACGCTTTTGTGTTGTTGCAGGAGATCGTTTCTTATTATAATATCGGCAATTAAATTTGGCATTACATGAAACTTTAAATTTTGGTAAGAGTTCCCAGCAAACGTCAAATCGAAATAAGTCACACCACAGATTTCAGCTTCTTAAGAAAAATTAGCTGTGTTTGCAGCTCAATGTACAGCTTTGTAAGACAAACCGTGCTGCTTCACGAATTTTTCATCGACATAGCTATAGGTACTGCCAGGTAGCATATTTCAGAATGGTTGTACAGAAAAGTTCCACTTTGCTCTTCAGCGATGTGATTGGCTAGAGCAGTTGAATGAGTATTGAAACTTTTTGTTTATTTTATTACCACCACTCTACTCCATCCCGAATTACATAAAGAACTACACGATACAGAAATTAAGTTTGTCGAGAATAAAATTTAAACCTAGAGCAGCATCGAACCCACACACTAAGAGCAGCAGCCCAGAGTGCCAACCACTACACCACGTCACTGTTGCCTCATATGCGTCCAATTTTTCTATTTATACTCATTTTGGTCGAGCCCTATCATTCTTCTCGCAAATGCTGTGGCCCAGTAGTCGGCAACCTTTTTTTAACGCGGCCCAGATCTCCCTTTCAATAGCTGTTAAAGGCCCACTACATTTAAAATCACGACTACAAAAGGAATATTCAACACGACTACAATCTACAAAATGAAAAAACGGTGTGTTGTTTTAAAAGCAGAGAAAATGCAAAGTGTGTGCATTTCTTCTACTCGCTTGCATCGATAGAACAGAAGAAACAAAGCGAGCATTGCATGAAAGAGATGCAGATACACGGCACCCGTTTTTGTACATGGTACAATGGGTTTTGCTTTTGTAGCCATGTACTGCCCCGGATTGTTTTACGCGGAAAGCATCAAAGGGAAGGTTTTTATTATTATTTGTGTGGGATTACTTTTTATTTGCAACAAGCATGCGGCCAACAAAGACTGTGTAAAACCGAATAGCCCGCGGACCACAAAAAATTGCTAAAATGCCCACAGTTGGGCCGCGGCTCACAGGTTGCCGACCACTGCTCTAGCCAGTCAGATCGCTGGAGAGCAGGGTATGAGCAAAGTGTAAATTTTCTATGCAACCATTTCAAAATATGCTGCCAGGTACCTAATACCAATCCAAGCATCAACGCACGGGTGATTACGTTTTACTTCAGCCAGCAAATGATGCACAGACGTCGAATACAAACTTTTTAACAAGATCAATGTAGCTGAATGCTCATCTTTCAAGGCAGCTTGTCCGACACTCTTTGATGATTTTCGTTTTAAACAACTTGTGGAAAGTGTCCCACTTTATTGCAGATATCACAAGTCACAATGTTAGAAGGACAGTGACTCTGTGGACGTCCTCCACAGAAATAGAACACAAACGATCGCGTTTGCTTACTCGTATAATTCTGCATAGCATTAACAGCACCATTTTCAGAGTCGTTTTGAGTAGTAACTGCAACTTTCACTTTTAATTGCGATCTGAGCTGATTTACCGTAGTCATCTGAAAAGAAAGCGCCTCATGCAGAAACTGGACTTAAACCAGACTTCAGCTAAAATTTACTAAGTCTGGTTTAAATCCCGAATTTCGTATGCAGAAAGTGGTTTTAACTTTAAAACCAACTTAACTATGAAGTTAAGTCCGCCATATTTAAACCTTTTCCCTTGCTGGCTTAAGTCGTAGTTTTACTACTAAAACAGTGCTGCAGTGAAGAGGGAAGTGTTTTGAAGTGAACGCGCTGTTGAACAACAACAAAAATATGACACTACGGGATGCCATAAATACTTCGCTGGCGAAAACAGTGGTGAAATTTTAGCTTGCAACAATTTATTACTTTTCAATTAGTTAAACAGGGATGGGGAACCGGCAAAGCACAGCGAGCCACATTGATTGCATGATATTTTCAGCGGGCCACATTTACTTTTAATTAGTAAAGAATCTCAAGAATACGCAACGTTACATCGCAAATGTATCAAACATTCATGGTGAGATGTTTTTACCGCGAAATCTCACAGACTTTTTTTATTTTTTGAATATCGACCATCATGACCTTTATACACGTAGGGGTGAGTCTATAGAAAATGGTCGATCTCCAAATAAAAAAAGGTCTTAGTTGTTCGTGGCGAGGCCCCCTATGACAACTAGGGCCCCTCATTATCTAAATCCGGCCCTACTTGCGATTGAATGTGAAACAACTTTCAAAAAATCTTACGTTTTCCGTTTACCTGTTTGTTGTTTACATTTAACAAAGCTCTGCGACCCGGCCCACATTCAAAACTTAAGCGAGGCGCAGGTCACCCACCCCTGAGTTGAATTAACGATAAAAGCAGCAGGTTTAAACTAGTCAGTCTGTGTTGCTGCAGATAACCTTAGTTTGACATGTAAATAAGCAAGACAAGCGTAGCTATTTCGTGCAATAACATGCCTACATGGTAGCCATCAGTACGACCATCGAATAGTAAACAAAAATAGAAAAATCGACGAACAATATCATAGGCCTATGCATACCAGTTGTACTACAAAAATCAAAAGAGTATATCTTTTCAAAAGTACTGCGAAATAAGATGCTGACGATGGGCTCGACCTTGTGCGGACGTGCGGACAATGGATGTTGGCAGTTGTTATTGGTTGCTGAAATGTGCTTTGCAAATCGTCTTCTACATCCAAGCGATCTTGCTCTCTTCTTTTCAAAGCAAAATTGTGAAAACACATGGTAGGAACAATAGTCGGTAAAGAATTATTTAAACCAGTTCTTAACGGAATAAGTGAGCAGCGGAAGCATTGCTTTAAAACTTCAAACGCTTGTTCTACACGAACCCGCGTTTTTATATGGCTGCAATTACATGCACGCTTGCTATCATTTGCTGGGTGCAACAACGAAGTCATTAAGTACTGCTTGCAAGGATAACCACTGTTTCCTAGAAGCCAGCCACAAATCTCACCGTTTTCAAATTTATCCCAAATGAAACTGTTTTCAAAAATTCTTGAATCATGTGTAGATCCGGGCCATCGTGCCGCAACATTGGTGAAAATTCGGTCAGCTGTGCATATTGCTTGCACGTTTATGGAAAAATATCACTTTCTGTTGCGATACACTTTTTGGCATTGTCTCCTTCGAAAGATACTACTGGTATGTGCGTGCAGTCAATGCCTCCAACAACCGCAGGAAAAGCGGCTATTTCAAAGAAGCTTTGCTTAACCGCAGGTAAATCTGATGGAAACCACATAAATACAGCTTTCCTCTTCGCTATGCATCTTGATATGCGTTGAATTATTCTGCACACAGTGGTATGATGAACTCCCATCAAATCGCCATCGGTCGTTTGAAAATGTCCTGCTGCATAGTATCTTGGCGCTTTAAGCATTTGATGCATTGCGGGTATTGTTTGAGCTCGACTATGCAGCAGAGAATTGTTTTTGATAATATCAAAAAGTATGGGGCGCCGTTTGGAAAAAAACTATTCGTTTTGTGAACCATGTTTTTTGAGCTTATTTAGACCATAGTTTGTCCGATATGTATATTGGAAATGTCCTACTTATATATCAGACAAAATGTACTCTAAGTCGGACCAAAATACACGCGCAAAATAAGTCGGACAAAATCGTTTTTTTCCAAACGGCGCGCCACACGCCTTTTGGAAAAAAACGATTGTGTGACCCCTGTTTTTCGAGCTTATTTGGACTATAATTAGTCCGATATATACATCGGAAATATCCGACTTATATATCGGACAAATTGTGCTATAAGTCGGACCAAAAAACGCACGCAAAACAAGTCGGATATTTCCGACTTATATATCGGACAAATTCGCCGTTTGGAAAAAAACTACACGTTTTGTGAACCATGTTTTTTGAGCTTGTTTAGACTCAAAAAGCATGGTTCACAAAACGTATAGTTTTCTCCAAATGGCGCCCCATACATATCGAACAAATTATGGTTTAAATAAGCTCAAAAAACATGGTTCACAAAACGTGTAGTTTTTTTCCAAACGGCGCCCCATAAAAAAGCCCAATAACTTCTTCCTTGGTAAATCCATACCTTGCTTGAAATTCTTCTGGTCCAAAAATTTTAGGAGAATTTTGAAAATCTTTCAACACTCGACTGTGATTCACCTCCACGGTTTCCATTATATGCCAAAAGCTTACATCGTAATCACTTGCCATTGCACTACTCTTTACTAGTATAAATTATTTTTTTCGTAAACAACTTCAAATGGACAATTACGTCACAAGTAATGGCGATTGCTAACGTTTCCACGAAAACTACTGTTAAAATTCAGACTTAAACCCGACTTATGACGTCAGTAATGATTGCGTAAACAATCGTCACGTGTTTGTGAGTCAAAGAAAGTTTCAAACCAGACTTAGTAAAGTCATAGTCTCGTTTCTGCATACCGCTAAGTCTTTCAAATTAAGCCCGACTTACGTAAGCCTTCCTTAGCGCTAAGTCGTGTTTAAACTAAGTCCAGTTTCTACATAAGGCCCAGAATTCTGAAGTAGTCTTTGTCAGTTCGAGAGCGCAAGCTTTTTCATACACTTCTGTGAAAGTTAACATTTGATTTTCGAGTAGTTGTTGTCTAGTTGCACCTGACGAAATTCCTCGCATGAAAAAGCCCCTTTTCATCGCGTCTATGTATTGAGATGTCACGGCAGTAGAACTGCAGTTCTGAGTTAATTTGTTCATTTGCAACGCAAACTCATGGATTGATTCTTCGACATTATACTGTGCAGTATCAAGTAAATGCCTAGCATAAATCTCGTTCTTCGTCTTGACGAACAGTTGCTTTAATGCTTCGATTGCACCTTCACATGTGGTTTCTTCTTGTATTAGCTTAGGTATACTGTAGGTGCAGTTAGGTAGGCTGTCACAACATTCAATCTGTCTACAGCATTATTGCCTCTGGGCATTGCATTAACAAAATTTGCAAATGTTTTAATTCCAGTCGTCTTCAGCTGAATTCGCACTGGGATTAATATCTACTTTTTCAGGTTGTAAGCATTTCCAATCAGCGTTAACATTGTATTGCATAAACTCTAACAGGCTGTTAAATTGCATTATTTCAAGCATCCATTTAGATTAACCCTTTACTTAGACTTTTAAAAGCCTATTACATGACATATATAAAGAAACAAAACTAAAGTACTAAACTAAACATCTAGGCCTACATCACTAACAAAAATACATCGGTTCTATGAACTGACACCTGCCAAATGCAAGACAATTTTTCAAAACACGAAGCAAATGAACAACGCCCTATGATCACGTGACACAAATGATATTAAAGTACCACACAATAACAAAGATGGATTCGAAACTCACAAGTGCAAAACTCAAGCTCTGCAGCAGGGTCATGTGGTGGTTTCGAGAGACCATGGGACTCAATTCACGTCGGATTGCATGAAGGAGTCACAATTACTCTTTATCAAGCGCCTAATTAAATCTCCAAACTTTCCGAAAAATTCAGCAATTTTTCAGCCGTTGAAGAGCAAGTACAAAACTTACAAGTAGATTCCAATACATTATATGCTTAGGTTCCAGAACAGCAACTCTGACGAAAATAATAGCGAAAGCAAAACATCGACAACTTGAGACTACAAAGAAAAACTACACAGTGAAGCTTTCCGTAAGAGACTTAATGTTTTAATTCACGGCATCCCAGAAAATCCAGACTTTGTATGGGAGACTAAAGATTCTACACACAATCTGTTTAAAGAATTTCTAGAAAGTGGTTTGAAAATTGATAACCCAGCAGAATCACCATTTACTACAAAGACCGCTTTTCAATAAGGTAAAGAAAATCGATCCCCCGATCATCATAAAACTCTATATTAGTAATGACAAACACTGGTTGTTCTGCTGCCTCAAGCACTTACAGAGATATAACGCTAACTGTATCCCTGAAAATAGAGACTTAAATAAATACCATTTTTGTGACTCAAAACTTACCTAAACCGTACCGTACTATGATAAAAACAAAACGCTGATGCCTTTATTTAAAGAGGCCAGACACAAAAAGCAGAAAACCTCTTGGGCTGTAGTGTAATAAATGACGAGTATTCCTTACTTATAAATGGAACCAAGGCTAAATTACTACACCAAAAAACATGAAGTATAAGGACAGCTCAAGTACTGCTCATAATATGATCAAATGTGTTGTGCTTCATAGTATTTGTTCATGTGGCAAGAGCGTCCGCCTCTGGAGTGGCCGAGTGATACAAGCGTCTGTCTCAGGAGCTGTAGACTCGAGTTTGATTCCCAATCACAACAAGAAACTAAGTTATTTAACTGATAGAAAACAGTACGTCTGCCCAGCTGGCAGAAAATTGAGCATAGTTGATGTTGATTGTGGAGTTTCTCAAGAATCTGTCCTTGGGCGACTCTTGTTAATCCTTTACATCAATGACATGGTAAATGCTTTAAATACTACACCAAGACTTTTTGCGTATCATTCATGTTTATCACTAAATTAAAAAAATTCCCATGACCTCCAAGAACTGGGAAACTTTGAATTAAGTCATCTAAATACATGAATGGATGTACACAAATTGACGACTAACCCAACAAAATCAAAATGTATTATTGTGAACCCAAAATTACGAAACCAGCACATTGCTTATCACTGTCTTATAATAACTCTCAAATAAATTGTAGCAAAATTATGCAAAGCACAAGATTCAAATAAAATACAAAATTTTTCAAGAACTTTTCAACATACACAACCCTAATAAGCTATCACTGCATCATAGGAATATCTTAGTCGTGAATGTGACTTATGCATGTCTCACCTTATTTTCTTTACCTAACCCGCATTAACCAAAAGGGGGGCAGAATCACTCTTCCCCAGGCGAGGATGTAAGAAACCCGAACATTTGATGCATAAACTCACTCAGCACAACCAGTGTAAAATACCAGCAAACAGCAACACAAAACAATGCACGACAAAGCGCAATGTTTCGACCTTATGGGTCTCATCAGGTGCATGACAACCAAAACAAATCACAACAAAGCAAAGTCCTTAATAGAACATTACAATCCAAATCCCAAGTCTGGTAAAAGCAGTAGTAACCAGCATAACAAGTCAATGAGTTTCTGCTTCACAACATCAAGCTAGGCTAACTTTAGATTTTAAGAGCATCAATTTTAAAAATGGTTGAAAATTTTGGCTCAGAACATCTGCCAAAAAAAAAAAAAAACACAGTATATATCATTTTGAGAAGCCAGAAGTGCTTTTTATCGTTCGAAAACTACATTATGCTAACCATATTTAGGAAATACTTGTTTTTGATGAAAGCTTCCACAATAGCGATCTTTCATGAAGAACAACTATGGTTTGCACAAATTAGTTTTCGAACGATAAAAAGCACTTCTGGCTTCTCAAAATGATATATACTGTGTTTTTTTTTTTTTTTTGGCAGATGTTCTGAGCCAAAATTTTCAACCATTTTTAAAATTGATGCTCTTAAAATCTAAAGTTAGCCTAGCTTGATGTTGTGAAGCAGAAACTCATTGACTTGCTATACTGGTTACTACTGCTTTTACCAGACTTTGGATTTGGATTGGAATGTTCTTTTAAGGACTTTGCTTGGTTGTGATTTGTTTTGGTTGTCATGCACCTGATGAGACCCATAAGGTCGAAACATTGCGCTTTGTCGTGCATTGTTTTGTGTTGCTGTTTGCTGGTATTTTACACTGGTTGTGCTGAGTGAGTTTATGCATCAAATGTTCGGGTTTCTTACATCCTCGCCTGGGGAAGAGTGATTCTGCCCCCCTTTTGGTTAATGCGGGTTAGGTAAAGAAAATAAGGTGAGACATGCATAAGTCACATTCGCGACTAAGATATTCCTATGATGCAGTGATAGCTTATTAGGGTTGTGTATGTTGAAAAGTTCTTGAAATATTTTGTAAATTGTAGCACTTCTTTAAAATACCAAGAAATTGATTTTCACAAACAATTAAGTTTTTTGCCTCACATATCCCAAATAGAATTAAAGTCATCTCGCAAAGTTGGTATTTTAACATAATAAATCAATGCTTACCAACCTATGCTTTACTCGATTTATAGCATGCTTTGATTTACCATCGCATTTTATATGGCCTTGTGCTACAGGGAATATTCTGTATGGCCAAAAGATAACACAGCTTGGCTTATTTTGAGCCCCCCCCCCCCCTACTATAACAACGTTCCAACACCATTGTTCAAGCTGGCTAATTGGCTAATTGTGTTGCAAAAAAGTATTACCCTCACAGGGAGCACAACAAGTAGTGCATAATACCTTTAAATATTTTTCACAAAAATGATGCTGATGAAACTTTTAAATTGCGCCAAACAATAATTGCAATTGAAGACCCCTGGCGTAATTCATAGGGCCCCCTTTTACGTTAACTAGTTGCTTTTAGCATTATCAGTTTGATACTAGTTGCTTTTAGAATTATCACTACACAGCTTACCCAGCTCAGTGCTGTGCCTTTTACTAAAGATAATTTTTTTATTAAATTTGACATTTCCAGGCAAACTATGATCTAAATTTGTTTGGTTTTTATTTTCGTAATTAAATTATTCAAACCTTAGCAGATCGACACTAATAAATCGCACAACCTAAGGATTGATTGTACTAGCACATACCAGTTACAATTCATCTTTCATATCTTTCCTATCTTCAATCATGTCCCGGAATTCTTCTAATGATGTAATGCTCTGCGACAACCTGAAACAAATCATCGCTACTTACTCTTATTTGCTATAATACACACAACCTTTCAACAGATCCGATCTTCTTGCAGCACCTGATGTAACTATTAAGTACTATGGGGTGCCATATGTAAAAACCTACATTTACTTATTTCAGGACAAAAAACAGCACTAAATAAAATGCATTTATCCCCATTCACAAATGTATTTGCCACTGGATACGCACTAGCTGAAAGAAATAACAACATTTAGCTAAATGTAAAACATTTGTAATGTCTTACAAATGCATTTATTTTTTTACAAATGCAATTCATTGAATGTTTTTTTTTCATAAATGAAATGCATTTATGTTATTTCACAAATGTATTTGCCATTGAAGCGTATCATTTTAAAGCTAACGTCCAGGCGGTCCTCATCTCACGTATTGCTACTGTACCTATGTTTTCTCAAAATCATGAAATAAGTACAGCCAGGACGTTAGCTTTGAAATGATACGCTTCACTGGCAAATGCATTTGTGCACAAAATAAATGCATTTATTTTAGCAAATACATTTGTTACATGAAATACATTTGTGAAATAACATAAATGCATTAGTAAAAAAAATAAATGCATTTGATTTGCAAAAAAAAAAAAAAAAAAACGTTGTAAATGAAATGCATTTGTAAAAATATTACAAATGCATTTCATTTACCAAAAAAATGTAAAAAAAAAAAAAATCTTCCAAATGTTTTACATGTAGCTAAATGTTATTTTTTCCCAAATGCATATCAAATGGCAAATACATTTGTGAATGGGGATAAATGCATTTCATTTAGAGCTATTTTTGTCCTTAAATGTGTAAAATGTGTAAATGTAGGCTTTTACACATGGCACCCCATAAAGTACAGCTACTATGACCAGTAATTTGGTCACACCACTCGAATCCGACATCAACTGCGACATAGATTGACAATCAAAAAGAAAAAGTTTAGCTAAATTTCCACCAAATTTGCAGTGAACCTTGGTAGCAAAATTGCATTGAGTTTTCTACAAAGATAAAAAACTTAACGTGGAATAAGAAAACAGCTTATATTTACAGGCGCTATTGATCAGATGGTGTCTTTTCATTACGTCTTCACAACGTCTTTTTGTAAATAT
Source organism: Trididemnum miniatum (assembly GCA_964006365.1). NCBI lineage: Eukaryota > Metazoa > Chordata > Ascidiacea > Aplousobranchia > Didemnidae > Trididemnum > Trididemnum miniatum. Next base: position 32,900,972 of record OZ023233.1, read on the forward strand.
TCAAACGATGATATCACTCAAACGCCTAAATCGTTTTATCATTGTGCATTAGAAATACTTACAAACTTTTATGAACATTGATTACAAACTTTAGTTAGTTTTTGGATATTTTGGCGGTGATGAACCCAAAATGGCATTTGTATTTTGTGACTTGGCTTTACAATAATTTCTTAACAGCAGTTGTTTCATAATAATGTACTGTGTTGAAATGCAATGTATTTTCAATTATGGCACACATTTTTGGCCACTGATGAACAATGCTCAAAAATAACATTTGATAAGCACTCTTATCACTGAGCAGTAAAGAAAACATGTTTGTCAATGGAAAAAATAAAGCAAAAGTTGATTTTCTACCACCATCTCGGGAATTATCACAAGATCTTAAGTGTTAGTGAGTAATCATGTTGCTAATTTCTTTTATAAAACTGCCCAGTTAGCTCAGTTGTTATAGACAATGCTATCGATGCAAGAGGCCTGAGTTTTGAATCCGACGTCTGCCAAATCGAACACAGTATTGAGAACGATTCGCCACTGCTGCGATGTTTCTTTGAAGCTGCGTTGCCCTCAGTGGTGGCAAGTTACTTTTAAAAAGGAACTAGTTACAGTTACAAGTTACTTTGCAAAAAAAGTTACTTTTTTGCATGCCGCAAAACCAAAAAAAATGTCAATTCTTAACATGTAGGCCTAGAGCTCCATGGTGTGTATTCAAACCAAAATCATTCATCTTTATGTTGAAACCAAACGGAAGTAGGCTACGATTCTGATACGATAAACGTTACAGTAACAACAATTGATTGCCTTTCAAAAAGGATAACATTTAAAAGTGATTATATATCACTAAGCCCACAGTGCTTTGGCTTTAAAATGTCTTTTTCAATACTGAAAAGTCATTCAACTGTAGCACTAGAAACAGCGGCTTGGCGAGAAATTTTAAAAGAGGGGAGGGCTCACTAATTTGACATTTTTCTCAAGCGTAGTTTTTAAGGGCAGAACTAATTTAAAGCTGATTGCAAAACAAAAAAGACTCTAGGAGGGTCCGGGGCATGCTACCCCAAAAAAAATTAAACAAAATTTACATGCTGTAATGGCTGTTTTAGTGCTTTTTGAATAATTTTCAGGCAAATTTTGTTTAAATTTTATGACCTTGATTGTGAGTGCTTCACCAAATATGATCCATTTTGTTCGCACATTTTCCATTATGCGTGCCTAGGCTAGGTCGCAAAGCTTATTGCTATCAAAGAGGTTTGAAATTATGAAAAATTGTACTGATCAGAAATGTTTTTGAAAACGCCAGGTGAAGGGAATAAGCTTACTTACCCCTAATCCTAACCCCTTGATCCACCCCTGGCCATAAGCTACAGAAACCATCGAAAGAGTCTGGCATACCGGTACTTCAGTCACTTAGCTCCATTAATGTTGTTCTTAAGTTCCATAAGTTCTTCATGCATAAAAGCGTTTGCATCAACAGTTTGTGAGGGCGAGGCGAAAAGAAACTCCTCTGCACTCTATCGACATTGCTAGATTTTCGTCGCTTTGATGGTGTGAACAAACAGCCAAAAAACTGTCACTTAAGCAAGTTGAGCTTGCATCACGGTCGTTGCCGGTGTCACTACTTGTCGACGTATCTAGAGCAGAGTTTCTCAAAGTGGGCAATATCGCCCCCTTGGGGGTGAAAGAGAAGCACCAGGGGGCGAAAAGCAAAAGGGGGCAAAAGCGACAAGGGGTCGATAGCTTATGAAACGTGTAAGACGTATTTTTTGCTCTTCACCGCATTTTCTTTGCGAATTGGGCAATTCTGATTCATGAGTAGCTTTCGCCCTTGCAAGGTTTATTAGAATACAAGCTTATTAGGGCGAGGGGGCGATGATGATATGCAGAGTACTGTAAAGGGGCAGTGGCACAAAAAAGTTTGAGAGCCACTGATCTAGAGCATTGCCGGTTGCCTTGTTTAGAACATTGATCATTTTTCTTTTTAATTTGGCCACAGTCTCAGTGGGCTCGTCAAAGAAGCAAGCTCATTATTACAAATGGAGTGAAATTAAATAACCTTTTTTTTTCAATTTTTTTAGCGGAAGAAGATGCCCCATAAAAGTAACTGTAACTTTTGAGGTTCTAAAGTGGTAACTAGTTACAAATTCCGTTACTTTTGTAACTAGTTACTGCCCACCACTGGTTGCCCTGGTGCCAATCCGCAAAGATGGACCCTACTCATTACGCCCTTCGGCATACTTCCACGATTATAATGAAGATTTGACTTTTGAATTTCTCTCACAGGAGAAATTTGTTCAGCTGATACAAAAATAACATGCTTGCAAAGGTTGGATTTCAACTGGTGCTGGCTGAAAGCACAGCTTCTTATAGTAAGAGTGACACGTTGACTACTTGGTTGGTATAGACTTGTTGTGAGGTAGCAAAATAGCTGCCGCTGATCATTTAGGCACCGAACACAAACTAATACAAGTGAGCTAATAGCAAAAATGGGGTTCTATTACAATCCAATAATGGCAGGCCACCGACGCATGTCATTAGGGAAGTCCAAAACTTTTTTCTTAGAAATTACCTTCTCCACAAGGTTCTTTTTTTCATCATACAACTAGAACTTCCAGACCAAATTTTGCTCCGAAAGAACGACATTTAGAGGTTGCTGAAATACTAACATTTTTACTGCACTAGGCTATATGAGTTGAGGTGTTGTATGAAAAAATCGCAATGCTGCTTGTTTTATGACAGAAGTAGGACATCATGCGTGGACAACTTCATAAAATTAATTCGGTTTATGGATAGTCTGGTGTGGGCCCAAGCTACAGTACATAGCATCAAATTAAAAATCCTGCTAAAGTAAAGTCTTTAGGGAGATAGCTTACTTAAAGACCGTAAATTGTCTCTTTGCCATCTCCCGTCGGTAATGCCATATATATTGGATTATCGACAACATAAACTGTTCCGTCTGTATGAGATGAACCACACAACCAATAGAGTGTTTTTTTAAGGCATTTCAAGGAACCAAAATGGTCTCTCAAAATGTGCTTCTACAATAGTGTAAAAAGCTGCATTTCATGTTCTTAAAAATTGGCGTTCTTTTAAAATTGCTTAACACTAGCTTTGCAAAAAATTTTTTTCACCTAAATTTATGAAGGGGTCGTTTTCAACCCTAGTATTGTTTTGCTCATAGCGTTTTTCTGGTACTTGTTTCTGAACTGCTAGTTTGTTGTACGACAAGAAATACATTTAACAAAATATTTTAGTAACAAAAAGTACTCCTTGAACGAGTATAACAGCATCTAATTTGTCAATTTTACGCAAGCCTTACACTTTATTTCATTAATATTGATAGAATTCTTACGGCTTAATCTTGTATTTTATAATTTTTATTTATTACACTGGTCAACAAAACTGTGGTTTTTAAAAATTGCAGATACTTTACCACCTTAATCTTATGAAATTAATCTTGTTAATTTCAAATCTGCAAGCTATATTCATCCAGCGCATCAGGTTTTTTTTAGATTTTTTGTATTTTTATTTAAAACCAAAGACCTTTGTTTAATTACAGAGCTTAGATCATGGTAACGTAAGGAAAACCTTTGTGTCGTCATAGAAGTTGACTATGACATATTTTGCAAACAATCAAAAAGAAGAGTTCAATTTTAGCAGCGAATAATTTCCTGAAAAAACTACTGTCAAAGCCCCACGCAACTGCATATTACTGCTGGTACTTGTAGCATCTATTTTGTCATAAACGAGATTTTTAATAGTCAAATATCTTCTATTCGGTAATAGTTCTGAATAAAGTGAAAAGGTGTAAAAGTGAGGTGTTAAAAACAAGAGTTTGTGATTTAAGCTTTGTTATTACTGGTATAAAAATGTTGCTAAGCATAGCGCTTGTAAGACTAATCATGATAGTAGATAATCTCAGTCTTGAAAAACTTTAAGTTAGCTATTAAGGTGGCGACACACACTTATCGCATAAACTGTTATTTGCAAACCTAGGTTTGAGGTTTTGCATTTAACCTCCACATTCCACAACATGCATATTGACAGAAAGCTTATAAAAGCAACTCATAAATAATTACAATCATTTAAAAATACATGTTAGTGAAATATTCTAAATCAATCTGCTTAAAATCAATAGCCCATTTTTTAAAATTGATGGTACTTTTAAAAGCAGTTGATATTTGGTTATAAACCAATGATACAATTTTGTCTATCTCAATTAGATAAAAAAATTACTCTTATTTTAGAAAATGAGGGGATGCGTGCAAAACCGTGCATGATATCAACACTTCCTGAAGCTGCTATACCCTAACCCAGGGTGGTACAACTGCAGGCCCAGAGGCCAATTTTGGCCCGCGAAATAATTTTTTTACCCGTGATGAATCACGCGTAATTTGCATATTTCAGGGCTCCCAGCCAAAAATGGTAAAAAAGCCGGAAAATACGGGTGGTCACAAACTAGCAACATGAGGGCTATGTCAGCTGCCAGAGGCAAGGGGGTGTGGGGGCAGAGCCCCCAGCCACCGAAAATTTTTGCATCTTTTGCCTAAAAAAAATAATTTGTAGTGCGTTTAACTGTATAATATACTGTAACAATGTCTTATGTATTATGCATTATGCAAACACGAAATACTCTGACATGTGACAATCACTTTCCAGTGGCGCACTCAGGATTTGGCAAGGGGGAGTGAATGCAATCGGAGGTCTGGGGGCGAAGCCCCCAGCCGCCGGAGGCTAAGGGGAAAACTAAGGCTAAGCCGCCAACAAATTTTCAAGGTTTTCACATAAAAACACTCATTCTAGCACATTTTTTTTATCGAAAAAGGGTGTGCAGTGAGCGCAGTCACAAGCAAAAGCTTGGCTAAAGTACGTGAAAGGAGGCTGCAACCAGTAGCGTATGCAGGGGGGCCCCTAAGCGTGCACCCCCCTCAGGCCTTCTTTGATGCATGTTACAAGCCTGTGTTGCTCAGATACTGCTAGAAAAATCAAACCATCATGTGGAAAAACTTCTACGCGCCATAAGAGCATGCAGGGCAGGGGGGACGGTACCAAGCCCCCCCTTTGGCCCTGTAATAAGGTGGTAAAACCAAACTTTCAGTCTGTAATTTCACAAACTAATAATGATTGCAGCCTCCTTTCACTTATTTTAGCCAAGCTTCTGCTTTTAGACATAAGCTGCGAAAATATTTTTGCATTGTCCATAGTGACTGCACTCACTGCATGCCCCTTTTCAACAAAGTGTGCTAAAATGAGTGTTTTTTTTAATGTAAAAACCTTAAAAATTTGTTGGAGGCTGGGGGCTTCGCCCCCTGACCCCCGGTTGTGCCCCCTCCTTTGCCAAATCCTGGGTGCGCTACCTCCCCCACCCCCCCTTAGAAAATTTCTGCATACGTCACTGGCTGCAACTATTATTAGTTTGAGAAAATGCGATATTGCTGGGTAAACAATCAACTGCAATATTAAACTGCTATATGAATGAGAACACAAGGTAAACTCTTCCATGCTAAGAGTGACAAAATAAGGGAATCCATTGACACCCATTCGCAGAGTTGGCCTAAAGCCTTGTTTAGACTACACGCAACGCCTTTGTTTTTTTTTGCATCGCAGGCAGACGCTTGCGAATTGCGATGTCTGGTGCAGTCAAACAAGCAACCTCCCCCCCCGCACGTCGGATTGCATGTAATCCAAACAAAGCTTAATAATTCACCTCATGAGCTTCTTATTACTTTAAAAATCCGCCACTCGAGACGACTGGGAACATTTTGCATTTGCATAGGTGGGCATGAATCACTAATTCGCTAATAGCGAAACTAACTTTTTCGATAGCGAGCTAATTCGATAAAATGCTTTTTTGATTTAGCGAACATCATTTACTTTCGATAAACAGTTAATTAGCACTACACTAAATATCTAATTAGCTAGCATCAGCTTTTGCTAGCTTCATTACATTCGCTAACAGCAATTTGCGCTTGCTGCAATATGACTAACAATGTACGCACCCCGGGTTAAGAATATTTTTTCTACGCATTTACAAGCTTTTCGAACTTATTTTTGCATTACACAAGTGCAATGCAGCCCACAAGTGTTGGATTCTTAAAATTGACCCATTTAAACTTAGCGAATTAGCGGACTACAGGCTTTTCGCTAAAACGGGTGCCAATTTATCGAATTGCCATTAGCGAAGCTAACTATTTCCATAGCAAAATGGTGGTTAGCGAAGCTAAAGTTTTGAGTTAGCAAGCCCAAGTGTGTGCATTTGTAATTATCTATCTGCAAGAAACTCAATCGACTGATTTGTTGTTTAACACATGTCACGCTGCCTAGTCATACCTATGACTTGCTGCAAGCGAAAAGATATAGCTTCTTAATCTGTTTCAACTCTTGCAAAAGTTATTCTTGGGTTTGTTGTACAAAGCACATGAAATTTTTTCTTTAAAAGCAGTAGTATTTTAAACATTAGCCGATCTTCCTCCATGTTTGCAAAAGAATTGTAACTTTATTTTTCCGTAAGTGCACGTACCTACTGACATAAAAGTCTAGCAAGGTTAACCGCAATACCGAAGTACCACCGCTAAGACGGCAAATGCACAACGGAAAAATTACCGTTTCCGCATTAGTGTTGAATGACGAAACATATTCAGCAAAAGACAACGTGACTATTGATTTGAGATTTCTATTCTTACAACATCACTATTACTCTCTGCTCCGGTAATGATCGACTTTGTTATGATTGACATTCATTGAAACAAAAGATCACAAACGCTAATTACAGAACTTGGTTTTTTGAAAACACGCTTCTTTCTTGTTGTCTTTTACTGCAGAACTCTGACGTCACCCTCCCCCCTATAAAAAAGCTCATTTTTGAAATATATCGATAGGTGCCTAGATGATGACTACAATACCGGAATTTCGGATTTTTTTGGAAGAATGAGAGCCCTGATATATATTTAGGTCGAAAAACATTTGCTTAACTTTCGCTTTTGTAGTTTTCGACTGCGTTTACGTTTTTGCTTTTTAAATTTAATTCTAAACTGCCTGCAGCGCTTTGTTTCATAATTTATGTAGTGTTTTATTCATTGAATTGCAACGGATTACGTTTCAGTTTGTCTACAAAAACAGAAACCATGTGCCTGTTCACAAAACCAAAGCAGTGCTCTCTCCAAATTGATAGAGAACAACTAAAACAGTCAAAGAAATTCCAGAACCTCGGCGTCTAACTCACAAGTGACGGCAGACAAAATAGCGAATTGGATATCCGCATCGGAAAAGCAAGTGCAGTAATGCGCCAGCTCCACCGATCTGTGGTACTGAAACGGCAGCTTTGCACCAGGGCAAAACTATCCATTTTCAGATCAGTCTATGTTCCTATTCTGACTTATGGCCATGAGTGTTGGATCATGAATGAGAAAGTGAGGTCTCGAGTTCAAGCAGCCGAAATGGGATTCTTGCGAAGAATTAGCAGTTTGACCTTGTTGGGAAAGGTTAAAAGTAATATTCGTGAATCTCCAAACATCGCCTCGCTGCTTCTCCGACTAGAAAGATTGCGACTGCGTTGGTATGGACACATGACATGAATGTCCCAAGAAAAAACAGCCAAAAAACTGCTTTGTTCAACACCGATTGGTTGAAGGCCTAGAGGCCATCCCAGAACTCGATGGCGAGATTACGTAGAAGATCTTAGTTGGTCTCGCCTTGGCATCCCAGCAGAGCATCTATCCTTTGTTGCAGAGGATCGAGATGCTTGGAGGCTCCAACTCCAGCTGCTGTCCCCGCGGCCCCCAAGAATAAGCGAGTCTAGAAAATAATTGAATTGTTGCAATTATGGGAGTCGAAGGGCAGTTTTCCGTCGGCAGCAACAAGGACAAGCCGGAGCCAACAGACAAAATGATAAAACACTCGACTTCCAAAAATTATTCCAAAAATCGGCTAGCTTAAAATTATCGGTCATAATATAGAGTCTTTCACGATCGCTATTAATCGCCTAACCAAACTCGAAAAAGTATATTGAGAAAAAGCGAGTTACTGATAATTTTTATTTTTACCAACATGAGCTAGACACGAATAGAAAAGAAGACCGCCAAAACAGCAGCAACGATGCAAACCTTCCAATTACTGATTATTACGACACAATGGTACAGGCAGTGTCGCAGTTTAAAAATGCTGCTAAATAAGTTCAATTATGAGTCATTCCATTATAATTCAACAAATCAACATAACCACTAAGTTTCAAACATTGATGGTTTTGCTGCATGTTGTAACACTTAGTAATTGAACCTCAACAAAAAAAGAATTTGCAAAATCGGATGAGCGGTTTTCGAAATATCGACTTTTCAAATATTGGCCACCACTAGTGGCAGTCATCACCCGCTTATTCAAATTTGCAGTTTGTGACGTACACTTGAGCTAGTACGTCGAGTGAAATGTCGATTCCACTATTTTCGATGGTGCTGAGTTCAAAAATGAAGCTTACTTTGGGCTACAGGCACTAGTTAAGTAGTTATGATGCTTTTTATAATTTTGGGATAACCAAAAACAACCCCCAAAATTCCCATGTGGGAAACAAGAAGCACCCCAAAGTTTTTTTGTGTTTGGTAGCACCTCGTATGCATTTTCTTGTAATGGTGTTTTTTTTTAATGAGACTGCTATACTATTTGAATGATATAGTTTTGAACTTTGTTAATAAAATGAATACAATTCAATCACTACATGAGCACTTACAACTTATCTTATGATTTTGATTACATGCATTAGAAGATTAATTATAGTACGCATTAGAAAAGTGTTCTTGCAATTAAGCACTAATGACAGGATGAAAACAAAGCTGTTTTAGATTGAACACCAGCTGTTTAAGTCCATAAACGATGTCACACAGGTCAAAATAAGCTGACATAATTTAAAAGAAATGTTTATATGCTAAAATAGCTATGGCACTGCATGCGATACTGATTTCAAGAGATTCGTCTTTCTACAGTGCAAGCAAAATAGTAATAACATTTTGCAAGTATAATACTGTCAATTATATTTTTAAATGTGTTCTCAAATTTTTGGATATTGGTGTGCAGTAGGGTTTGGGATTTCCTGGTTCTGAAAGGAAAATCAGGAATATTGGTATTGTCGGAGCTGATCCTGGGAAAAATCGTGACTCGTACATGAACAACAAAACCAGTCCTCTACAGTGTTGCCAACTGGTATATTTATATACCAGATTTCACAAATCTGGTATATTTTTTGGACCGTTTGGTAGGTGAAATTATGGTTTGGTATATGTCCTTAAATTTGGTATATTTTTAAGCCTTTTGGTAGTGTTTTTTTTGCGTTTGGTATATTTCAGAAATTTAATATAACTGATATGTTGAAGATTACTAGAAAGCTTTTTAATTGCCGGATTACCTAATAAATCCTTTCTACGGTTTGAGCAATGCAGTTTTACATAATTGGCAACACTACTAGTGGCGAATTTTTTTGCACAATGTGCCAATGAGGCAAAAGCTCTAGAATTTTCTTTTTCTGAAGCAATATGTTATGTGTGAATTGTGAAGAATGGATTGGCTAGTTTATAGTTTTGAGTGTTAAGTTGTAGCGTTGTAGGGTTTGGCATTTGGATTAAGGCTTGGTGTTCACATTATACAGGGTGTCCATAAAGTCCGTGTGCACTTTAGAAAATTTTAACTTTATTTGTGCACACGGACTTTATGGACACCCTGTATTATCAGCAGGCTAATTTGCAATGATTGGGGTTTGGGTTGAACGTTAAGGATCAGAATTGTAAAGACATTGTGATCACGAGAGAAATGCTGAGAAAATTTAACGTCCATATGTATGATATGTAGGACTTACTTGAGATTTATTTGAAACTGTGAGTTTTGTGCAGTACATCTTTTTGTTACCTGAGAATTGTGGACTGTGAAGTGTTGATTAATTTCAATTAAACTGTTGTATTTGTGACTATTGCTTTTGTTTACGTGAGAAACTTTGATTCAGTTCCTTGGTCTATTTAATCTGCATTACTGGTAATGAAAGCTTGATTGTATTTAGCAAATACAACTGATTTATGTTCAGTGTAAAAATACTTCTGTTGGGAGATTGAGCAAGAAATTAATTATGTCATTCAAAAATGCAACACTTACTTTTCATTTTTACAGATAAACTGATGATTTTTTTTCGAAATTTTGGTATATATTTGGTATATTTTTGATAACATATTTTGGTATATATTTGGTATATAATTTGGAACATTTTGGTATATTTTACTCTGCAAAACCTGGCAACCCTGGTCCTCTAGGCCTACGAAACCATTTTTGTAATACTGGCTGTTGTAATTCTGACTGAGTGTATAGTTGTGCAATAGAACCATATGCATAAAAAACAAATGTATGATAAACAGGTAATTGTACCAAAATCTAACAACATAAACACAGTTAGTGAAACAGTAATGAAGTTACAGTATATATGTAATGAAACAAAGAAATCAAATACTCACAATACCTGCACTTTTAATTGTAACTTACAATGGCCTTAAAAAGCAAAGCAGCAATATTTTGCATACAATGACTGCGTATTATTATACCACAAAAGCTCATAAAATCAAGAACACTGGTGATAAAAAAAAAGGGAAACCTAAAATACTGCAAAATCCCAGGAATTCTTGATTCCGGTTTCCAAACCCTAGTTTGCAGGTAGTCTAGCGCAGCAGAATTTGCGTAAAACACAGAAGCACAATAGCACAGACCACATCAAAACGATTTAAACTGTACTATTACTGATCAGATTATTTTTTCTTCAATAAGTTAAAACATTTTTGAATCTTCTGTTGCTCAGTGTTGGAAATAGTGTACTTTATGCTTGCATCACGACTTCCAGCAGTAACTAAGCTGGGTTGTGGAACTTTACGCACAATATGCACCAAAGGAACCTAACATTTGTCTTCACGCACTGGCTAGTAGAATGTTGTTGATGGACCACTTGGATGAAGAAAATTGACATATATATCACCTTCATCTGAAGAAAGTTCGTCAACAATACCTATCCACCATTGTTCATCATATATGCAGGATACATATGACATCACTGCTATATCAGAAATGTTTATTGCAGGAATATCACTGGAAAAGGTGTGGATGCCACAAAGAATTTTAAAATCCCGACATCATCAGAAGCAAAGTGATGAAATGACCTGGTACCGGGAACAGTATTCGCTAGAGCATGTCTTTCCTTCAAAAGAGATCTGATCAGCGTCAGTTCCTCTTTCGAAATGCAGAATGTGGCTGCAATGCCGCTGATACTTTCTTTGCAATAAAAAAATACTGCTTGCACAGACAACAACTGATGATTCACTGGTCGCATTAAACTTTCTCGCATTAGCTTTCTCTTCACCATTCCACCGATTCCATCACATGGAGATTTGCCATGGCTTGTTGCAAACAAAGACCAGCTGGCTCCAATACCAAAATCATGCTTGTGGTATGTCAAATTTAAGAAATTTTTGTAGTTCTTGTACTGATCACTACATCCATCCGAAAAATATTCAATGAAATTTATTTGTGGAAAATTCACGTGAATGTATTGAGTTAATTTTTTCTGCAAAGCATACACAAAGCCCACATCATGAGTTAAGTCATCTGACAAGAAGCAAAACGAATATGTAGTGAGCAATACCAAAATCATGCTTGTGGTATGTCAAATTTAAGAAATTTTTGTAGTTCTTGAACTGATCACTACATCCATCCGAAAAATATTCAATGAAATTTATTTGTGGAAAATTCACGTGAATGTATTGAGTTAATTTTTTCTGCAAAGCATACACAAAGCCCACATCATGAGTTAAGTCATCTGACAAGAAGCAAAACGAATATGTAGTGAGCAAGGGGTTTCCATGATACATTACAATGGGATGAAGAGTGCACTGTTCCTTATTCCAGTGATATCCCTGCACTTCGTCTTGAACGATGTAAGAATAATTTTCAGAAAAATCTGCTAAAACTATGGCAGTGATAGGCTGGAGATTGGCCTTCCTATCTTTCAGATATTGAGATTGACTTTCGGCAATAAACGAATGTGACGTTAAAGCATCCAGCTTAGAAGCAGTCATATCAATGAAATCGTCTGAGGACAAGGTGATAGTATGTAATGATGTTCGATCAGTAGCTTCCCACTGCTTGAATTCAATATCTTCATTTTCTGAGAGCATGTCAAGTGACCGTAGCTTTTCAACAAGAGCAGGTTTTCCAGGACAGTTTTCACAGCGGTGCACCATGCAGTTTTTGCTTGCTAAATCACACACCAAGACCTTCATTAAATCCTTACAATCCATTCCACTCGCTGAGGCTAACAGCTTAGCATTCTGATGAATGGAGCACACACAAACTGCATGACTACCCGAGGAACCCATCACGACGCACCATTTTGGTCTCAATGCACAAAATTTACTGAAGCCAATTTTAACACTTTCATTTTGATTCCTAAATATAGTGTAAAGTTCGTTGATATTGCAAAGTAAGAGTCGTTTTTGATGATGCACTTCGTAAGCCGTACTAACGTAATCTTTTGCACCTGGCATTAATCGAGAGTATTCATCATCTTCATAAAAGGAAACAACCAGCGATTTTGTTGCCTCATCAATTCCAGATCTGACTCCACGTATTGGTCGGGAAAGCACACCATATTCATTTTTTGTGCGTTCACTTGTCTGACAGCATAATGTGTACATTGAAAACATTCCGCAGTTTTGTCAATGGTCCAGGATGCTGGCTTGAGTGTTAAAATTTGAATTTTATTCGCATGAATTGTAGCTTTTTCAAACCGCGTTTTTAGATCACTCATTAGTCGATTTAAATCTCTATCAGCATGTTGACTGTAGCTGGCATATGGTTGCTCATCAATGGAAATATCCAATTCATTGGTTCCTGCAACAGACGAAAAACTTTCATTAAGATTTTGTGTGACCGCCTTCAACTTTCTTTTAACAAGTGCTCTACGATTTTGTTTTGGCTTACTGTGCAGCACAAGTGGTGATTGTCCCAAAACCTTTAGTGTTGAATTGATTTGTTTTCTGGATATGTCGTGCTCAGCTTGTTTCATTTCTTCATGAATCTGGAATGACTCGCCTTCAGATGCCATTGACGGATCACTTACTGTGGAAGTGCTTGACTCTGGCTGTATTTTAAGCTTTTTCCAGCATGTTGCACATAACTTGTTGCCAGGCATGATGCGAGGAAATGTAGCTGACACTGTTTTAGCAAGATCCAATGTGATTGTACGTGTGCCTTTTGGTTTTTTGCCGAATGGATTTCGAAAATATCGCAACAATTTTTGCTCACAACTTTCGAAAATTTTCGTAAATAATATGCGTGGTGATGGGAGCAAATACTGCTTGATAAAATCTCTTGATTAGAAATGCTTGCCCCAGACCTCAGTGCCACCAATTCCATTTCAACAGCCGAAAGTGAGGCCAAAGATTTTAAGCCGGGTGTTCTATGATACCACTTTTCATGGCATTTATTTCTAGTTTTAATTCCTATAAAACAGGATTCCATCTCACATCAAACACCTTATCAACTAAGTAATAAACAAAGTTATTGTCACACAGTTTTCAAAAATTTATATAAAGATCTATAAAAGATAGAAAATAATTTAAGACTGATAATTGGTAGTCAACATCTAAAGTCAACCATAAAATTGATATCGAAAATAAGTAGGGCCTTAGGCCTATTGCTAATTTCTGTTTCAGGTGAAAATGGAAAAATAATTGCAAACAGCCTTAAAAACAAGGTACTGAGTAATATTATATTTTGTGGAAGCATTAATAGATATCCTCTCCTATGGATTGCCACCTTAACGTGGTGGAAAGGTTTGAGTTTTCAATGATCCTCAGAGCAACGCCGTCGGTAGTGTTTAATCACTTCCATCAGGGTCACCCATGGCGGTAAGGTCGAAGGAGAGAAACAGACCAAGTAGCAATCCAATGCTGTAGCTAAATGGAAAGTTGTAGTAACAATATTCATGCTGCATCGGACGGCGCGCAGGATAATAAGGTCCGCGTTTGAGTTTTAGGCAGAGGGACTCGTTCGAAAAATAAGCTACAGTCTCCCCCACAAGCTGACCATCACCGGAAACCCACCAATGCAGTCGCTAAGCGTTTGGGGAGGCAAATGGGGGCAGCACACAGAAAACGTACTCGAGTTGGACCAAACTGCCGGGATCTAGCTATCGGGAACTGGAACGTTTCGTCACTGACAGGAAAAGAGCAGGAGCTTGTTTGCGAAGCCCAACAGTATCGCCTTGATGTTGTGGGAATTTCATCAACAAAGCGCCGGGGTTCTGGAACTGTCGAGTTGAACGGTGGGTGGAAAATTGTCTACTCAGGTGTTGATGCAGCAATGTCTGCTCAAGCTGGTGTTGGCTTACTTGTGAGCCCCAACATAGCTGAATGTGTCGTTGACTGGGTACCACTGGGAGGAAGGGTGTGTCTTCTACAGCTAAGGCTGCAGGACCGATCTCTGTGTATATTGCAGGTGTATGCACCTAACATAGAATCACAGTACGAAGCCTTTCTGGAGGAAGTTGAGGTTGCATTGGGAAAAGCAACTTCATCAGAATCCCTTGTTCTTTTGGGCGATTTCAATGCGCATGTGGGCATCGACAATGCAACCTGGAAAGGTGTTATTGGGCAACATGGTGACCCTGACATTAACAAGAACGGAAGGTGTTCATTGCAGTTCTGTGCCACCAATGGGCTGTGCATAATGAACACATTTTTTCAGCACAAAAGAATTCATAAGTACACCTGGTACAGAGACTCTCTGAGACAACGCTCCCTGATTGATTTTTGTATCGTTTCGGCGGACTTGTTTTCTACCGTGTCTGATGTCCATGTTAAAAGAGGGGCTGAGTTGTCAACTGATCACCACTTAGTTGTCTGCACTTTGAAAGCTTTGAAACCCTTGAAAAAACGAAAGACTTTTCGACCACGAGAAACTTATCGAATCAAATGGGAATCATTGGCTGACAAAGAGGTACGAACTGCATTTGCAGACAACATTGCATCTAAATTCAAAGAACTTCCGACCTCTACTGAAGACATTGAAACTGAGTGGTGTTTGTTTCGAACAGCAGTCATTGCGTCCGCTACTAACTGTTGTGGACGTAAGCGTGTTGGAGGGACGAAGAGTAGCGAGAAAAGAACTCCTTGGTGGAACCAAGAAGTTAAAAAAGCTATTCGTGCGAAAAAAGTGGCTTATAAGGCCTGGCTTGCAAATAAGTCATCACTTGAACTTCGTTCGCAGTACTCTGAAGCACGTAAGACGGCAGCCACAAAAGTTAAATTGTCTAAGGAAAGAGCCTGGAAGGAATTTGGAGAAAGGTTAGACGATGATTTCAAAACGGCAAACAAAGTGTTCTGGCAGACCATTCGCCGTTTGCGTGGAAAAAGATCTCGAGCCGCTCTCTTTATCGAAGATTCAAATGGTGTGACTCTGAAAGATCAAGATGCTATTTTGAATCGGTGGAGAGAGTACTTTAGTGATCTTTTAAACCCAGTGATGCTACACCGATACAAATTCACGAAGAACAGGTTGGAAAAGATATTCAAATAACCGAAGCAGATGTGAATGCAGTAATCAAATCATTGAAAACTGGAAAAGCACCTGGTGAGGATGATATCAGACCTGAAATGTTAAAAGCAATGAACATACATGGTGTTCGTTGGCTGACTTGTGTTTGTAAGGTGGCGTGTAGTACTGGGCAAGCACCAAAGCAATGGCAAACTAGTGTGATAATACCTATCCACAAGAAAGGAGACAAGAGAAAATGCACCAATTATAGGGGCATATCTCTCATCAATGTCCCGGGTAAGGTCTATGCCAAATGCCTTGAAAAGAAATGCCGTGAAATAGTCGAGCCTAAACCAACGAATGCTCAGTGTGGCTTTCGTCCTGGCCGAAGCACAATGGATCAGATCTTTGCCTTGCAGCAAATCTTTGAGAAGTCGTGGGAATATTCAAACGAGGTCAATGCATGTTTTGTTGATCTTGAAAAAGCATATGATCGCATTCCTAGAGACAAGCTTTGGGCGGTGCTGTTGCAGTATGGCATTGATGGCCAGTTACTAACTGCCATTAAGTCGCTGTACATGCATTCCGAGATCTGTGTTCGTGTTAACAGTGCAACGACGAAACCTTTCAGAGTAAGTGTGGGACTACGGCAAGGCTGCTCGCTTTCACCTATTCTGTTCCTTATTTATATGGATAGAATAGTTAAGAAAAGTGAGTCTTGTGGCGGAGTAAAGATCGGTGAATGCACTGTACAACGTCTGTTATTTGCAGATGATCTTGTGCTACTCGACTCTACCCTAAATGGTCTCCAGCAAGCTCTTGACAGGTTTTCGGATGCATGCTCTGTTGCCGGAATGAAAATCAGTTCAACAAAAACAGAAACCATGTGCCTGTCCAGACAACCAAAGCAGTGCTCTCTCCCAATTGATGGAGTACCACTAAAACAGTCAAAGAAATTCAAGTACCTCGGCGTCTCATTCACAAGTGAAGGCAGACAAAATAGCGAATTGGATATCCGCATCGGAAAAGCAAGTGCAGTAATGCGCCAGCTCCACCGATCTGTGGTACTGAAACGGCAGCTTTGCACCAAGGCAAAGCTATCCATTTTCAGATCAGTCTATGTTCCTATTTTGACTTATAGCCATGAGTGTTGGATCATGAATGAGAAAGTGAGGTCTCGAGTTCAAGCAGCCGAAATGGGATTCTTGCAAAGAATTAGCAGTTTGACCTTGTTGGACAAGGTTAAAAGTGCAGATATTCGTGAATCTCTAAACATCGAATCGCTGCTTCTCCGACTAGAAAGATTGCAACTGCGTTGGTATGGACATGTGACACGAATGTCCCAGGAAAGAACAGCCAAAAAACTGCTTTGTTCAACACCGATTGGTCGAAGGCCTAGAGGCCGTCCCAGAACTCGATGGCGAGATTACGTAGAAGATCTTAGTTGGTCTTGCCTTGGCATCCCAGCAGAGCATCTATCCTTTGTTGCAGAGGATCGAGATGCTTGGAGGCTCCAACTCGAGCTGCTGCCCCCGCGACCCCCCAAGGATAAGCGGGTCCAGAAAATTGATTGATTGATTAATAGATATTACTTCGTATGTAACAACAATCAAAATCATAGCTGTTGTTAAGTGCGTATAATAAAGTCTATAAATTACTCGAAGCAAAACTAGTTTAACACCTCTAAGAGTCTTTTTTTTTTACACAATTAGGACCATCACTTGATTATGACATTACAGACTCACAGTGAAGTACCAGTAACTTTGTGTATTTTATTTTTTAGTAACTAAATAGTAGCTATGAGTGCTCATGTAGTGATTGAATTGTATTCATTTTATTAACAAAGTTCAAAACTATATCGTTCAAATAGTATAGCAGTCTCATTAAAAAAAACACCATTACAAGAAAATGCATACAAGGTGCTACCAAACACAAAAAAACTTTGGGGTGCTTCTTGTTTCCCACATGGGAATTTTGGGGGTTGTTTTTGGTTATCCCAAAATTATAAAAAGCATCATAACTACTTAACTAGTGCCTGTAGCCCAAAGTAAGCTTCATTTTTGAACTCAGCACCATCGAAAATAGTGGAGTTGACATTTCACTCGACTTATTAGCCCAAGTGTACGTCACAAACTGCAAATTTGAATAAGCGGGTGATGACTGCCACCTAGTGGTGGCCAATATTTCAAAAGTAGGTATTTCGAAAACCGCTCATCCGATTTTGCAAATTCTTTTTTTGTTGAGGTTCAATCACTACGTGCTACAACATATGAAAGCATTATGCACTTTTGAAACTTGATGGTTGTATTTTTTTTGTAAACTTGTTGAATTATAATGGAATTACTCTCATACGCAGTTAGGAGAAGGGCATTATTCGCTACGCAATGATTTATTTTTTGATATTATAATTATATGTTATAAAACAGTGACACAAAAGGTCATTTAAAGGTCCTGTTTTATGTGTAATGAGACATAGCAACAACATTTTTTATTAAACCAGTGCTTCTCAACTGGGGGTTCATGGCGTCCTGTTCGATGGATCCTTGAGGCCCGTTGATGAGATCCACATCCTGTTACTTGAATTTGATGTAGATGTTGTATAACCTTTTTTGATCACGCAGTATTTTTATTGTCAATTTGCGAGTCATTCTGCAGTGGAGACCTTCTATTTGATTAGTTGTGGGCTTTTCTAAAGTGGCTCCTTCACACACTAGTCATGAGTTTTCCGCAGTGGAGACCTATCACTTTTTTTGGGGTCCACGAAGATATCTGAGTAGGCATAGTGGTCCACGGACCAAAATCAATTAAGAAGTCCTATCTACCTTAACGACTACTTTACTTATATTTCTGAGGTTTCTTCACATGCAACACGTCATGTCTCCAATAATAATACCTTTTCACCCCGTGTACATACTTCTCATAGTCAACGATCAATAAAATACGTTGGTGCTAAAATATGGAATAATATTCCTTCTGAAATTAAAAAACTACTTTTTCATAAATTCAAAGAGATTTACAAAAACTTTCTTTTGCACAATTATAAATGCTGAAACAACCCTGTAATATTATGATCATATTTTACAATTATTACTGTACATTAGTATAATCCAAAAAAAAACGTTTTTTTTTTTTTTCAAAAACACGGCAGGACCCCCCAAATTGTGAGGTTGACTGAAAAAACACCACCGAAAAAATTTCGGCGCCAAAACTCCAACATTCGCTCCGGAAAACAAAATTTTCCATATTTATTAAAATCTGGGGATTCCCCTAATTTCAATTACACAATTTTGCTGTTTCTACTTAATTCACTGTGTTATTTCAAGATTTTTTTGCATTTACACGTTTATATGAATCTTGTACTCATTTTATTACGTCATCAATAAGGTCATTCTTATTTAAGGGGATTTTCTGTTGTTAATTGGGATACTTTCACAGTAAATTATCATATTTTGCTTATTTTTACCGCCTAGACTTGCGCTGGATTGCAGAAAATAGCACACTTTGCAGTAGTAAAATTACACTTTGTAATTACTCAACCAAACGTACTTGCAATTGCTATAAAAAAATTTCCATTTACGCAGTTTTAACCAGAATGATGGCAAAATGATTACTACTATGCCCGGGATAGAATAAGACAAACCAATCAATTGAAAAAAGCACTCATTCCTGTTATGTATCGTGTTAGTTTTTAACCACAAAGAGTTTGTTTCTTGAAATCAGGAAATCTTTTTTGAATGTTTTCTACGCAGTGCATGACGATGTTTCGTTGTTCAGAGTCCTCTGTCAACAAATCTTCTAATAATTTTATCCCTCGTTCAGCTGTATCACTTGTAACTTTAATGATGACAAGAAACTTCTCCAACTTCTTGTAGCCTTCAAATAATGACCAAAGGTTGAGGGCATAGCTTAGAAAAGCTTAGAAATTGAAGATCGTCAATGCTTAGGTTGAATGCGGAAAAAGAAGCACTGATCGTTTGCCTGGCAAGTCCAGTACCTATCTCAGGTCGCTCTAAAATAGTGTGAAACATCGGTTTTTGTGGTGCAAACGATTTGTTCTGGTTTTCATGAGATAGTTTCAATACTTTACAACCATGAATTTCCTTTAATTTTGGTGTTGTTTGGAACACAAACATAAGTGCACGCAGGGAGGGGGGGGCACGCTGCCATAAGGAGCTAAAATCTAACTTTTAGCCTATAATAATGGTTGCAGCCTCCGTTCACTTATTTTAGCCAAGCTTCTGCTTTTAGACATAAGCTGCGAAAATACTTTTTGCATTGTCTGTAGTGACTGCACTCACTGCATGTGCTTTTTTGATAAGTGTGCTAAAATGAGTGTTTTTTATGTAAAAACCGCAAAATTTCATTGGCGGCTGAAGGCGGAGCCCCCAGACCCTTGGCCTCCGACAACTGGGGGTTTCGCCCTCCAGACCCCCGGTTATGCCCCTTTGCAAAATTTTGCAAAATTCTGGCGTGCGCCACTGAGCACAAAGAAAATGGGACCAGTTCCTCAGTAAGGTACCACAGATGTCGGTTTAGGATTTGAATGACTGTGTCTGCCACTTGCTTGACTTTTGGAATAGTTTCACACTCAAGCATCTTTTTATAGAATTGAAAATCATTAAATGCTGCTTCTGCAGCTAAAGGAGATTGAAACCAGTGAGACCAATAATACACAACAACAAATTCGCTAAACCTTTGCAGTTGTTCCAAATATTCTGAAGTTGTTCCTGTAGTAAAAGCATTTTCAGTAAATACATACAAGATGACATCCATATCACTCTGTGCTGCGCTCCTGGTCGTCGAAAAGAAAACCTAGGCAATGGCTCTTTCTCAATATTGCCAAGTTCAGCATTTCTTCATAATCATCTCGTGAACTTTAAAATGATAGAAAAATCTTCGTAAAACATCCTTATTCGTTGGCATACGCTGAGGAAAAAAACTGTCATCTGGCGGCTGTCAAATTATAGGGTAGTCTATGGTTTTTGACCTTGATTACATGATAGTAGTGCCATAAAAGTATGACCTGCTAATATTGCGTAAAACGAAACTAACGACTCAAGTGCACTGAATACTATCAAGGTTTTTTTGCTGGCACAACGTTCTTGCTATCAACTGAACTGGTTTGAAGAAATAACAAGAAATAAATGTAAGTTTCGCTTGCAGGGAGTTATGAGCAGCTGCAACATCTGTTTCCTGACATTGCAATAATTTCATTGTTTAAACACTACTGAGTTAGTATTGTGAAGTTGACTGCGACCTAAAATTATAGGCCTATATGTTTGTGCTCTTAAACGTCACTTAATTCCAAGCTGCAAGCATGAAATTTGCGGATTTATGACAATTAACAACGGAAAATCCCAAGAAATGTGAATGACGTCATTGATGACGCAATAAAATGAGTGCAAGATTCATATAAACATGGAAATGCAAAAAAATCTTGAAATAACACAGCGATTTAAGTAGAAAGAGCAACAATGGTGTTACTAAAATTAGGGGAATCCCAGGATTTTAATAAAAATGGAAAATTTTGTTTTCCGGAGCGGATGTTGGAGTTTTGGCGCCGAAATTTTTTTGGTGGTGTTTTTTTAGCTAACCTCACGATTTAAGGGGGTCCTGCCGTGTTTTTGAAAAAAAAACAACGTTTTTTTGGACCGCCCTACCGTACATCTTTAGGCTCCAGAATTTATTAAAATTACGCATTGCGTAACCACTATTTATTATATCGCCTTTAATACTTTTTTTTAATTGCTTTTGTTTTGTTAATAGCTGAGCTGCTGCTTGACTACAAGACCAATGGTCTCTTTGCAGTCGCCTGTTGCTTGTATTCTTTTGTGCTATTGTATGATGCTTTTGTGATCGTCATTTAGCAACAACAAAAAATAAACTTGTTCTGGTTAAATTCCATTGTCCATTTTGTAAAACACTCATAAGTAGCTCATCACATGCTACCCTACCCTTAATCCAAGAACTGCTATTCACGTTGCGTCTGTGTAACGCAATCCATAAAACCAAACAAAAGGAAGTGCAAATTACTATGCAATAACAAAAATTACATTTACATGTATGTTATCGGTATTTTATGGATAATAATAAGAATGACCATTGATACAGTGTATTAGTAAAGAAACGGTTTCGTTTGTTGCGACTTTAATTTCAGGGGGGCTTCTTTTTTTTTAATCAAATCATGCAGTTTCTATACAAGGATGGCTACTACTCAAGGGCAGTTTATATTCAAGAAAATATGGTGTTTAAAATAAACTTTTTCTCCATTATGTTGAAAACTATACATCTTGAATCCAAACCATGAAACTAATATTGAAATTTTGCGAGTGCAGCACATATAAATAAACAGCTGATCGCAATATTTCTATAAGCTCATATCGTGTAGTAAGAGGGCTACGTAGTCTGTTGCCATTGAAGAACAATAGAAAAGCTGGCTAAGCAACAGCACTGCTCACTTTTGATCGCGACTGCCCAACAAACTGAGGAGGTAAAAAATCATATTTTCGATCTCAAAGTTGTTAGCACTAGACCCGTAGTAAGTATGCACAGAAAACTTAACTCCAGCAACAACTGTACTTACCTGGCAAATGCATTTATCAATGACACGACTTCCTGTCTGTGCAAATAAAATGGCAGCTCTGTTGTGCCAGCTATCTCCTTGCCCGAAAACAGAATCTTCAATGCTGTTCCAAGTCCTTGAGTCTGAGCAATAAAAGATTATGTCAATTAAGTGAAAATGAACATAAATAAAACGACAACATGAACAGAGCTAGCACTGCATTTTGCCTCAAGCAAAGACACAATTTAAACAAAGATCACAATATTGCACCTTTATTAGCTAGGCACAAACGCGTCTTTTTAGTGCCACGCTGCAAGTTTCATTTTAAGTTACACATCTGCACTCATGATCTTGCTCCATGTGATTTTGTTTTTTTCCCCAACTTTGAAATCTTCACAAAACACACATTATTCAAGCACGGATGCCATAAAAAATGCTGTGACAAAGGATCTTCGGGCAGTTCCCAAAAACCATTCTAGAAGTGCATCCATGCATGGAAAAGAGCAAGAGAAAAGAGCTCGGGAGGGACTATCTTAAAGGAGACGATGTATAATTTGTTGATTAAATCAAAAAAAAAAAAAATTACGATTAAGTCCCAGAACTTTAATAACACACCTCTTATATCACTAAATAGCTTTGCTCTTATTTTGTTCTGAACAACTTTTATAATTGAAAACAGTTTTTGATTACTTGACCCTTCCAGATGTTACTCATCCCATTGTTAAAAGTAAAATAAGCAGGAGAGCAGATTACAATATTCAAACAAAATATGCATTACTAATTGTCACAAATAAAAATGACAGGATCCAAACAAGTTACATCCAAAGAACAATTTGGGTCAAATTATTTTTTACGCAAGAAAAAAAGAACCAAGTATTGAACATGTACAAAGATATAGAAGATTGGTCAACATTAATGCTCGGGCAATGAATTAACAGAGTTTCCTTGATTAACAGTTTTCACCAGTGATTGGATTGTGCCAAAATAATTATGCCGTTGAAAATTATGCTGTATTCTTGGTTTTCGGTTAAATGCTTCGTAACATCACTCTCTTGGCAGGGAAAACAGCTTGGGTTGTGTTCTTTTAGTCTTGTTATCTTCTTGCTTTGGCCAAAGAACCGTATCTTCCAGCATATAAAACGACCCTTACAGTGCAAAAACCTACCCTCAGAAATCGGAATAATTTTATACCACCGATATAAAAGTCATATCTTAATTTTCACTAAATGATTTTTTGTTTTATATGAAAATTGCATCGGTGCGTAAAAATAAAGAACGCGCAAGAAAACTATTTTTATTTAACATTATCAATATTGAAAATTAAACGTCCTTCATGTTTTAGTTAGTTAGTTAGTTGCACATTTATCCTCCTATCATGAGAAAACGATCAATGCGCTATACGAGCTCGCTTAGGAGTAGCCAGCCATCTGTCTGCCACACCAACATGGGGGAATCCCGCTAACTGCCTTTCCCAACGCGTACAACAAGTAAACTTGCCGGCTTGTTCTTCACACTGTCCCTTTAATGCTGAGTATCAAGCAGGGAAGCTGTGAATACCAATTTTTAAAGTCATTGGTTTGACCCGACTCGGAATCAAACCCGAGTCTACAGCTCAAGAGACGGACGCTCTATACCACTCGGCCATCTGAGCTGTTCATTCCTGAAACCATCCAATTCATCTCTGTTTGTTTTTAGAATTGTTTCGAATGCATCTCAAGATTCATATTAAAAAAGAAATATTAGAAAAAAAGTGTGCATTGGTGTGGAACAAATGTAACTCTTGTAAGAAAAACATGCACGAAAAGAAAAAGTTAGACAGCTAGACAATCATGAGAGAATGGCTTCAAATTCAAGGATTAGTTTCAGTGAGGGACTATCAGTCTAATTTGAGAATTTTCATCGCAAATTATTGATTTTTAGAAACTTTTTGTTATAAAAATATAATTTCATCCTTTTTATTGTGGTAGAGCTAATATTTTGACAATAAGAGCATAAAAGTTACTTAGTAGGTGAAATGACATATGTCCTCAAAAGCAAACTACGGGCTCTTATGGAAACTTTGTCAATAAATTTTGATACGCTAAAGTACTAGTACCAAAGTCGAATATTGCTTTGTTTACTACTGTTTCAGTAGTTTTTCTGCAAAATTGATCATATCTTGATTTACAGCAATAAAATGTGTAAATTTCGCAAAAAAATGGGTGCAGCCAAAACCTGGAGGATCACAAGGACCGACCCTCGCAAGAGTACAAGGACCGCTAGGGATGCAAGTAAGTTATTACTAGGGGTTAGGGCCCCTCGCAAGAGCACAAGGACTGTTAGGGGCGCAAGTGAGTTATTACCAGGGGTTAGGGCCTACCCTAGTCTAACTAACGCCTAGTAAAAACTCACTTGCGCCCCCAGCGGCCCTTGTGCTCTTGCGAGGGGCAATCCTTGTGATCCTTGCGCTCGTGCAGGTTTTAGCAATACCGAAAAAACTTTGCGAAAATTGAAATGAATTTTTGTATTGGTATTCTTGCCGTAAACGACTAATTTCCCCAAATGTGGACATATTTTTACCCCCAGAACTACAAGATTTATAGTGGAAACTTGGCGCAAAATCTGCTATTTGATAGTCAAATGACAACTTTACCGCATTATCACTGTGAAAGGGGTGCAATATACCACAGGCCAGGGGCGTATTCTCCATGCATGCAAGGCATGCATGCATTGCATGCCTTGCCAATTGCCATTCAACCAAAGAAAATCAATAATAATATTTTTAAAAAAATATCTAAAAAAATTTTTCGACTTTAATTTGAGAACTTTCACCGTATCAGAAAAGCATTAAATATCAAGACCCTTTTGAATATTAATAAATGGCAATACTTAAAAGTAGCTGCGTATCATCCCAAACGACCACATAGGCATGCAGTTTTTGAAGTTGCTTTTTTGTCCCGCATCTAGTTGTATAGGCAGATTGGCGCTAAATACGCGGCTGACTATGAAAGAAGGCATGCAATCGTCAAATTGCATGCCAATGCGGTAAGATGACGCAGTAAATGGCAAGCGCTGAGTAATCATATACGGTATTCAATACCATGGTACAACAGATCTGCTGCATACTGGTAAATAAGTTAGTTTAAAAATGATAAGCTTTGAGGTTGAGATCAAACTGCAAAATGCGAGTAAGAAGGAATTTAGTTGCAATTGGTCTACATTAGATGTACTGCATACCTTACAGGTTAAAAGGGTTAGATCTAGTATTAGCCCCCAGGTTCGGTTAGGGTTAGGTTAGGATCGGTTAGGGTTAAATTAAATTTAGTTAAGGTTCGGTTCGGTTAAGGCTAGATTTGGTTGGGGTCAGGTTAAGGTTGGCAGACAGAAAAAGCGTGGGGGCTGATATTAGAGATGACCCGTTTGAAGTAGGTAAACCTACCAAACCAGGGGGTCTGAGATATTGGTACCGGTAAATAAATACTGGGAATGCAGATAAAAGAACATCTTAATTTACGTATTGCACAAGAACGATTGAAATTTTTAAGATTTATTGTACAGCTACTAAAGCAGTGTTACAGTTTACATCACTTTAGTAAAATTAATTTTCATCAAGCTTTAAATCGAGACAATAAGCAATGCCCAAGTCACAGCTTCAAGTTTGTCGACCAGTAATATTGTTAAAAAGTTGAAAGAAAAAACTTTTACAGCTCTAACATTTCGAGATTGATTCTGGCAAAACTACCCCACAGTTGAACATACTGGTAAGTACCGGTAAACAAAGCAAAACTAGCTTAAGAATATTTAATTCGGAAATTTATAGTAACGTTTATAAATAATGGATCTGCAGAAGCTCAACATCAAACAAATTGTACTGCTGGCCTTGCTTATCATTTTCTAATGACAACACTATACAACTGTATGGGTTTACTGTTTTTTTATTCCTGTCTAACTTATTTGTTTTGTTACAAATTAAGTTGTGATCCCCTAGTTGGTAGCTGACAATTTTAACATAAGTTTGCCCAGTGTGTTTTCATTTGCTGGTCATGCTGTGCATGTGACTGGTTAAAATTCTGATTTCTTAAGTCAATTTGTTGCTACCGCTTTATGGAGCAGTATAAAAAATACTGTGACAACATTTTAATTAGCTTTGTTTCCATGCTTATTTTATTAGGTTGATTAAAAGCTTTGATGTAAATGAAGTTGCAATGCAGATATTAAAACCTTTATCTCATTTTTGAATGATCAGCTACATTATGCTTCTGCGACTGTTACTCTTGGAATCAAAACACAGGTTAAATATCTTGGTTTATCATCAAAACTGCAGAAATTATATTGCTCATGTTAATAGTGCTTCCTTGTGGATTTACACCAGTTAGTAGAAAATTATCTTCTGCCACTAATTCCCCATGATCATTTGTCAATTGGTTTTGGTTAGTGGTTATTGTCAGCAGTGAATTGAATGATTGACTTGTCAAAATTTAACCCTGGATGAAGTAGGACGTCATATTGTTTGTCTATAGCCTCTTATACATAGAGTGACCGTGCAGTGTATGAGTTTTTTGAAACTTCCTATGTAAGTTTAGTTTCAGGTGTTATTGTAGTATGTTTTGTTACCACTACGAAAAAACTTCAAAATATCATTTATCAAGTATATATTTTAAAATTATATTGTAGCCTATCGCCACATGTATACTTCAACTTCACAGAGTCTTATAGATTTTCGGTGTTTTATTTTTTCAATATTCTGTAAATATATTTTTCAGGTACCAGGGGTAAAATTTTTTATTAAAGCCTAGTTAATGGAGTAGTGGAATAGACATCGATACTACTGCTGTAAAAAACTTCAAGTTGTGCAAATGACTCAGCAAT
Source organism: Trididemnum miniatum (assembly GCA_964006365.1). Classification (NCBI taxonomy): domain Eukaryota; kingdom Metazoa; phylum Chordata; class Ascidiacea; order Aplousobranchia; family Didemnidae; genus Trididemnum; species Trididemnum miniatum. The sequence goes on from OZ023233.1 coordinate 32,927,922, forward strand.
ACCAGACTTGTATATCTGAAAAAAGAAAAAGCATTTGTGTAACAAAACAGCATTTAGTTTAAAAAATATGGATTGTCACTACAAAAGCATTTGGTTTGATTCACAACTGCTGGTAAACAATCGATCAATGGGATGAAAGTTGATATATATTTGCAATTACATTGTAATGAGAAGTTTTCAACAACAGTCTCAGATCGATCGAAATGACTTGCGCAGAATTTCTTTCTGAAACCAGCCATTAACCTGAAAATCAGGCCATTATACGGGCATGAGAAATGCTAGTTTCCCATCATTAACAAAGATTGTCTTAATACCACACTGTGGGACATTTGACGCTCGTACTCTTGGATATTAAAGGATTAGGGTATAAACAGTGGACATACACTAAAAAATTATCTATTTAGCTTTGTACTGTATAAACGCTATCACTATTATTGTATCATTAATGATCTTCGATTTGTGTGCCTTAAAGCGCAGTCGTATGATTTCAACCTTCATTCATTATGTTTATTAGTCCGTAAATATTGTAAGTTCACGTGACGACAATCAAAAATAAATTACGATTATAGGACAGGGAGACTGCGAAGGGACCATAGGGTCGAGTCAAGCAGCCACCCTAAAATCCAAAAGTTAAGTTAGGATTACCAATAATTATTTTTAGTTGAAAGACAGAAAAAAAGGAAACGCAGACGATTGGCCCAGATCCAAATAAATTACAATTTAATTTTTGTTCTTGATACCGTTAACTGCTGATTAAATATATTGTTTTCAGTAACCCTCAGTTATTAGGTTTTTAAATTTTCTCTTGAATCTACGTGAGTAGCATTTTCTGATGTCAACAGGAATTGCTTTCCAGATCGATACCCCGAGATATTTAATTGAACGTTGTAATTTGGATGATCTATACCTTGGTATATGATAATTGCATCCAATAGTTTGCCTTCTGGTTGCGATTGAGTGATATTTATTAACGTTGGTGAAATAGCCCCTCAGATTAGATGGTATGTCATTGTTAAAATGTCGATGTACAAACATAGCTATCTGCAATTTGACCATAATTATCATCTCATTTAAGAATGCTATATGATTTATAAATACTTGAAGTTGGATGTTTGTCATCAAAGCCAGCTATTAATCTAACCGCTTTATTTTGAAGCATATGAATTGAGTTGAGGTAGGTCGAGTAGGTAGAGGTCCATACCGTGATGCAGTATAAAAGATGCCAGTTGAACATGGTATAATACAATTGTAATAAAATATTCTTAGGAAAAAATCTTTTGACTGTGAACATTATTCCTAAAGTGCGTGAGAGTTTTGTGTGAAGGTTTTGAATATGGGATTTGAAGGTGAGATCACTATCAATTTGAATACCTAGGTATTTCACAGATTTATCTGTATTGATTAATGCGCCATCAAAAAAGATAGATTGATAATTAATTTGAGCATTAGATTTGGGCGGTATAAGGAGGGCAGAAGATTTTTGTGTATTTATGCAGAGTTCGTTAGCTGCCATCCAATCGCAGACTGTATTAAGTTCATCATTAATACTTTTAATTAATTTATCTGGAGCATCATCGTTAAATATTAAACAAGTGTCATCTGCAAATAAACGAGGTGTAATTGATGAACAATTAATTAAATCATTGATGTATAGTAAAAATAGCAACGGACCTAGAGTAGAACCTTGAGGAACCCCCGAGTTAATGGGATAGATTTTAGAATGAATGGTATGATCCAAAATTACAAATTGTTTTCTATCACTTAAATACGATTTGAAGAGGTCGTTAGCTGTTCCCCTAATTCCATAATGTTCCAATGTTTTAATTAATATTTTGTGGTTAACAGTGACAAACGCTTTTTTAATATCAAGAAAAATTAATTCGGTATGTTGATTGTTATTGATACTGTCATACATCGAAGTTATGGTATCTGTGAGCGCATGGATAGTTGAATGACCTGTACGGAAACCGTATTGAGTCGGTGCTATGAGTGAGTGTTTGTTGAGAAAAGCTTCGGCTCTTAGTATATAAGTTTTTCAAAAACTTTAGAAAAGGTTGTTAAAAGAGAAATGGGGCGATAGGTTGAAGGATTGCATTTATCTCCTGTTTTGTGAACCGGGACCACTTTTGCAATTTTTAAGTTATCAGGAAATAATCCCAACGTAAATGCACTGTTAACAAAGATTGATAGCGCTTCGGATATGAGAGTGGCAGAAAGTTGAACAAATTTAGCAGGAATATTATCTGCTCCACAACTTTTATTAGGTTTCAGCGAAGAAATTGTGTTAAATACTTTAATAGATTCAGTAGGTTTCAAGAAAATAGAATTGGGGGTTGGTGTCGTTAAAAATTCTCTGTAGGCATTTGTATTAGTAGGGAAGTTGTAATTTTCTTAAGTTTTTGAAGCTATGGTACTAAAATGCTCGCCGAATTTTTCAGCTACAAGTTGTAAATCTTGTTCTATAATATCATTAATTTTCAAGATTGTAGGAAGGTGTTTAGTTGATTTATTAGGCAACAAAGTCTTAATTAAACTCCACGTTTTACATGCATCGCCCTTGCAGTTTTGAAATTCTTGACCATAATATAGTTTTTTGGCTGTGGCTTCGATTTTTGTCAGCTTATTAGCATAGTCCTTATACATCTTTTTTGAAACAGCGTTACCATTTAAAAAATGTGTTTGATACATTTTCTGTTTATTACAAATAGAAATCAGGAGCCTTTTTGTAATCCACGGCTTGTTGTGAAGTTTTTTATTTTTTCGCAAAATTGCTGAAAAAGGTGCATGTTTGTCAATTATTCGTTTAAATGTGTCAGTAAAGTAATTGAACAAGTGATTGAAATTAAATTTAGTTATTTCGGGTAGATCACCCAAATATTGATCAACAAACTGCCCAATATCAGAGATAAATAATTCGGAAGAAAAGTTGGTTAAATCTCGTTGAAATATTTTGGTAGACTTGATTTTATGTGGAAGAGTATTGTTAAAAACCATTGCTGCAACTATGTAATGATCGCTAACGTCTGTCTTCACTATCATGGGAGATAAGCGGTGCGACATGTCATTTGTGATGATGTGGTCAATTATTGTTGATGAGGTGTATGTGACACGGGTAGGTTTAGTAATGATTGGAAAGTAACCTTTGCTGGATAATAAATTTATGTAATTTTGAGCCATAGAAGATCGATTAAATGTTGTAATGTCAATATTAAAATCGCCCAGTATGTATGTATGTTCGCTTGTTAATAAGAACAGGGTCGGACAAAGCATCCTCCAATTTACTGAGGAACGTAGTTGCATTAGTATTGGGGTGACAGTAGAGAGCAATGGCGTTGCAATTACAATTTGAATTTTAATCAGATGCATTTATCCAAAGGTCTTCACAATCTTTATATTTTAACCAATTTTGTTTTATGTTTTAATTTTGTTTTATATTCAACAATTGTATGACGTCATGGAGCCTCCTTGAGATATTTAATGAAGCCCTCTAACCAACGATAAAGTAATGTACCGGTAATAGACTGGATTACCAAAGAACTGAAGTCATATTCTTTGACATACAGTGTACCTTATTACCTTGTGAAATAAAAACTGATATTCTGTGCGCTAATTTTTTGCCTACCTAATATGCTTGAACGAAAGCTTAAACGAATTCTAATGAACGAATTTTGAAATTGAATTGATTTAGAAAACTAATGACGTCATCGTAACTGCATGCCTCATCTGGCAGGTCACGCTACGTGACTGCCACAGGCATTAACAGGCCATGTTACGCTATGGAAAAAGTTGTCATCTCACGACCCCAATAAAAGAATTGCAAATTTTTGCATTTGAAAGTTAATGTATTTTACGCTGATTGCAGTTTCAAATGTCTTCACTCACCAATCGGTGTCGATTTTCTAAAAAAACGATATTTTGTTTAAGCGAATGAATACAAAAATAGTATAGTTGTGCAGTTAAATAGGATGCCATTTTTATTTCACTTTCTTGTTATATACCACTTCACTTGCTTTAATTTAATAATTTCATTTAAAATTTACAAGGTCTTCATCAATTTCACAAGAAATTCGTTGTTATTCTGAAAATTCAGTTTAAGGTTGTCGCAAATTGATCATACACACTCGCTTAATCATTTTTAAAACTTATGCATGGAAACGCTTTCGGTAACCAATCACCATATCAGCTGCTAATTGCTGATAAAGTTTGCTGATTTGTTTATTATTATTTGCTAGTTGTAGCTTTGGATAGTGTTTCGTTGCTCACTGAACAAACGGCACAATAAACATTCTTAGTAAATTGAAAAAAAAAAAGGCCAAGTAGTAAATCAAATTAGGCTACTTAATTCGAAGAAACAAACTCATGAAGTCAGAAAGGTGAAGAGGAGATGCCAGTAGCTGGTAAAAGCGTTGTGGGTAGCAGGTACCGGTAGTTTTCAGTTTTTCAGAAAACGTTCAATCTGTCACAGGTATGGTAGGCTTAACCTAGTACAGTACCCTGCACACCCTGTTACTGTAAGGCTATGCTGCTGAAGTAGTTTAAGGCCTTAAGCAGCAAAACCTTGTTACAGTTGGGTTAGTCTGTAGTGATATCGATAAGACTTTGAAAAAACACTTTATTTTCCCAATCGCAATGCAATGCCCAATTCTTAATCTCAGCCACAGGTGTCAAAGAAGATTGTTCCCCACAATTTGAAGCGATTCTCAAAGATCGTTTTCTAAGGTGTCTTCCTAATGACATGGCAGCTAGTAGTGGCACTTGGTCGTATACTGATTTAAGAAGCCTTTCCAAATGCGCTACTCCGGCCATGAACACAACTCAACGTTACAGTAAGCCTCAATCAGTACTTACAATCGGCAATAAGCCTAGAAATATCACTTCATTGCATCAGTAAAAAATAATTCGGATGGCCACATTAATTCTTTTTGCCCACGGGGACACGCTATTTTTTCCAGAAGCAATGCAACCCCTGCTAATGCTCGTGGCAACTATCGAAGATCATTTCGACAATCGAATTATCAAGCAATGGTTGGCCTCGCAATTCGCAGTACGACCAGAGTCAGAGCTGCCACCGCTTTTACCCGGTTAAGTTTGCTACTTTCATCGACGTTTCAAGCAAGCCGCTTACTGATGCGAAGGCCCGAATTGTAAATTTTTTTCCTCTCCTTACTACCGATTTTTTAAACTGCGAAGGCTGGCAGGTCCGATCGCTGCACTAGACTGCTGAAGGCCAGCTTTTTATTCCTGGAAATCATGCAGACTATTACGAGCTTTTTACACTAATAATCTTATTTCTTTTCTGATCGATACTGGCTCTATTGTTTCTGTCATTAAAGCAACGTTGCCAGAAAAATCAAAAGCCCCCAAAAGTAAGGTCCTTTTTTCTGCTACAGCAAATGAAATTTGAACTTATGGCGATTGCGTGCTGGATGTTAGTTAACATCCCTCAAAATTATTCGTGAAGTTTCACGAAGACTGATCTTAATTTTTCTATCATCAGACTCAATTTCCTTCACGCCAACAAATTAACGGTCGATGTTTACAACCGTTGCTTAGTAGATAAAGAAAACGACTTAATTATACCCCTTAGCTCAGCTTCAGTTCATCCCCCGAAATTGTGTTGCATCGTCCCTGAACTAAGCGAATTTCATCAAATACTACCCAAATACCCCAATATTCTTCAGCCTCCCCATAGATTTGAATGTACCAATCACGATATTGAACATGCAATTTCAACCAACAGCAAAATAGTTAAAAGCAAATTACGACAAGTTTTCCCTGAAACGCAAAAAAGTATTGGCAACCAAATCAATGAATGGTTAAAAGATGGAATAATTTCTCGAAGCGACTCGCTCTATTCTAGTTGCCTACACATTGTACCACGGAAATCAGGAAAACCCAGAGTTTGGGTTGGTTATCGCAATCTAAATGCCACGAGCGTGCTTGAATCTTATCCAATACCACATATACAATCAATGATGGATAATCTTTACGGCAGCAAAATTTTTTTAGTTTTGGATATAAAGAGCGCATATTTAAACATTCCTATTCTCAAAAAAGATCGTTAAAAACTGCTATTATCGTTAAATCAGGCTGCTACGAATTTAACTACTTACCTTTTGGTTTGAAATCTGCGCCAGGCACATTTATGAGATTTATTCATGAAGCATTATACTCTAAAGCTCCAGAACTGAGAGATTACACTGAGATCTATCTTGTCATCCTCATCAATCGCATAAGAAAATACTTGAAAAGGTATATGTCAATGTTTGAACAAATTCAATGTAGGAATCAACTTATCGAAATGCGTTTTAGGTAAAAGTTCCCTAAACTATTTGGGTTTTAAAGTTTCGGCTGGTGGTTATTCTGCCACAGATGACAAAGTAAAAGCCGAGATAACCGAAAGAAACCAAAAAGTATGATCATACCTTGGACAGTCGAACAAAAGGCTAGTTTCGAGAAAGTTAAAGCAATCCTTTCAAGCAAAATGATGTTGACTTTTCCCATAGCGCATGCCCCGACGTTTCTAGCCACAGATGATAGTGATAATTGCATCGCCGCCACTTTGTATCAGTTTGACGCAGTTAAAAACTTACAAGTCCCAATAGCTTTCTTTTCGAAATATTTGTAAAGTGCTTAAACGAAACTATTCAATTTTTGACAAGGAAATCCTAGCAATTTATTTGAGAGTGAAATACTTTCGCTTTATGCAAGAAGGGTGCCCCTTTGAAATACTGTGTGACAACACAGCCGCAGTGCAAAGCTTAACCAAAAGACTCGACCAGTTTTTCCGCAAGAGTCTTATGCCACTTGCAGTATATTTCCCAATTTTCCATGGACTGTGAATATATTTCAAGCGAAGAAAATTTTGTAGTCAACGTGCTAACACGAGCTAACATCGCACTTATCAATGACTTCCCTCCTGCATTAGATAACGAAACAATTGCCGACGCTCAAAACAATGACGAGGAAATCATTGAAACGACTAAACAAATTTCATCCCTGCAATTCCAGTGCTTACCTTTGCCTTACAACAAAACGATTTTGTGTGACACAAGTCTAAGCGACCCGCGAGTTCTCCTTCCCTGCAAATTCAGGCAAAAGGCTTTTGAAACTGTTCATTTCCTCAATCACGCAGGAATCAAATCGAAAAATTACATGATAAAACCAAAATTCCTGTGGCCAAACATGAACGAAGATATACAAACATGGGTTCAACAGTGCAAACAATGCCAAAGCGCTAAAACCCAGCAATACACTCAAACTCCCATCAAACGTTATCCACCACCAACTCAGACCTTTGAAGAATTAAACTTATAATTGGCTCCCTACCCCCCTCAAGAGGTTATCACTATAACTGACCGCTTCACAAAAGGATGTTTTGCAATAGCCCTACCAGATACCAAAAGCAACACAATCGCAACTTACTTTATGAACCAATACGTTAGTGTATTTGGCGTACCTAGAATGATAGTTACTGACAATGCTGTTTATTTCACGAGCTACAGCTGGTCAAAGTTAATCACGTTTCTCAACGTCAACCACACGTTTATTACACCTTACCACAGCCATTCGAATGGAATGGTTGAACGATTCAACCGCTTTTTGCGAACAACTCTCCGGTGTCACAAGAACAGTGACGCCTGGTTTGACCACTTAAGCCTAGCATTATTAGGCATTAATGCAAGTTACAACAGTGACATCAAAATGAGCACAACTGAACGCCTTTTTGGAAAATGGTTGCGACTGCCCTGTGCTTTTTTTCGACGAGTCAGCCTCTACACCTGCTTTTAATGATTCCTCAAAGCTAAAAACTCTAATGAAGTTTTTCAATGACCGCAAACCTGCTCTAATAAACACTCACACGAATCATAGAAGTGTTTATGTTGACAAAAGATTTCAGACTTGTTCTGTAGTCCATTTGCGTGTTGACCGTGTTAAAAAGAGACTAGAATCTTCATACATAGGTCCTTTTAAAGTTGTGAAGAAATTTGATAAATACTTCACGATAGAATTTTCACACGACGTGAAAACCGTCTCTCTCGACCGACTGAAGCCAGCTTACATTGCTGATGTGTTCGACCAAGTTGATTGCAATAACACAAAAACTAACAAGTCTTCTTTTTTAGATAAATCGTCTTTAGTTAAACATATTTCTACAGGAAGCACTTTTCGATTGAACTGTCAAAAACCTAAAGAAGACGAACTTCAAACACAACCGGAATCGACTTCATCACCACCTCAATCGCTGATAACATGCGTTCCACTCCTTTTACCACAGCTGGAAATTACCAGGTCAGGTCGAGTTGTTAGAGCACCCAATAAACTTAATCTTTGATCTAGGGCTCTCGCACGACACTTTTCTTTCCAAATATGAGTTTACGCATTGTTTTCTTCTGGATATTCTTCACCTGCTTTGTTAGTTTAAATATCCTGATAACTTACTCTTTACCACCCGAAGACTTCTTACTCTGCAACAAGAATAGCCCTTGCAAATACTTGTCCTTTCAAGATAAGATTTAAGTGCCAACATAAGGCTTGGATAGAATGTAATCGTGCTCAGCTACAATTTTTTCTTTTCATGCCACAATAAAGAAAACACAAGCATATTTTTACTTCACTAAGGAAATACGTTGGACTGCACATTTCTGTTTTTTCGGAAGTAAATTCAAAGAATCTAAGATAGTTGATGGTTACCCACCTGGTCATCTCATTTGCAATTCTTGGAGGTTCACCAAGAATACCAGTGATGGCAAACTTAAACCCCTTCCCAGTTTACGAAATTTTCAGATCTCAAATAAAGTTAGCTACGAATATGCTTGGCCCACTGCCAAATCAGGTCTTGTCAGAAATCATTACCTAACTCGAGCCGTGACAATGTACGATTTTTACCGCAACACCCTCTCATCTACAGTTCTTTCCATGGCTAACTGTCATATCTCCCTGGGATACTGCACGAGCCAAACTATGACAGTGGTTTGGGATGTGACCGATAAAGGTGACTGCCCTGTGACTAGGCCACTAGGAAAACAAGAAATGCGTTTACACTACAATTCCTCTTCCCTCTACCGCATTGAGATGCCGGCGTTAGGAATTTCCATTCACAGATGGCAACGCTGCTCTGAACGAGCACAGCACTGCTTTCCTTCTAATTCGTTTTCCACTATTAATGGTTTCTATATTTCTTCTTCAAAGTGTCGTGATCTTGGAAACTTGACCTCTTACCTGCTTCCTTCTTCCTCTAACCGCACCTCACTTTCAAAACATTACCCTGAACCGAAACTAGCAGCCTTTATTACAGAAGTGGCCGACTTGCAAACACAGTAGGTAGATCGTTTCCTACTGAGATCTTTCTGGCAAAGGGTAAGCCTACCTTTAGTATCGCCTTTGGTGACGTCATAACTGAATTTTTTTGTCGAAAGATTATAGGATGCATGCTACCCTCATTAGCCTTTGATAATGGACAGAAATTCTCTTTGCTGCCTCTGGTAGATATTGCGCCCCATCACGCTGGCAATCCTAGGTCAGGCCAGCTTGTAAGCCCAAACTTTGTTATTCCAGGCAAGCCAACACACTACGAAACTTATCACTCAGGGAGGACTCTTATCTTTCGAGTAAATTCTACATATATACTTTACGAAAATTACACTGCAACTCATTTTAATTTGTCCGTTTCCCTTTTGCACGTGCCTCTTACAACAAATGAAACAATTTTACGGCCAAAGATTTCTCTTTTCTACATCAAAAGTTTGCAGAAACCAAAAATGGTTCACGTATTTACATTCGCTTTTATCTGCCATTTCACAGACGCCCGTTGATTGCGATCAAATTAAACAAGCAATTAGCATGCTTCAATTGTCAGAAAATGATGACGCTAACATAACTGAAGTCTCCAAAGAGTTGCAAACATTTGCCCACCAGTCCCTTTTATTAGCTCTAAGCGAAATCCCTTCACTAATAACTACCTTGTTGTTCTTCATTCTTCAAATGTCAAATTCTATATGCACCTTATTTTTCACCATTTAATTTCTAAAAAACGATGCTCCAAAACTACGGCGCATAGCCAAAACCGCAGCAGTCACTTGGCATCAAAAACAAAAAACCAAGTCTAAATCTTGTTAATCCGCAAATAAACTCCCCTTAGATGACGACGATGATTGCGATGAAAACATGGATGCCATGGAGACGCCCGACCACGACCAACACCCCGAACGTCATGTCTTCCGCAAGTCGAAGACCGATTTGCAAGCAATAACACTTCATAAATTACCCATTTTTCAAGTTTGTGATTGTAAATTGCTATCTTATAACTGGAGCTTTGTACCCTAATACTCTCATGCCTTTTGCAACTATAACCTAGATCCTGTGATATAATCTATAATCTTGTGATATTCGCTTCTATAATTTAGTTACATCTGAATGACTTCTTCCTTCCTATGTTAATGTTCGCAGAGGTTCATACTTTTTGCTTTAGATTGCGTTGTGACGCTCATACTGTTAAATTAATGAAGAATCATTTCACAGCAAAAAATATCTTTAAATAATTTGTAAATCGTAAATTGTTTTAACTATTGTGAACAAACTACCACCTTTTTTCTTTTTTTTTTTGCAGTCGATATCACTGGCAATGACACAACACCACTCTCGCACACACACATCTTTAAAACAGCTCAGATGGCCGAGTGATATAGAGCGTCCATCTCTTGAGCTGTAGACTTGGGTTTGATTCCAAGTCAGGTCAAACCAACGACTTTAAAATTGGTATTTACAGCTTCCCTGCTTGACGCTCAGCATTAAAGGGACAGTGTGAAGAACAAGCCGGCAAGTTTACTTGTTGTGCCGTTGGGAAAAGCACTTAGCGAGATTCCCCCATGTTGGTGTGGTAGACAGATAGCCGGCAACTCCTAAGCGAGCTCGTATAGTGCTTTGATCGCTTTCTCGTGATAGGAGGGTAAATATGCAACTAACTAACTGACATCTACACCTCGTCGTGCCGATACAAGATAACTTCAGACGAACCTGAACTTGTTGCTATCGTGTTTACTACAACTGGAAGCAATACAAAATTACTACATCAAATTAGCAATGACAGACGAGAGACAAAAGAATGATGCAAACATCTAGGCTAAAAATCAGCATCTAGCGAGCAATTTCCTCATGCAAGCAATGCAATAATCGATTCTAAAAATGAAGAAATTAAAAAGCAAGATTAGTTATTTTATTACAAACAATACAGCCAAGAAACAGCTAAAAATACTTGGGCGGATGTTTCGGCTCACATCTGGTGCCATTGTCAACGCTAAAAAGCTTACGTTATGCTGGGTCTTGAGCCATGATGCAAAAAATAGGCAAACTGAGACAGAACCTGGAGAAGTGCTAGTAGGTCACGTGTTAAATAGGTGGAGTGGAAAGGATGTGGAGTCTAAGTTAAGATCCGGTTTGAGTTGTTGAATGAATAAGGACTCGAGGATGAGGAGTTTGTATTTATCTGGGGAGTGGGTAAGGATTTGTGGGTTGTTGAAGTCCACTTTATGGTTGGTGTTGGATTGGATATGGTTACATACTTCCGTGGTGTCACTGGTTTGACGCTCTTGTAAACGTTTGATGAGGTTTCTTCGGGTTTGGCCAATCTAAGAGGATCCACAGGAACAATTAAGACGGCATACTACGTTGCTTCTTCTTCTGAGGTGGCTTTGGGGATCTTTGGTCTGAAAATAATGCTCAAGTTTGGTTGCTGTGTGGATGAAGCGTAATTTGGAGTCTGGAAGTTGTTTCTTGATAAATTGTTGCAATTCCATCTCGATGTTATGTGAAATATTGCACAGGTATGGTAGTTTGAAGGTGAAGTGGTTACAAGTTTGGGTCTGGGTTTTGGGATGTTGGGAAAACTTTTTGCACACACACCACCACAGAATCGGAATTATTGAACAAAAGACTGGATTACAGCTTTTACCCTGCTAGGCTAGATATACAACATGTACGTGCTGAATTTGAAAATTTATACTCAAAACTGAGCAATCTATTATCAACGACACAATGCATACTGCTAAAACAAAAACTCATATCCCTGTATAGTCGTTTTGTATCCAGTTTTTATCACGATCGATTTCGTAGGTCTAGTAATTCTGTGTTATCCAATGACCAAAAAGATGCTTTGTGTTCTCTTCGTAATGATCCCAATATTATAATCACTAGACCCGATAAAGGTAACGGCATAGTAATTTTAAATCGTTGTGATTATGTTAACAAAATATATGATATTTTAAATGACGTGTCCAAATTCCTGCTCAGCAATCACGATACCAGCTTAGCCAATCTTACCAAATTTCAACCCTCCATTTATTACCTTAAAACCAAAAAAGCCCTCAGTGATGAAATATACTCCAGAATCCACCCCACCTCAACAACAACCCCCTCCTTACACGGACTACCTAAACTGCACAAACCTGGGGTACCTCTAAGACCAATTCTCTCCTGTTGCAGTTTTTTTAATCACAAATGTGCTCGTTGGTTATCCCAGTCTCTCGTTAATCTCCGACAACACCCTACCAACACCCCTGACACCTTCCATTTCCTCACTAAATTAAGCAGCCAGAATATAAAGAATCACACCATGGTCTCATTTGATGTAAAAAGTCTCTTCACATATTCCAACCTCGTTCACCACACAACTCATATTAGACAACATCTTCAAAAACGATTGCAAAGAATGGAATGGCCTCAGCAGAAATTGATCAAAAAAACTATTAACGTGGTCTACTCAAAATACCACTTTCCAATTTGACAAGTTTTATAAACAACTTGATGGCGTAGCAACGGGCTCACCAAATGGATCCTTAATGGCTGACGTCATCATGAACTACGTCATTGACAAAGCTATTGAAATCACCTCCCTACTTCACCGACCCAGCTTCTTCTGCCGATACGTGGATGACTGTTTTGCCACCTTCACTGAACCAACCTCTATTGACATCTTTTTCAATAACCTGAACAGCATACACAAACAGATCCAATTCACGAAAGAAATAGAATCAAACAACTCTTTAACTTTTCTCAACGTTTTAGTTGAAAAATCCGACTCCGGAATCAATACAAGCACTTACCATAAACCTACGCACACCGACTTCCTTCTCAAATATTCCAGTTTTTCCCCCATTTACTACAAACGCAACTTAATTAACAACCTCCTCCAACGCTCCTTTACTATCTGTAACTCATATCTGAAAATCGACTCTGAATTCCAATCAATCAAAACAACCCTTATGAGAAATGAATATCCTTCTAGGTTCATAGACAGATGCATTAGACAATTCTTGAACAAAAAGTTTTCCCAACATCCCAAAACCCAGACCCAAACCTGTAACCACTTCACCTTCAAACTACCATACCTGTGCAATATTTCACATAACATCGAGAAGGAATTGCAACAATTTATCAAGAAACAACTTCCAGACTCCAAATTACGCTTCATCCACACAGCAACCAAACTTGAGCATTATTTTCAGACCAAAGATCCCCAAAGCCACCTCAGAAGAAGAAGCAACGTAGTATGCCGTCTTAATTGTTCCTGTGGATCCTCTTAGATTGGCCAAACCCGAAGAAACCTCATCAAACGTTTACAAGAGCGTCAAACCAGTGACACCACGGAAGTATGTAACCATATCCAATCCAACACCAACCATAAAGTGGACTTCAACAACCCACAAATCCTTACCCACTCCCCAGATAAATACAAACTCCTCATCCTCGAGTCCTTATTCATTCAACAACTCAAACCGGATCTTAACTTAGACTCCACATCCTTTCCACTCCACCTATTTAACACGTGACCTACTAGTACTTCTCCAGGTTCTGTCTCAGTTTGCCTATTTTTTGCATCATGGCTCAAGACCCAGCATAACGTAAGCTTTTTAGCGTTGACAATGGCACCAGATGTGAGCCGAAACATCCGCCCAAGTATTTTTAGCTGTTTCTTGGCTGTATTGTTTGAAATAAAATTGCTAACCAACTCCCAACTGTACCGTTTGCCAAAGAATAGTTATAAATACAAATTAATTGCCAAAAATGATAACAATCTTTGTCTTTATAATAACAATATTGTGTTTTGTTATTTTACACTACTGGATAAACAAACACGAACAACTGGCCGCCGCAAACTTGCCGCGAGACAACTGACCGCAAAGCAAACTTGCCATCGCGACAACTGACCGGCAAAGCACGAGGCTCGAAAAAACACTTCGCACAATTGTTTACTTGATGACGGTGTGAATTTGATAGTAACTTCGCACCTTACCGCTTCTCAAATAATATTACTTGAACGTGCTCTAGCAAAAAAACACACCACTTAAATTGCAAGTCACAATGCATTTATTTAAATGATTGTAACCGCTCAAAGTATGAATCATGAAGTAAAAGTATAAAAAAAAAATGTGCCCTGACAAAAAGACACACTGCTTAAAATTCCATTTCCAAAGTTTTCATCGAATTGTTTGTTTTTAACTGAGATTATTTTCAAATTACACTGAACTGAAAATTCAACAGTAATTGAGGGAGACTGCAAAATGATCGTACACTCTTCGAGTCAGCAGCCACCCGGTATATATGTCTAATGCGATCAGTTCCAGTCGCGAATCGAACTCGTCACGTTAGATCTGTCATCTGGGCGCGTTACTGCTAGCCCATGCCGCTGACAATTTTAATTGTCCAAGCAAAGTACAGAACGTCATTCTAGGTATTGTCATAAAGTCATTAAAGCATTTTGACTTTATGTCATTATTTGAGAAGCGGTAAGGTGCGAAGTTACTATCAAATTCACATGGTCATTAAGTAAACAATTGTCGCCAAGCGTAAGGTGCGAAGTGTTTTTTCGAGCCTCATGCTTTGGCGGTCAGTTGTCGCAGTGGCGAGTTTGCCTCGGGGTCAGTTTGCATGGCGGCCAGTTTATGACGGTCAGTTGTCTCGCAGCCAGTTTGAGGCGGCCTGTTGTCGTGTACCGTGGATAAATGCTTTCACAAGTTGATGCTTTCATCATTGATACAATCAGCAATTCCAATAACCATTTTAATCATAGACTCATTCCAGGGAACTGTTGAATCTAAAACATAGCGACTACTCGTCTTCCGTTTCTTCTATTGGACATGATATCGCTAACATACGCACTCACATACACACACACAATAACACAGTTTGACAACACAGACATTCACACCTGACACATCGCCTATTGATATAATTAATGCATTAGATAACACATTTTTTTGTTAGTCATTGAGAATTTTTGCTCCTTTTCTCGTTATAAACCAACAGCATGAACCCAGCTAATTATCTTAATTGCAAACCGATGGTTCCTAAATTTGCCAAGTTGTTCCTGTCGATACATCAATATGCGATTTTACTATGTTTAGTTTACATCATGCATTGATCGTGCTAAGCTTTGAATTTTTGATTGTGTGAACAAATTTATAATTTGCATGTTGATCTGAATTGAGTTTGAAAAAATTGCTTTCAATCGTCAGTTTTCTCCACCACACAATAATTTAAGCAACGTTAAAGTTTATAAATATTTGCCCAATAGCAATGCTTTACGTAGTTGCAATACTATGCCTAATTGCGATACCTAATTATTCACCGCATAATTATTCACTACCGATATATTGCTCACGATTACTGCATTCGACTTTGGAACTTAGTCACCATATGATTCGTTTGCTATACAATGACGATAACTCCATTGGATGGCTATACGTTATTTGCGTCATTTAATACCGCTGCTTTGATGATATCTCTCTTAACGCTCTTGCATACTGAACAGGAAATAAGCTAACATATATGTACGGATCTTTGTTGACTTGATACAGATATTATATCTTTATGTTCTCCGCATGTTGGTAACGATGTATGCTGTGTAGTAACAAAACCGATAAAACCAATATACCTGTTTGGAGTCAGATCGTGTGCTCTAAGTCAACACCATTTTGAACTCTTACTTAAATTTTAGTATTCTTGCTTGATATTCTACATTCTAGACTACTGGTAGACTACAGAATTTTTTAACTAGTTGCTTCACAAAAAAAATTTGTTGAAGTAATTGGAGGTGAAAAATATTTCACTCGAGTCGCACTATTATCTACAAGCTGGCCATGTTGAAGTTAGCTGATCCGTGCTGAGTGACCCTGTTGAATTCAAAACAGTGTAATCTGATAATTTGTTTTCCTATTTAAAATGAAATCTCTTTCTTCAAACGTGGCTATGGACAGATAGACTAGAAGATTTTTCTATCTTTTTGCACCTGTGCAGTCTCCGATGTCTATCATTTTGTTAATACCCTCATTGTTAGTTATTTTCAATTTTTGCTGTGAACCGGTATGAGGTGACCTCAATTTAAAATTATTATTAGGCAGTGTCTATTTTGCATCAATTTAAAACTACTATTAGGCAGTGTCCATGTTGCCGTTAACCATAGGCATTGGGCGCTTTTGTTGTTTGCTTGGCTTGCAACCTGCGCATATAAACATCAACCGATTGAGCCAATTACTGGATTAGTATTTTGTCGTTAACAGTGAAATAGACACTTCCTTATTATGATTATTTCTATTGTCCATGCTAGATAATGTTTTTAATATATATGTTGTCCTACCCGCCTACTGCTCAAGCACTTGGTTAGCAAGGCCCATGAACTTGTAAATGAAAAACTAGTTGGTCCATTGGGGCTGCTCATGTTAGGCATCCCAGATACAAAGATACCAGTATGGTGTGGTATCCTGTAGTTCACTTGTCTAGGCCAATTGGATGTTACTGTTCCGAAGATGAAATGGTATGTACTGGTTTGTGAACTGATGCAGCTTGACTCTGATGACCATAAAATGGTTTTTCACTGTCCAGTTTTGCTGCCGCATGGCTGATGACATATATGATTGTAATTATAGTCACTTTATTGTCACTGAATGCTTGCACAAACAAAATAAGTTAGATTTGATTTGTATTGCAGTGTTTAAGGAAATTATGGACTGCTTATTTCATTATACTGATGTTAATGAAACTGGTATGACTAAACTTGACAAGCAAAACTTTTCTACTATCAATCAGTGTGCAAAACAGTGGTTATCAACAAATAGCAAACTGAAAGAGGCATTGCTGAAAGACGTCATAAATTGTGGAAGTTGTCAACTTCAGCTGTAGAAGATAGCTTTGCATTCCACTAAAAATGTTATATATCTTCGCTTCACTGACAAAAGAAATATTTAACGGCATGAAATGAAACGGAAACTGGATGATAGTGGATGTGTCTAATGTGATTGATATGCATACCAGTAATGAAACTTAACGTAAAGCTCGGGGATGGTCATCTAAGTTCAGCCAAACGGTTTCAGCAATAAGGCCTCATGTACTACCAACTCTTTGCATCATTTGTGGCAAACAGGATCGCAATGTAAAAAAGGTCCAGCAAAGACGGTTTGGAAGAAAAAAAGATGTTTTACACTTGGCACTTACCAAAGATGCAGGTACTATGCTTACAATATCACAATACCTTTCATGTATATTTAATCAATAGTATCATCATACAGGTACCAATACATTATTTTGTTTTTGAATGTCTCAGCATTGTGATTAGGTCTACATTCCTTTTGACAATTCTTGACCTTGTATCTGTAGTATCACTATTCAGTTTTAAATTCGGCTTTTTCTCAAGTCAATAATGCTAGAGGAAAGCATGCATTGTACAGACCATCATATGGCAAAACATAACTGCGTTTTCAAGAAAATTCTATTAGTTTCATTCTTTAATTGAATTTGATCTCGAGTGTGCCTTCATGAGTGATTGAATAATTTTTTCACATTTCTTGTCCTGAGAAAGCAACATAGTGGGTGATATATTCGTGTAGGACGAATTCAGACTCGCTTAGAATTTTCCACAGTTTTGGAGTTTTCTGGTTGAAGTTTGCTTCTTAAATTCACTGCTTGTTCAGAAACATCCCAGCAGCAGAAATAATTATCGTCAAACTTCATATCCAAGGACGTCACGACAAAACTGGGGCAATAATTGATCCGAAAACCTGGCGATAATGATCGTTGCAAAAATCACACTGTGACAACCATGACCAAAGTTTTGCTAGTAGCCTATTGCTAGCAGAGTAAAAGCAAGTACATAGAACGGTGTAAAAGTTGATTAAGATTAAAAAATTTCTGAAATCTGTTTGCGACTGGGGCTTTGCCAGCAAACTTTTGGCCTGCATTGAATAACCCGTCTGAGATAATATTCTTTGTGAATGGATGATTTGCTTCAGTCGCCCATAAGGCAGGTTAAAAGGTTAGATGATGAAGTTTGAAACAAGTCACTGTTTGAACCGAGAACTTGCTACGACATAGCGATCAGCTGATGCCAAGGCGTTAACAGAGCGATCAGCTGATGCCAAAACGACTGCGTTTCCAACACAAAATTTTAAAATAAGGAAATATTATTTTGTAATGTATTTTGTCTTTTGTACGCTTTAAAGAACCTCTCCAAAATGTAGTCTTTCTTAGTTTTTGCTAGCTTGATACACTTGAGCCTGACAATGTTTTGAACAACAGCATTTTTCTTCAATCTTAAATAATTTGGCAACACTAATAACTGCGCAACTACACTATTTTTGTATTCATCCGCTTGAAAAAAAAATGTGTTTATTGAAAAATAGGCACCAATGGGTGAGTGAAGACATTCGAGCAATCAGCATAAAAAAATCTGCCTTTAACCAGTAAAAATGGTGCCACGAACTTTTATATTTTTGAGCTTTTTGTAACCTGTGACAAGGCCTGCTAAGTCTCGAGTTGAAGTTAACTCACATGCATCTACTCGATTTATCTTGAGATTACCCAATCATCAGATTAGACGCAAAGCCATCATTAAAGAGAAACCTTCTGTGCATTATTCCAGTTTTTTCAGTCAGATGAAAAATTGGAAGTGTATATTTTCATGAAAATTTGGGATAGCATAAAGATACTTTAATTTTTTTTGTGTTTGGTAGCGAGTTTTTGCTAAGTTTTGATTACCAGAGTTTTGGGATTTTATGTGCAGGGCTGAAATTTCCTGTAAAGCTGAGGCATACAGACAGACAGTGTTTATTTGTCAACAACAACAAAGCACGGTATACACAGATGACACATAATCGGTAGGCCAATTGAAAATAAACATGGAAAATCAAAAAAAGTTCAAAGGGTTGCAAAACTTTACAGCATTTTAAAAAATTTGTGTTGACATGAAGCTGTGCAGCATAGGCCAAAATTTTGGAAAAAGGGGGCGCACGAAGAAATTTTTCCACATTAAGGGGCGATTTTTCTAGCATCTGAACGAGACAGGCTTTTAACATGGATCAAAGAAGACCGGAGTGGCCATGCACATAGAAACCCCCTTCTGCATACACTAAACTAGTGGTAAAAAACACACTGGTACAATTTATATTTATCAACATAGCAAGTTGAGCATGTTATATGAAGTCGAAAAACAGATGCCTACTGAATGATACCGGTAAGTTTATTCATATGGATAGAATCTTTAGGTCAATTTAGATTAGGCCTATGTTAAAATTCAATCAACTGATCAGTCTTGACTAAACGATGGCTAGAGCCTACTCTACTTCTACTACAGTTTTCAGACCGCAATGGCACAAAGCAGACGTGCGTAGTTTGCAGAGGTAACAGTACAGACATGCTATTTTTTGAGGCGATGAGCTTCTTCTAATAGAAACATTGAGTTGACTACAATATATCACAGCAAAAATGTCAAAAGGTGTTAAAGCAAAATTGGATGAAGTTCTAAAAGGAATTGGCGAAATTAATAAATGTATGGATAAATTTAATCAAAGACTTGATAACCTAGAAACCCGTCTAAATGATACTGAGCATACTTTAATGAAAGGATTGTTAACGTAGAAAAACAGCTGACCAATAAAATTGATGCATCCCTAAAGGCCAAAACCGAGAAAAGAATAGGAATTTTAGAAAATAAAAAAGACCGTCAGGCCGAAGCTGTTATAAAGGAATCATATGATAAGCGACTTAACATTCTAAATCACTGCTTAGAAAACGACAGATGTTCAGCTTGGGAATCTCCTCAAGAAACTCTGAAAATTATTCACAAATTCATGCAAGAAAGCTTAAATATTGAAAATCCATCTAGATTTGTGTTTGCGGACTACTACAGGCTTCCTCAGCGACCGCTCCACAAAAATCGGCAAAAAGTTGACCAACCTATTATTATCAAACTAACGAGTGCCTCTGACAAGCATGAGATTTTCGCTTAGTTAAAAAATTTGAAATCTCATAATGAAGCAAGAAAAGTTTTAAATTCCAAGGTCCAATCAATACATAACACAGCACTTACCAAAACTATTTCAAAATAGAAAACAGCTGATGCCTTTTTTAAAAATCTGCTCGGCTGCAAAAAAGTCTGCTCAATGGAGAGCTAAACAAGGTCATTATGTGTTGTATGTGAATGACAAAAAAGTTAACTTACTCGCTGACGATACTGACACCAGTGACTTAGTGGCCTAGACTAGTTTTATGAACGGTCTTATCTAAACTTTGCTGTACATTTTTGTTGTTGTGTTGTACGTATAGAGTGTAGACTTTACTAGTCTAGTAAACTTGAACGGTCTGTCTGATAATTTTTGTATTAAAAAAAACTGCAATAAGACTAAAAGTAAAAACGTCATTTAAAATCCAATGAAGTAGTCAGAATTCGTCAGTAGTCAGCACGAGCTTTAGCTATAAAAGCAACCAGCACATCGTTTGTATAAGACTAGAAATTGCCACAAAAATGACTCCAGGTACCTCAAGGCTAATAACTTACAATGTTGGAATTTTGTTGATAAGCCCATTAGAGGAAAACCAACAATTATAAATTAATTTTTAAAGCATTCATCCAAATGATACAGTGCTCTCTCCTATTGCTAATTGTGCAGAGCTGTAACAGCTTCACAGACCAAATTATAACCTTTAAAGTGCCCGAATTATTATGACTAAACACAGAATGCAGGCAATGGATAGCAGTAATTACACATAAATTAAGGATCAAAAATGCTACTGCAACTTTGTAACATATTTACAAAAATTTTTAAAAAATCTTTTGGTAAACTAGCATACCTGCAGCTTTCCCCATAGTCTACATTTCTCGCAAGTCACACAGTCAATGATTCGAGTAACATTCAGAAACCTCTGAGTGAATTCTCTCCGCAGTGAAAGAGCATTTTCATCCTTGAACATTACATCTTCGTCAAAGTGCATAGGAAACTTCCTAATAAAGTATTTCAAGCATCCATTTATTCATCAGCATGAAGGAAACATGTGGTTGTATATGTCTACTACTTGAAGCCAAAATTGTCAAATTGAGCTGCAGCGCATTCATTCCTATGTGATATTGCTGCTAGTCAGTGATATAACAGGCAAGACTTAGCTGACACATTTTTTTTCAAAAGCTTTTAAAAAAGAATATAAAAAGGTTTTAATCAATCAATATCAGTACGATAGCTCCAGACAATGCTCAAAGGGGCAATAAACCCTACCTTTTCACTTTGGCTCAAAAAAATAACAAAAAAATCATGTTTTCTGATGGCAATAAATTTACATCCTAAAACGTTTTCATTTGGAAGTTGCTGCAGCTTTTTAACCTGCTTGCAATGGAGGTGCACACTATCGAATTTGCGTTGGCAACACCTTTTTCATGGATTCTCTTTGTTAGTGCGCACTTTGACGTCAGAGTGTTCTCTGTGAAATGGGTTTTGCCAGTTTTCTTGGGGAATTGTTAAGGCAAAACAGCAGTTGGCTGAACGTGTATGGACTAGTGGAATTAAACAAATATGAATTGAAAGGTATCAGGCTGACTGATAACAGATATTAGCCAGTAAGCAATCTGCTACACTACAGGTATCGTTATTTTATGTCAAACAGGTAGGTAATCGAACACCGGTACTTGTAGTAGGCATTTACGGTCTACTTCATCAACCACAAAATTTTATGCTTATTTTATAAACATCTGCAGCAGCAGAGTAGCTCACCGATAATTCAGTGACCTGCCAACTGATGAACTCAAAAATACTTCAGCTACCAAACTCAATTTAAAATATTTTAAGAATCAACCAATCACCTCTTTATTTGTGTGATTAAAAAAAGAAAACGAGTGACAAACACACACTATGGAGACTGCGAAAAACCTTACAGTCCATGAAGTCAAGCAACCACCATCAAAGTTATTTTAATCGCAGAAAATTTTTCTTAAGCTTTTAAAAAAATGAGAAAAAAAAGGTTTCAATTCATAATTTGAGCAGCAAAGCGAACGAATCGATAGTGAAGAGAGTGGATTTAATTCAACCTGAGTATGCTTTTAGAATTTTTTTTTTATTTTTATTTAATTGCATATTTATCCTCCTATCACGAGAAAGCGATCAATGCGCTATACGAGCTCGCTTAGGAGTTGCCGGCCATCTGTCTACCACACCAACATGGGGGAATCCCGCTAAGTGCTTTTCCCAATGGCACAACCAGTAAACTTGCCGGCTTGTTCTTCACACTGTCCCTTTAATGCTGAGCGTTAAGCAGGGAAGCTGTGATACCAATTTTAAAGTCATTGGTTTGACCTGACTCGGAATCAAACCCGAGTCTACAGCTCAAGAGACAGACGCTCTATACTACTCGGCCAGCTGAGCTGTTGCCCGTTTGTTTGTACTTTTTCTTGAAAGTTGATTTTGGTAAATTTTTTATTTCATCACGAATGGCATTTTATATTTTTGCTCCAATATATTTTATGCTGGGTCGAGGATTTGACAAAGAAAGTTTTTTTGAGGCGAGCCTGGTGGTTCTGGAAGAAAAACTTCGTGTTGGTGTACAAAAATTCACTATTTTGATTGGAAGATTGTTGCAGAAATATCTTTTATTAAAATATCCTATTTCTACTTTACATAAATCTTGTAATTTTAAAATACCAAGCTTTTTTAAAATACTTAGTTGAACCATCAAATAAGTTTGCCCCTGATATGATTTTTACTGTCTTTTTCTAAATTGTAAAGTATGTCCATGTAGATTTTGTATGATGAGCCCCAGACTACCGGTAATCACCCAAAAAGGAGAAAAGGATGGATCAATGAGTGGCATAAGCTCAGCAAGGTTTTGAAAGAAATAAAATGCTCTGATTTAGATATGACACCAATTGCACGGAAAGCGTTGCTTGCAATGCATTTAATATAATTATAGAAATTTAGATTGAATCTATGAATATTCCAAGGCATGTAACTACATTTGCTGGTGAACTCGAGCAATTATTGTAATGATTTCAGATTCATTTATTTCATTGCATTCATACGGTATTTAAATAAATACAGTGAATAAAAACAAAAGCAAAATATAGTTCAACAACAAAACATAACACCACATAGAAAAAGAAAAAAAAAGTTTACAATGAATGCAATAGGGAAGCTGCGAAGTGACCATCTAAGGGTCTTCGAGTCAAGCAACCACCCTTGCTTTAAAAAAATAAAAATAGTAAAAAAAAATCATTTTTTTCTCAGTTGCTGTGCATTATTCTGCTGATTCGTATAGGATCTGCTATAATACAGTATAAAAAAAAAAACAGAAAAATAAATATATAAAGGGAAAAGAAAGAGGAGATGTTGAATTGCCTTGTAGGTATAATTTGAGGTGTTTTAAGAACTGACTGTAACTTTTAGTTTTGATCCAGTTAGGTATTTTGTTCCATATTTTCACACCAGTATATTTTAGGGGCGCTGTAGACGAGTTGTTTTGTATTGTGGAATATAGTACCGGTATGTGAGTTCAGAGGTGTTGCTTCTTGTATGAACTGAATGAATTGCAGCAATTCGGTTAAAACATTGCGAAAAAGAAACAGGTAGTTTATTGTTATGGAATTTATGCATGAATGTCGCTGCTTCATAGACGCGTAATAAAGTTTTAAAAGTACAAACGAAGGAAAAAAATATTATGCCAACTGCCCAAGAAAGTTTAGATTCTAAATATTCAACGTGTGATCCAAAGGTTAACTTGTCATCAATTATTAGTCCAAGATACTTGGCTTCTTTAACTACTTCTATTGGAGTTGAGTTGATGGCAACGATAAAGTTATTAGGCGCGCGATTAAGTTTTGGTGGTACAAGAAGTACATTCGATTTTGTAGGATTAATAGTTAATTGATTTGCATTAACCCATTCTGAAATTTTTTTAAGTTCTGAATTAAAGATGAGTTCAAGGTTTGAAAGTGAGTCTGCGTTCATGTTGAGACAAGTATCATCAGCAAATAACCTAGGTAGTGAAGATGTAATATTTATCAAACATAACAATGGCCCGAGTGTAGAGCCTTGAGGTACCCCATATTCAACATGCTGTAACAATTTAATTTGCCTAAAAGAACTGAGTGGGAAACGATATTGAGCGCTTTTTTTAAGTCTAAGAACACCAAGCCAGTAAATTCATTTTTATTGATATTATCAAAAGTCACACTTACAACGTCCGCAATAGCGTGTTGATGTTTTTGAAATCCGTATAGCATGGAAGAAATTATAGAGTGCTTGTCAATAAAAATCGTTAATTTGCTATGTATCAATTTTTCGAGAATTTTTGACAAACACGTTAGAACAGAGATAGGGCGATAATTTGTAGGTAAAGAATTGTCTCCGGATTTGTACAAAGAAATAATATTGGCAGTTTTTAGGCAGTTGGGAAAGTAGCCAAGCTCGAAAGAATGATTTACAAGTATCGAAAGTGGATAAGCTAGTATTTCTGCTACGCTTCGTATGAAATACACTGGAATATTATCATATCCTAGTGATTTGTAAGAATTTAAAGACATTATTGCGTTATACACTTCCAACACTTGTGTAGGATGTAAAAATATGGACAACGATTCAGAATCTTTTAAGTACGTTGTATAATTTATTTTGTTAAGATTTTGTACCTTCTGCACTAGCTTTTTACCGACACTACAGAAGTGTTTGTTCAGACAGTTTGCTACTTCTGTTGGGTCGTCGATTATTATACTCTTTTTTCAGATGGAAAATCAACAGATTTTGTTTTCCTGAATAGAAGGGAGTTAATAGTTTTCCAAATTTTGCTTGGGTTATGTTTGTTTTCCTCAAGCTCTCTGTTTAGATAAATTTTCTTCGAAATATATTTTAATTTGTTAAGCTTATTTGCATATTGTCTGTAAAAAATTTTTTCACCTTCACTTCCTATCAAAAAATGTGTCTTATATAATTTTTGCTCTTTACGAATCGAGGTCATCAAACCTCTAGTAATATATGTTTTTTATTAAATTTGCTTTGTGTGCGAGTGGCAATTTTTAAAGGTGCACGCTTATCAACAACGGATTTTACAATGTGAACAAATTTTTGAAATGCTTGCTCATAATTAGTGTTTAAATTAAACGAGCTAGGTAAGTTTTGCAAGTAAGTTTGCATCATTAAATTTAGCTCTTGGGAATAGGAATCAATTTTAAAATTACTTAAGTCTCTTGATACACCTTTTTTTCGTGATGTTGGTTTTATGGTTTATATCAATCTTGCAGAAAACCGGAAAATAATCGCTAATATTGCATTGAAAAATACCAGGTACAATTTGGTGTTTGTTGTCGTTTCTTCTGTGGTCCAATGTCGTTTGAGAAGTTGATGTTTTACGAGTTGATTCAATAATGATAGAAACTGCTCCGCTACTTTCCAGCATATTCATGTAATTGCATTTGTTCGACGACTGAGCATGCGCATCAATATGTATTGGTCTGGTGTTTTTTTTAAAAGGAATAACTAATGACTGTGATTTGTTTAGATTTGCAGTTAGTTCGTTTGAAGCAGTACATTCTTGAATAGCTATAAAATCTTGCGTTATAGCAGTTTGGAGTGACGCCATACTGTTTGCATCAAGGCCTGATTACACTAGAGCAACACAAAGCCAAGGGATGCGACGCTGCTCGAAGCGTCTCTGTTTACACTTTGTTTTTACTTGCGCCACTAAGTGAGGCTTTGCGTTGAAGTGATGTAGAAAGTAACAAAGTTTTTGGCGTTCCATTCGTACCCAGGTTAACAAGATAAATTAATTTTGGCAAAATAACCATTATCACTCACGCGTTTTTTTCATCTAACTTTCATTCAAATTAAAGCAACAAACTTACAAAATAGATCATTGGTTGAATTTGCAGTCTGGTTAATTTCTAAAAGTCAAAATATCCCATTTAGCTGATGCATTCAAGTTTTTGCCTAGCAGTACCGTGCGCAGGTGACTGATCCTACGTGACATGGCCTAGCGGTACCGCGTGCAGGTGACAGATCCTTCGTGACAGGTTTGATTCGCAGCTGGAGCCGATCGCAATTGACACATAAAACAGACGGCTGCTGACCCAAAGAGCGCAAGCTCACTTCGCAGTCTCCCTCAATTACTGTTGAATTTTCCGTTCAATATAATTTGAAAATAACCTCAGTTAATTGCTAGTCAATTTTACTAAAAATTGCCAGACAAAAGATATTCAAAAAACAGATTATTAGCGTATTACCTGTAGCATGTGGCAGCCTGGCAGTTGAGTGCATGAGCAGCAGCAGGGCGTACTCTCGCCCAAAACTGCAACCCCATTGACCCATTTGAGTTTTACCTTTGTGGAAATAGTTACTGGCATAGGCCTATTAAATTGATATTTTTTTGTCGGAACTTAACCAACACTTTATGTAGAGATGAGAAATTAATTTTGATATGGGTACTTACAATGAATTTTACGGCTGAAATTACTTGACAATTGTCACATGGGAACTCCCATTCTGCAATAACCCTGTAGGCACCAATCATAACAAATACGAACCAGATTCAAGTCAAAACAAATTAATCGTATTGACCGGACTAAAAACACTCTTTTAATTACAGCAGCATGAACCTTCTTTTATGTGTGAAGTTAAGCCCTGCAAAAATCGTAACTCAGCTTAATGGTTTAAATAGTTTCATATAATTATTTTTTTATCTCAGAATAATTGACGGAGATTCATGCACTCAAAGCTACTTTATGTAAAATCTAAGCTGATTCGTTCGTAAAACTACACAAACTCTTATCTTTAGTTATTTTATCTCTAGATCTGAGTGCTCTAATCGTTACGCCTCGCTATCTTTAATTAAATTATTCTGGTCAGCACAACTGAATTCAATGCGAAAATTTTATATTCAAGCGTTTTTGTCGTTATTTTCCCATAAAATTTGGTATTTTCTGCGAATAGACTCTGGATGCATGATTATCAATCAGTAGTCTGCCTGTTAGCGGACCTAAAAAAGCATTTGATGCAATATGTAATTTCTTCCGCGTTTAAACAGAGTTTCTTGAGGTTTCTTTAAACTAATGTTTCATGTCAGGGGTGTATTTAGAAACTTTTTCAGGGAGGGGACATCAAATTTCGTCTCTTTTTCAAGCCTAGTTTTTCTCGGCAGAGTGAATTAAAGCAACTTAAGTAACAAAAATGACTCTGGAGGGGTTCGAGGGCATGCTCCCCAAGAAATTTTTTGAAAATTTACGTACTGTGATGGCCATTTTAGTGCTTTTTGAACAATTTTCAGGGAAATTTTGTTTCCATTTTTGGCCCCTTATTTTGAGTGTTTCACCAAATAATGATGCTTTTTTTTCGCACATTTTCAATTATGCGTGCTGAAGGCGACTCAGGCGTATTGTTATGAAGAGGTTCAAAATTATGAAAAACTTTATTTAAACCAAAGCTTTGTTGAATATGGCTGGTGGGAAGGATGCATCCCCCTACGGACCCGCCCCTGGTCATCACGACCGGAAATGTCCTATTTTCCTCCCGGAAATCAAGTGAAGAGCAAAAAAAGGTCATCACGTCTGCAAACATCCTATATTACACAAAATTTCAATAGGGCACAAGGTTCTTTATGCAAGAGCTCGCGGGCGACATGCGGCCTGTGGGTCGTAGTTTGCCCACCCCTGCCTTAAGTAACAAAATCAGCATAACCACGCGTTTGCACAAATCTTAGGCCAATTATTTCGAAGGATAAAGATTTGAAAAAGCTGCTTTTCATGAGCATGACAATAATTATGTAACGTGGGTATTTTTACATGCAGTGATTGTGGCGGCTGGTGGGTACGAACGCAGGAGAAGAGAAGCCTATGCTTTTACGACGATTTATAATTGTATTATTCACGATTCTGAACTTGCAAGGATGTTTGTAATCGTTAATGCTTAACGTCAGGGCTGTAAAAATTTCTCAAAAAAAGTAATTAATTCCAATTGCAGTATCTTGGCCAAAAAAGTAACCAATTACCGAGTAAAATTACTTTATTAATAAAGTAAAATTACTTTTTTAATAATTGGAATTGGTTAGGGCCTAACCAATTCCAATTACAAAATTACGGGAGGAAAAAAGTAATTTTTAAATTGCGGATCACAAATTCCTTTGCTATTGGAGGTGACCAATTTACTTGTACAGTGTTTCGCTTAAAAATAGATAGTGACAATAAACACAGTATTTGAAAAAGCGATGTTTATCTTTTGCTGTAGTTCATCACAAGGAGTATCGACTTAGACATAAAGCTGCCCTTTCAGACAAGAATTTTGAAAATTTTGAATGGTGTAAAAATTTTGATTGACATGAGTATTGACAATGCCAATAAAAAACAAGCGCATGCATGATAAGATCTTGTCGCTGTGAAAATTAAAATTTGTGCTTTGTTGAAGCTGATCAAAAAACAAAGTTTCAAGAAAAAAAAGAAGGAATTTGTAATTTTGTAATTTCAATTAAACCAAAATCAAACTCGTTCCTTACAAATTGTAATTAATTTGGAATTACCAATGCTTTGGAAAAATGTAATTAATTACCATCTAAAATTACAGCAACTATAACGAGTACATGTAACACGTTACTCACAGCCCTGTGCTTAGTTAACTTATTACCCTGTCCCATACCCAACTTTGGAGGGCGTAAGCTAATGGGCCATCAGGGGAATAGTTTAATCATAATTTTAACGTGATCATTCAAAGAGATAGTCCCATATAGTGATCGTGGAAGGAAAAAAATGAATTGTCCTTAGGTTTAATTCTCCCCACCCATTATATTGGTATGCCAAACTATCTGCTGTAAACTTGGATGGTGCTTACAAACTGCTGCACCATCGTCATTGTCAGTAGCGCAGCTAACGGAGGGGAAGCTTCAGCTCTCCCACACCCACTGGTATGCTTCTGCATTTTTTAAAAAGCACTATTCCCCTAATCTTTTGTCACATTACATTTTGGCGATCAGTATATTTAATCCTACAATTACTGCATATCTGTTGCGACCTTAACTTTAACCCACCACTTAAAAAGGTTCGCCATCCCTGGTATAATACATAATACAATAAGACAGGGGTGGGCAACCTTCTTAGTCAGCAAGCCATATGTGGGAAGATGAAGTCCTTCCCGGGCCGGATTATTAGATAGATCGAGTTCAATATTTTCAACAACTACTATTGTCAGGGTCGCTGTTATTGCAAGAGAAAAAAAAAGGTCTACACACTCCTCAGATGTCCTATGTTTCTACCGAAAATATAGGTAAAGCAGTGGCTTAAGGAAAAACTTCAAAAGGGGGGCCATAATTTCCAAATTTTTTTAATCGTCTTTTTATTCAGCAAAACTACTTTAAAGCTGATTGAGAAACAAGAAAAGCTCTAGGGGAGCTGAGGGCACTCCCCCTGAAAATTTTGAAAATTTACATGCTGTAATGGCTATGTTAGTGCTTTTCAAATATTTTTCACACAAATTTTGTGTAAATTATTTTACCCCAATTCTGAGTGCTTCGCCGAATATGATGCATTTTGTTTGCACATTTTTGATTATGCCTGCCTAAGGCGCAATTGCTATCAAAGAATATTCGAAATTATGGAAAAGATGTATACATCAAAAACATGTTTGAAGATGACTGATGGGAGGATGCATTAATTTTGTTATTTTTTGCTAAAAAGCAGAGTCAAAAGGGGGGGGGCATCGCACAATGGCCCTCCCTAAATACCCTCCTGCGATGAAGAACAAAAAAAGGTCTACTTGTCCTTAAAGGATGTCCTATAAAAAACAAAAGGTCTTCAGCTTGATTTGCGATATGAGGTCACATTTCTGTAAGTGCCAGCGAGCCGCATAAAATGGTCGTGCAGATTGGATTGGACCCACAAGCCGTACATTGCCCACGCCTGTAATAAGATAATGTTACCGTACATTATACACTTAAACGCACTAAAATTTACTTTGCTTTACGTAGAAAATACAAAAATTTTCAGCAGCTGGGGCCTCAGAACCCCTTGCCTCCGGC
This sequence comes from Trididemnum miniatum, assembly GCA_964006365.1. Taxonomy (NCBI): domain Eukaryota; kingdom Metazoa; phylum Chordata; class Ascidiacea; order Aplousobranchia; family Didemnidae; genus Trididemnum; species Trididemnum miniatum. The sequence goes on from OZ023233.1 coordinate 32,958,219, forward strand.
AGCTTGGGGCTTCGACCCCAGACCTCTGACACAGCCTCTCCCCATTGCGAAATCCTGTCAACTTTTGAAGCCATGAAAATAGAGAAATATGGTGTAACCTAACTGCAGCTGTTAACCTAGCTAAAATTATAAGGTAGGCCTACGGAAACATTTCGCATTCTCGATCACTCGCACAACAAATTATACGTGTGCACTGTGCAAGCGTTCAGAGGTGACGAGCTAAACAGGCGAAATTCGCATTAATTCCCAATAGCTGTAGCCTAACAAAAAACCAAAGCAGTGAGCTTTTTTGTTGATGATATCTACAATGAGTTTTGCACATCACTTACAGTAAAAGTTTTGTGCACTGACATTGAGTTTAGTCAATTAGTTAAAAGTTTTGTCAATTGTGAAAAAGACTTGTGCATCGTGAAAAAGATTTGTCGATTGCGAAAAAGATTTGTGCATCAAGAAAAAGATTTGTGCATCGCAAAAAAGATTTGTTGATCGCGAAAAAGATTTGTGCATTGGGAAAAAAATTTGTCGATCGGTCTAAAGTTTTGTTGATCGTGAAAAAGACTTGTGCATCGCGAAAAAGTTTTGTCGATTGTGAAAAAAATTTATCGATCAGTTTAAAGTTTTGTTTATTGCAAAAAAGTTTTGTCAATCGGTTTAAGTTTTGTCAATTGCGAAAAAGATTTGTGCATCGTGAAAAAGATTTGTCGACTGCGAAAAAGTTTTGTCGATCGCGAAAAAAACTTGTGCATTGCAAAAAAGTTTTGTCGATTGTGAAAAAGATTCGTGCATTGCGAAAAAGTTTTGTCGATTGCGAAAAAGTTTTGTTGACTGCGAAAAAGTTTTGTCGATCATGAAAAAGTTTTGTCGATTGCAAAAAAGATTTGTGCATCACGAAAAAGTTTTGTCGATTGCGAAAAAGTTTTGTCGATTGTGAAAACGTTTTGTGCAGTGCAAAAAAGCTTTGTTGATTGCGAAAAAGATTTGTCGATTGCGAAAAAGATTTGTCGCTCGGGTTTTAACTTATTTTTGTGTTTTGCACTTATGGGCTTCTGTAGAGAAATAAGGTCAATGCACAATCGCGCATTTGGTAAAGTGCAGTTTTGCTTGAAATGTTCTCTTTTTATTAGTTTTTAATATTATGGATTGAATACTTTTGCTGAATATGGGTGATTTGATTTCTTTATTTTTATCCTCCTGTCACAAGAAAGCGGCGGAGGCACTATACATAGGACTAATCCAGACTCGCTGAGGAGCAACGTTCCCTTTAAGCTGCGCGGCCGCGCAGCTAATTTAGAAACCCCGCGCAGTACTTTCGTTCTGCCGTGCACAGCATAAGTATTGACAACAAGACAAGCTAAATACATGCTTTCAATCGGAAGCAAGCCCCACATTTGAGATTTGACAATATTGTTTTACAAAATCAAGGTGCAATCAGTTAATTGTGTAGTGATAGCATGAAATTCTACCGTGCCAGTAATCAATCGAGTATATTAACTAAAAATGATGTCATAATCACTTGACAATCTCAATGTCAATAGAACGCATTGCCATTGAAAAACTCGTGAAAAGAAAACGACATGTTGTTGACAAAATGCATTTGTTTCATGGAAGTGCTGTTTTGACAAGGGTTAAACTAGTAAGCGCGAGGTATGTGATAGGTAGTTGAAAATACTTAGAACACCTGAGGTTAAAGGAGGGAATGAAGAAATTGTAGGTAAGAGGTTGATGAAAGCGTGACCTCGGCAGGCAGCACCTTGTCAATTACCACTAGGCCATGGGAGCAGTTGAGATTCTAATTTGATTTCAGGTACTTATGCCTTTGGCTACCGTCTGTCCACTTTAGGCTAGAAATTAAAATTGCTGACTAAATCGCTGAGATACTGTTCCTAGCCTAAAATGTGGGCAGACTGTAGCCTACGGCATAAGTGCCTGAAATCAGATTGAATCTCAACTGCTCCCGTGCCTGTGAATACCACTTTAGAAGTCTTAGGTATGACTCAACCCCAGAGTCTACCGTGCACACAGCAGACGCTCTAAACACTTCGGCCACTACGCCGGTTGAAAGTAAGTGAAGCTACGCACCCTATCTCTAGGCCACGAGAACAGTTGAAATTCAAGTCTGATTTCAGGTACTCATGCCATGTAAGAGGCGTATAGGAAGTGTGTCGCACTGTAAAACCAAGGTTTTAAAACTGCGTCTTTTGTCCGTGTCATAATGAACCAAAAGCAATAAAAAATTTCATGAAGTTGCAAATTTTGAATCATGAGAAAGAGGCGAAATTAAGCAGCCAAGAATAACGAGAACTTTTACTTAGTTATTACTTACTTGGTTTGCAGAGATAATACTAAACGTGAAAAACTCTTGTTATATAGGCACATTCACTTGAGGTGGTTATTTCTTTACATTTGCGAAAAGGTGTATATTCTCCTATACCCTAATGTACAAAAGAAAAGCAGAAGGAGGTCTGCATTCGTCGAAAAAGAAAACTAGTGGTAGATTTAAAGAAGAATGATTATCACAATTGATTGAAACGAGTGTGGTGTCATCATCAAACAAACAAATGGTAAGACTTGGAGATATTTTCACATACAATGCTGCTGGTGCTGTTGTCTGTACTATATGTTCAAATGCAAATACCAAAAGTGAGTTCAGCACGGGGAAAAAGTGGGATGAATGGAAACTTGATTACCTCAAGCGGCATCTCAGTCAAAAAGTACACACTGAATCAGTCTTAAAGCTACGGAATATGAAGAGTGGTGGGATTTTACGGAAGCTACAGGAGAGTGCGGAAGATTGTAGCGTCAAATTAGAGATAAAAAAGAGAAAGAAATCTTCTTCAAATATGGTAAAAGTGCTGATTGATAACGTGATTCTTACCATTAAACTAAATGCCTCCATACTTTCTGTATCAAGTATTCACGAACATGTTGCAAAATACGTTGAAATTCCAGAAAATTGGCGCAGCAAAAACTATGCATTTGAATTTGTGGGGTGTATAAGCTTCGTCTTAAAAACTGAACTTATGACTGAATTGCGAAATTCAGCATTTCACACTTTAATAATAGATGAAAGTACCGATATTTCAAGTCAGAAAATGCTGATTATTTATTTCAAGTATCTGTTAGAAACAGAAATTGTTTTCAAAACAATATTCGGCGGTATCGTAAAATTGTCTGAATGTAATAGCATCTCTATTGTGACAGCAGTAAAACGATTCTACAATGAAAATAGTCTTGATCTGCAGAAGATGGTGATGTTCACATCAGACGGTGCATCTGTCATGCTAGGAAAAAATAACGGTGTGGCTGCAATTTTGAAATGTGAGATACTTCATTTGTATGAACAGCATTGCGTTGCACACAGAGAAGACTTAGCTGTTGAGGATGCTTGGAAAGAACTTTCATTTATGCAGGATATTGAAACATTACTTAGAACAGTTTATACAATGTTCAGCAGGTCATCAGTTAAAAATGAGAAGTTTCGGGAATTGGCCAACGTTTCAGAAAATGATGTCGTGGCATTTCGACCTTTGCATCATGTAAGGTGGTTGTCAAGGCATTTTGTAGTCGCCGCTTTTGTGCGAAATTACAACGTTTTGATTGAATATTGCACCGAACAAGTAAATAGTGCAACGATCCAATCAATAAGTACTGTTTAAAGAGACTACTAAATCCGCAGTTTCGACTAACTTTGACAGTACTTAATGATGTTTTGGGAGAATTAGCATCAATAAGCAAATATTTTCAAAGAAGTGGGCTGACAACTATTGAAGCATTTCAGTTTGCAAAGGCTAAGTAAGATATGTAAAATTAGGTCGCAGTATCTTGGAGAAACACCTCATTGGACTGATGCAGTGAAAAACGTTCTTAATTCTATTGAATGTGATGTCGACAAGACTGTAATCCTTAGGTTTGTTGAAGTATTATGTAATCATCTTGCGAAAAGATTTCCAGATGATGATTTGTTGGATTGGCAAGCATTTGACCATTCCGCCACTACAAGGGATTCAAGTTTTGAATTTGGCAAAGAGAGTTTATATAAACTGATAAGAAGATTTTCAAGCGTTATACCAAACTGTGAAGAGAATGTCACATCAACCATCTGTGAACAATATAATGACTTCAAATTTTTGATTGCTGAGAAAGTGAATACTGGATCTATTCAGACTTTTTCAGATGTTATTAGTTTCGTTTTAAAGGACGAGGATATGAAAATGGTGTCTATTCTACTGAACATTTGCGGCACATTTCAGGCATCAAGTGCCTATTGTGAACGTGGCTTTAGCCTAATGAACTCAATTAAAACGAAATCTAGAAATAGGCTAGAAGTGAATCATTTGGTTGATTTGATGCGCATAAAATTTTATCTTTTGCTGGGAAACACTATTGATTTAGATGCGGTCTACAAACGATGGGCGACACACAAAGATAGACGTGAAATTCTGACCACGAATGAATAAAGCAACCTTTATGTTCAAAACTACTGTGTCTTCTATGTTTTGTGTGTAATTTAATTATGTTCTATTACTGTGTAGTAGACGTTTACAAGATTTGCTCAACAAAATTGTGATTCAGCGCACTCCTTAGTTTTTCCGCGCAGCATTATCAAAAATTAAAGGTAACGTTGCTTAGGAGTTGCTCTTGTTTCCGAGTTTTCCGCTTAAATTTTGCTTTTGACTTGCACAATTTGCTACTTGTTAGATTCCACCAAGCAGAGATAACAGTCGTGAAGCATCTTATCCAAGGATGCAACAACAAGGCTAGGGTGGTAGTTGAACCATCAATCTTGTGATCATGGCCATCGTTAAAACGATGCTCCAAACCACTGCCCCACGCTGCCGACAAAGACTGAAGATGCTCAGCGATAAAAGGTAAGTTTGGTGAGATTGTACAAATATTTCCGTCACTGATGACGTCACGCTATGTCTTTTAAAAACTGATCAACCTAAATGTGTAAGTATAATTCATAACAAAATTTTTCAAGGTGCACAGCGATGTTAGTCAAGTTTGCCCTGAATACGAATGTCATTGATGACGTCATAAAATTTCTTCAGCTGTCTTACAAAAAAGCAAATGTTCATTAACCCCGCACCTCCTAGGAACGTTTCTCGCACTCCTGGTTTAGAACCCTTGACCTAGACCCTGCATATGCCCTGTAAAAATTTGAGGCATTTATTGCTATAAATTATATAAATTTGAGGCAATCATAAAAATGAACAAAACCTTCGCAAATGTTTGTAGCTTGGAATGATCAATTTGCTTTTGCCTACCACTCGCAATGGGTCCTGCTGAAACCTGCAGGAGCACAAGGACCGCTCTTGCAAAGGAGTTAGGAGCACCAGAACCGCTAGGAGTGCAAGTGAGTTACTAGCGGTCCTTGTGCTCTTAACTACCTTCAAGGGCGGTCCTTGTGCTCCAGCAGGTTTTAGCAATACTGCTTCCATTACCACTTCAAATTGTTTTCATATACAGGGTGACCCAAAAAAAACGGAACCCGTGTATTTAGAATAATTAGAATTGGGTTCCGTTTTTTTTGGGTCACCCTGTAGACACAAAAGAAACAAAGCAAGTGACTTCTAGCCAATGCTGAAACACATGTTGTTCGAAAGCCATAAAACTAACCTAACCTTAAGTTCAAAAAACATGCATCAATGACTATGCGAGTCTCATCCAAATCCAGCAACAACATAACTCAAAAATATAAGGCAAAATGGCGAGTATCAACAACAGTGTCCAAACCACATGTTACATAATAAGGCCACAAAGCCACAAATCACGGTGAGGACCGGTGACTCTATGAACACACAGCAACTTTTTCACTTTCATTTTTCTGTTCAACCATGCCAAAAACCCTGCCACTTTGTACTTGCAGGGTGATCAGTTGTGTTGTCACTCATCGTCTGCAGGTGAAAGCACCTGGGGCTGTTATCCAACACGCTTTCTTAAACTTATCAACTAACAAATAATTTTTTGACGATGTAAATCAAATATTCAAATTAATCAAACAATTGTTTATTGAATTAATCAAACAATTGCTTATTGCTGCAAATGCGAGTGCATGATGCACAAAATATGTATACATTTTGCTCTAATGCTGCAATCCAGTGGTGGGCAATTAAGTTTATGTGAATTAGGGCTGCATTTGAAAAAATTTGAAAAATTTTAAATCCAAGGGCTGCACTGATTGGAAAAACAAAATAAAAATTTTCCACTCAAATTGAAGTAAAGAGCGAAAAAGAAAGGTTGTCACGACCTCAGATGTCTTTTTCTTCACTGACATTCAGCGCGGAGCCATAGAAAAAAGAAAAATAAGTCTTCAGCTTGATTGGCGATAGCCTAAGTGTCCGCAAGCCATATGAAATGGTCTCGCCGGCCGCAGTTTGCCCACCCCTGCTGTAGTCAATAAGTCAAGTTTGTTGATTTTAGTAGAATCAAGTGTTGACAATATAATTCAACAACTATCTTCTAGCAGAAATTATGACAGAAAATTGGAAATAGTATCAGAAGCTGGTTAGAATCCATACCATACCCTTATGCTAGATTTGCCCAGTCGGTATTGCTATGTTTTCATACTTGGCGGCTTTTGATGCTTCTAATTTTTACATGAGGCTAACTTGCAAGGTCTTTCACACATTTGCTTAATAAATCCCGGCAGGCAGAAGCATAGATTGGAGTGGAGCACACCTTCACTACATGCTCACAGTATGCCATTGGGCAGCAGGAATGAAAAAACACCACACCATAGTTTACTTGTATTTCGTGATTTGCTAAATTCAACTCTTTTTCTTTGTTTCTGCAATTCTCTTGCGAAAGCTTTTCCTAACCTCGGACTACAGAGTACAGTGACAGCACAGTCACACTCACATGATGGAGTTAAAGAAACACTAAACATGAAAATTTTGTTACTGTGTAGAACGGATGTGTGTGAATGCGCATCTGATTCTGAGCAATTTTATGTGGACAGCATGTCGAATGGTGCATGAATGCGCAATGCCCACTCACACAAGTGCTGTTGAGCTTGCATCACTAGATATGTTTTGACATCTTAAAGTTGTAAATTCCAAGTGAATAAAATTGTTTGATTGTTCGAAATTCCGCAAATTATTTGATAATTTTTCAAACAATTTAAATTTTCAATCAATCATATGTTTGATAGTTTGATAACAGCCTTAATAGCAACTATGAAAGGATGAAAATGACTGTATAAAAATATTTTAGAAGTTTCTATCGCAAAAAGCGCTTTGCTTTAACTTTTAAAAATTGATTAATTGCAAATGAAGCGTTGCGCCTTTACTTTGGTAAAACTTTGTTGTGATATTGATGTGCCTTTGCCAAGTATGCTTTGCATAGTTGCAACGTTATACATAGTCACATGATTATGCATAGTCATATAATTATTCGCTACCCATGCACTAGGGTGGTTCAAAAAATAACTTTTTTTAAAGTTTAAAGTCTTACCCTGCCAAAGTGTTCCATTTACCCTAACAACACCATGTGTAAAATATTACGAAAAATATTGACTTTTAGAGGTTCCCCAAGCCCCTAAAATTTTTCTGCTTTTTACGAAAAGTGTTTGGCTTCATTTTCATCAGGATGAAGACAACTATGATTTTGTGCAGTCAAAATTCCAACTAAATACATTGATAAAGATTTCAATATTTTATGATAAAAACCAATTTTTAATGAAATTATGCTGTTTGAACAATAAGCACATCAAGACCGTAGAGCGGGACAGTGCTGTTTCGGGCTATTAGCCGCCCTCAGGTAAGATACATTCATCTTCCAGAGCAAATGATCTTGTGAGGATCACTCATCTCTTCGAATAAATATATCCTAAAGAATTCAACTGTTGTGGTACATATCCACTCGTGTGGTCACGTCACCGCGCTGGTCAAATCCTTTACATGGCCAGGGTGAAGAGCAATAACTAAAAAAGCAAATGCTCTTCCTGGCCTACTGGACGGGAAGTCATGACGACTTCCTCTTGTTGGGTCGGAGGCTAATATAAGCTCTCCATCGCCAACAATGCAAAGCACTCCAGTAAAACGTACCGTAGAGCGGGACAGCGCTGTTTCGGGCTATTTGCCCTCATCAGCCACCCCAGGTAAGATGTATTCATCTTCCAGAGCGAATGATCTCGTCAGGATCACTCAAACCCTTCGAATAAATGCATCCTAAAGAATTTAACCTTTGTGGTACGCATCCACTCGTGTGGTCACGTCACTGTGCTGGTCAAATCCTTTACGTGGCCAGGCTGAAGAGCAATAACTAAAAAAGCAATGTTCTTCGTGGCCTACTGGACGGGAAGTCATGACGACTTCCTCTTTCTGTACAGTAGGAAGTCATGACTAGGGATGTGCCGAGTCCAAGTACTAAGGCATTACTCACACTCGGTCGAGTATTAATTGATACTCGGCCGAGTATTAAACCGTTATCATTTTGACCTTTTTTTGCTTTTTATTCGAATTTGAGTCGAAATTAGGACTTCTACGGACGTGATGACCTTTTTTTTTGCCCTTCACCTAATTTTGAGTTCATATTTTGACGTCGTAGATACTCCGACTTGGCCAAGTAATTTTCCTTGAGGCACATCCCTAGTCATGACGACTTCCCGTTCAGTAGGCCACGAAGAACATTGCTTTCTTACTTATTGCTCTTCACCCTGACCACGTAAAGGATTTGACCAGCGCGGTGACGTGACCAAATGAGTGCATACATACCACAAAGGTTAAATTCTTTAGGACATATTTATCCGAAGGGTTTGAGTGATTCTGACAAGATCATTCGCTCTGGAAGATAAATGCATCTTACCTGAGGGTGGCTGATGAGGGCAAATAGCCCGAAACAGCGCTGTCCCGCTCTATGGTACGTTTGACTGGAGTGCTTTGCACTGTTAGTGATGGAGAGCTTATATTAGTCTCCGACCCAATAAGAGGAAGTCGTCATTGCTTTTTTAGTCAAGTACATGAAGAGATAGTGAGGTAGGCCATGGGTAAGACATGAGTCTGAAAGAGTCTTTGTAAAAGGCTATTTGGAGCTTAAAACTGTGTCTGATTTGAGAATTTTCCCGCTTTTTACAAAATTGCTTAATATAAGAATCCATCTATTTTTGAGACCCACTATGCAAACATGTAAGTGCTTGGGTTCATTTTCATCAGGATGAAGACTGCTATGCTTTTGTGCAGTCAAAAATCCAAATAAATGCATTGATAAAGATTTCAATATTTTTTGCATTTTTAAAATTAAACCAATTTTTCATGGAATTATGCTGTTTGAAGAATAAGTACATAAAGAGGTAGTGAGTGAGGCATGGGTAAGACATGAGTCTGAAAGAGTCTTTGTAAAAGGCTGCTTTGAGCTTACATCTGTGTCTGATTTGAGACTACCAACTGTTTGCAGTGCGGACTGTGCAAAGCATAAGCACCTGGTGTAAACGCTAGGTTTGAAATTGACGTCATGTAGGAAATTTAGTGTAATTACAACTATTGCAATGGCGGATGTTTAGAGGACAATTTACTCTAACTGCCAGAAGCAGAAAGGACTCAGTGACCTGTGCGTCTACTTTTACCGTGTTTACATAAAAGTTTGGATTACTGCCCCAATTGCAGTGAAAACTTCTGACAGTGACCTGCATTTTCTCAAAAGCTACACCACCATAAATACAGTGATCTCTTCTGCAGCTTGTGAAAAGATAATGCGTCATTTGTGCTATCTCTCTGAGGAATTGGTAGAACTTTTTCTATTTGTGGTATCTCTCTGAGGAAATGGTAGTCAATGATATGGCCTAGCAGTACTACGCGAAGGTGACAGATCCTACATGATGAGCTCGATTCACGGCTGGAGTTGATCGCATTTGAAACACATACCCAGTGATGCAAACGGCTGGAGTGAAAACTGGCGAGGATTTTTAAAAGGGCTTATCAACATCTGGGGGGCGAAGCCCCCAGACCCCCCTACTGGTGCTTTACTTTTTCATGTCCAGAGTCTTGATTTTATCGAGAGAAAATATTCGTATTTTGCAAAATTTAGAGGTGGAAACAGAGACTGGAGAGTCAAAATAACTGAAGTAAAAAACTGTACGTGCCAATAGCATAACTTTTCTGCATTAAAAATGTCTACATAGCTGCACTTTTGAAACTACTCCAGTGTAATAAATGTTTTCATAGCTACGATCCTCGATGTGTATGACCGCAATCGGGGGGGTCTGGGGGCAGACCTCCCAACCATTAATGGATTTTTATGGATTTCACATGTAAAAACACTCATTTTAGCTGACATTTTTATGGAAAAAGGACATACCGGTAACCAGCAGTGAGTGCAGTAACTATAGAAAATGCAAAAACATTTTAGTAGTCTATGTCTACAAGCAGGAGCTAGGCTGAATATAAAAGGAGGCTGCAACCACTATTAGTTGAAGTAATTGTAGACTGACAGTTAGGTTTTAGCAGCTTATTACAGGGCCAAGGGAGCTATAGCACCATGCTCCCTCCCCACCTGTGCTGCTACTACACCGCAATCGAGGCTGGCATGGCGCAGCGGTTGAGAATGTTTAAATCAGGGGCGGCGCCAGCCCGAAATAAGTGGGGGGGACTAACTAAGCGACAAAAACGTGTAAAAATTTAGATTCTTTTAAGGTCTGGGGGGCCTCCCCCTGAAAATTTCGAAATTTTAGAAAAATTTATGCATTCTGGCGTATATCCAGGAGGATTTTTCGTCGAAATGGGGACTTGATTAAGAAGTAAAAATACAATACTAATAAGCATAATTGTTCAGAAATTGACATTGCCTTTGCCTCAGTTATAGTGCCTAGTAGCCCGGTTCTGTAGCACAGTGTAAGACGGATCCCTGATGCCAGACATGTTAGCATAATAAACGAATGCCCGTATAACTTGCAAAAATTTAACTTGCAACTTTTTGTACTGCACTTAGTGCACTCACCAATACCGATAGCAACTATTAACTAGTAACTGCTGTAGCGTAATGGTCAAAAGATAGTATCTTGTGGTCAAACAATATTCTTTAGTTCCCTGCACACTTTATCTAGTGACTTCTTAAAATTGTCGTGTGGTTTCAAAGACAGGATAAAAAAGAGGTGGGGAGGGATCCACGTCTGCCTCCTACCCCAGAAAAAAATTAAAGAATTTGCACGATTTACAAAAATAGGCCTGAGCAGAAGTGGGAAGATTAGTACCCCCATTTCTCTCCTTGGTGCCGCCACTGATTTAAACCAATACTACTGCTGCATAACAGTCCATTAAGTTTGTGTCACAGTCATATCAAGAAGCACGCTTACGAACCATCAACCAAACACCTATGATTGCAAATCAAATAGGCTACTATTAATTTAATTAATTTTGATCTTTTTTCAGCGCAGCGATTTTCTAAAAACCAGCACAGTCAACAGCACTGCAAAATGAATAGTTAAGTGGAATTTGCGATGAAGACATCAAGCAGTTGAAACTCTAATTTTTCAATTTCTCAAATTTCAACTAACATTTGTACGAAAATGTTAAGGACTATAATTCCCTTGATTGAAAAAAAAAAATGATCAAGAGCAGGCCTACTCTAGTAATCCAAATGTTTAGAAATGGATTAAATTTCTACTACTGCTACTACTTTATTACCTAGAGTCAAAAATTAATTCAATTTGTGCAGCATGAGAAAACTTGGGGAGGGATTTTACATCATGTGTTTAGATCATGCAAACGCCATCCCAACGATTTTCTGTCTAAGAGCAATGTGCGCGCTAGACCTAGTGAGTCAGACAAACCATTTCCCTCCTTGATATCAAAAACAGAAAAAATATGCCATCACTCTCTGACTATATAGCATTAGATCACAACAGCGACAGCCATTGCAAATTATTGACTAGTTTCATATAAACAACCTGAATATGCATTGTGCACCTCCAATACCCCCCTAAATTGTCTTAACGAATATAGACGATTCACAAAAATGACTTTTTTGGCAAAATTGGCGGAATTCGCTGAAAAGTAGAGGATTTGCATCACTGTATACTGGTGCTGTAATTCCGGGTGGCTGCTGACTCGAAGAGCGCAAGCTCACTTCGCAATCTCCCTCAATTACTGTCTTCAGTTCAATATAATTTGAAAATATCCTCAGTTATTTAGGATATACTAATACTTACTCACTTCGCAATCTCCCTCAATTACTGTCTTCAGTTCAATATAATTTGAAAATATCCTCAGTTATTTAGGACATATTAATACTTATATCATGATGCCGTCATGCCCAATGTCAAAAAAGAAATAGTTCGAGTTATGCTTGCAACAGAAGAAAAGCAAGTCCCAGCGAAAAGAGCTGTTGTATCATTAAAAAATCTTAGAGATACGGTTATTGCTCAAGAAAGTGAAAATTTCCGATACTTTTCTTCAACTTCCTGCTGTTCATTGTTCAATGAGATGAAAATTAGGACTATCAGATAGCCAAAGCACTTGGCAGATCTCTAGCACTTACAAATGATCATGCCAAAAGAAGTGTTGCTTTGGCGCAAACCTTTTTTGGACACCTGACAAAGGATGAAGAACAATTGCAGTACCTTTCACAAGTTGTCACTCAATATCGCAAAAGCATTCCTCAGACAAATCAAGCAGACATTCACTGGGCAAAAATGAGTGAACCTAACAACAGTTCATGTTTGTCTATTTCAGGTAGAAAACCCTAAAAGGCTTGACATATCAGAACTGTGAAGTTTGCTGAAATGAACTGCAGTTTGTGTCTTATTTTATACTGAATACTGCTTGAAACTAAAAGTGCATTTGAGCAGATCATTACATAATCTAAGAGTCTAAGTATTAATCGATGGTTGTGAAGCAGGACAAACTAGACATGCAGACATAATACTAGACCTTTTGCAGGCTTTGATAGTGAGTGCCAGGCAGAAAAGTTTTTTTTATGATCCGCCTGGGGATTGAACCCTAAATTCATGCGATAACCAAAACCTGTATATCAATCTGTAAGTCGTTGTAAGTTATAATGCTCCTCCTCCTGATAAAAATGAACCCGAACACTTATTGTTTGCATAAAAAGTTTAGGAAATAGATGCACTCATATATTGAGCAATTTTGTAAAAATTCGGAAAAATTTTAGGGGGCTTGGGGAACCTTTAAAAGTCAATATTTTTTAAAAATATTTTTTCACATGGTGTTTTTAGGGTAAATGGAACACTTTGGCAAAGTAAGACTTCAAACTTTAAAAAAAAAATTATTTTTTGAAACACCCCACAATGCACCTTTCAATAACTACTGCATGATTCATTTGCTGTACCGTAACATTGAATGATAATTCTACAAGATTACCAGTAGTACAGTATATCTTATTCTCTTAAGTTAATAATGTTGCTTTGATGATTACCCTTTACTGCTCTTGCATAATAGGCAGGAAATAAGCTGGTATATATATATATATATGAATAAATTTTTGATTATGATGATGACTTTATTCATTATTATGTACTTACGCATTTTAGTAACAATGTTTGCTGTATCGTAATAAACCGGCAAAGCCATCACATTTTACTTGGAGTCGGAGCACAATTTTTTGATCCTCCTACAGCTCTTACATTTGGTAACTCTCTTCTTTTGCGTTTGTTGACTTCAATGCGATGACAACACATCAACTGCACTGTGCTGCAATTTATGTGAAAATTATATTGCAATAGTTGTATTGCAAATCATTGCTTTCAAAAAGTTTTGCGTTTCTTGTGCTGTGCTTCAGTCTATTCACAAAAAACACCCACCTCTGGCTAAATGTCCTCGCAAATTCTCATTTACCTCCTTCAGGTTGCAACCTCATTATGCAACATGTGTTTCAGACACTATTGTTCACACTTGTGATTTTGCCGTATTTGTGTCATATCATTGCCTGTTTTAGAGAAGACTTTTTGTATTGTTAAATGTTCTTACAAATTATCATTTGCCTTTCTTTTGTGGTTTTATTATGCATATAACAAGTGGTTTGGACACTGTAGTGAATACCCGCGATTTTGCCTTATATTTTTCAGTTATATTGCTGGCTGATTTCGATCAGACTCGCGTTGTTATCGTTGCATGTTTTTTTTAATTGAGGCTTGGGTTAGTTTTATGGCTTTTAAACAGCATGTGTTTCAGAACTGTCTAGAAGTCACTCACTTTGTTTCTTTTGTGTCAATATGAAAACAATTTGAGGTGGTATTGGAAATGGTAGGCAAAAGCAAATTCATCATTCTAAGCTGTAGACATTTGCAAAGGTTTCATTCATTTTTATTGATTGCCTCAAATTTATACAATTTATAGAAATGCCTCAAATTTATCATACTGCCGTGCAAATCAAAACCACAGCAAGTCCATTTTTTTCGTTTTTGAGTCTTTCATCAATCAACATAAAAACCATGACACACCTTCCCACCAACTTTGGGGACAAAATACCCGCAAATAAAAAGCATAGCCAACAGTAGGTCCAAAATGTCTAAATTGTCGAGCATTGTTTACGCACTAAAACAAAACAAAGCACAGTATGTCTGTGGACTTACTATAATTTGCTTTTTTTAATGCGTAAACAATGCTTGACAATACAAGCATTTTGGACTTACTGTGAGTTAAAAAGTTCAAGAATTGTTACCTTAATTTAAAAAAATTTAACTCCAGATATTTTTTTGCCTTTTTCTCAAAACTACATTTTGGGACTTACTGTGTCTTGGTTTTGCATGGCAGCATTAATAATTTATAGAAATGTTTCAAATTCATGTAGAGTATATGCAGAGTCTAGGTAATACTATATAGGGTCTACATTAATGCTATTAAACAACAACAAAAAAATAAAATGCATTAACAGCGTAAAATCTGAAGAAAAAGTATGTTATGCACCTATACTGGGTAAAACATCGCAGTTTACTCAATCATGAAATAGTGTACCAAAACACCCAAAAAAGCAGGAAAGTGATCTACTTAACAGTAGCTTTCATATGACACCAAAATTATGCAAATTCACGTTGCACCTTTTTCGCTATAGCTGTTCAAAATATTGTTACACATGAGTGCACACAGTAAATATCCCAACTTTGCACCCCCCAATCCGCACCAAAAGACTCCAAATATCAAAAAAAAAATATATTAACTTGCAAAGTGTTCCTTCTAGCGTCATCCTGCTAAATATCAAACAAAAACAATGGCATTCTCAATGTTAACATTTTAAAACAAATTTCGATCCTTTTTTTTTTGTAAAAAAGATTTTAAAATTTGAAAAAATATGGTTAATTCAATTTGCCATTACTTCGAATATACTCAACTAATTTTCAAAAATTTTACATTCTTTTAATCAGCTTACTCAGGTCTACAAGAGTGCAAAGTGGCATCACAATCTTTCATGGTGTGATGTAAATTTATATTTTTGCTGGATCACTTGACAAATAATTACCCAGTTTTAAGAACCAACATTTTTGATATTACCAAGTTTTCACTTCAACAACTAAACTGGAAAGTTTTTTTTGGTTTTCTCAAATCAGTGAAAAATCACACACGAGGTTTTGCATTTTCACCATCGATATTATAATTGTGCATCATTTTTACTGAATTTTAATTGAAAAAAATTCAACAATAAAGAACATCATTTTTTTTACTTCACTACAAAAAATTTGTTTCAAAAAATTAATTTTGTCTAGTTGTATCATCGCGATAGGTTACTGTATCGCATGATTTATTACTCTTTTGTTGTGCAGCAACTTCCTTGCTCGAACAAAAACTAAAATGATTGTTCTGAAACAAATTTTTTTTTGAAGTGGGTCCTAAAACAATGTCTCGGCGAAAAGCGAACTGCGATATCAAAAAGTTTGAGAAGCACTGACTGCATAGGTAGGTCGTAGATTGTTGTTTGTGATGACATCATCAATGATTCTCTAAAAAGCCACTACGCTGTAAGTAACCTTAAATGGAAGATGCAGAAACTGATACAGTTTCCTCCAATTTCAAAGGCGGTAAGTGTGCGATTAAGAACATGAAAGAGTATGTTTACATAACCTGCCACCTTTCACAAGCAATCCAGAACCAACAAAAAATTGCTTCTCCCTGATTTCAAAGAAGCAAAGAAAAGCGTGTAATTAAGCAAAGTTAAATCATGATGCACCATTTATGGAATAATTTCCATTTTGTCGCAGTGCAAAAATACCATTATATCTGCAAAATGGGAGAAATAAGACAAGGTATTTGAAACTGGATAAGAGGTAAAGATCGAATATCAAACAGCTCAGATGGCCAAATGGTAAGATCACTCGCTCCTGGAGCTGTAAACTCGGGCTTGATTCTGAGTCGGGACAAACCAGTGACTTTAAAATTGGCATTCACAGCTTCCTTGTTTGACGCTCAGTATTAAAAGAACAGTGTGGAGAACAAGCTGGCAAATTTGCTTATTGTGTCGTTGAGAAAAGCACTGAGCAAGATTCCCCCATCTTGGTGTGGCAGCCAGATGGCTGCCAACTCGGCTGCCAACTCTAAAACTAACAGCTCAGATGGCCGAGTGGTATGGAGCGTCTGTCTCTTGAGCTGTAGACTCGGGTTTGATTCCGAGTCAGGTCAAACCAATGACTTTAACATTGGTATTCACAGCTTCCCTGCTTGACGCTCAGCATTAAATGGACAGTGTGAAGAACAAGCCGGCAAGTTTACTTGCTGTGCCGTTGGGAAAGGCAGTTAGCGGGATTCCCCCATGTTGGTGTGGTAGACAGATGGCCGGCAACTCCTAAGCGAGCTCGTATAGCGCATTGATCGCTTTCTCGTGATAGGAGGATAAATATGCAACTAAACTAAACGTTACAGCACTTGGCCGCTTTCTCATCATAGGAGAACATATGTACAACTTAATACAAAGTTGCCAATACAACTCTCTAGATGCTAGGTCAATCTGCCAATTATAAACCTGACATAGGCTGTTATCTAATAGTGATGCAATGCTACAGTAAATACAAATTTAATGCTACTCACTCGGTTGCTTTTAGTAAGTTTAGTAACATTTCCTTTGTCTTTGCATCTTCCGCAGAATGTCCCGTGTATAATTGCACGGTTGTTTTGTTAAAGTACGATGAAACCTATGCATATTTTAAAACTTAAAACATTCACAAACAAAATTGATGTCGTGTAACCAGCCCTGATGAATTGCTACATACACTTAAGGCAATGCAACGACAACTAAAAATTTGCTGAGTATGCAAACACAATGTAATTTCTCAACAAACAGTTACCTAATCAACGAAATTTATTATAAATTCCGAAAATGAAATTATCATTACCCTCACACTTACACGCTAAAACGTGTAACAAGTGGCAGGGCCCAACTCTGATGCTTAGCGCCTGGGCAAGACAGTTCCCAAGAAATGTCAAGTGGCAAGCCACTTAATCTTAGGCAAAAGCTTTCTTACTTACTTTTGATAGTGCTCTAAGTTCAAGTAAGTACACAAAATAAAGATTTCTCAAACGAGCAGTTCCTTGTCCATTAGTAACTGCGGGATCAAAACGTCGAATAAATTCCGCCAAATTTGGTTCCCACTTCTGCTCACCCCACCCATCTACACAAAGTATAAAAATGACTAACAAGAATCACCAAAGTAGTCACGGTATTACCTTCAAACAAATAATGAGAACAAAGGTGCAAATTGATACTCGTGTGCAAACCAGATATCACACGAAAAAACACCCGCTTTTCCAAACACAAACCTGTAAAAACATTATTAAGTTACATCAAATCATAAAAGGAACTTAAAAATGATACAAACTACATCATTATTGTAACGAAAAGCCAAAATGGCCTTCTTCAACCAGCCGCCATTACCTTTTCCTTTTGTTAATATGGCTTTCCATGCTGCTAAATTGCAAATCGTGTTGCCACAGTGATTGAGTTATAGTAACAAAAAAGCAGTTAGTTAAGTCACGCATTAACTCAGTAATGACGAAAAATTTCATAAGAAAAAACTATGGATTTTGTCATAAATTTTATTTGCATAGGTTAAATCAAATTGGACTGCTGGTAATTGTATTTTTCATTTAGTTGCACATGTTGCGAATGTGTAATACATTCTCTGTTAAGTTCTAAATTTTTACATGAAACGTACTGAAAATAATACTTTCACATTCGCTTTAGGAGCAATTGCACAGTTTTATCTGACCTAAACACAACCGATTCCCTTCCTATATTGCACGATGAAAAAATCTTTTGTCAACTACATGCTTTTACATTCAGATCAGAATATTTCATTTGATAGACAGTTGCAATAGATTAGAATGCGTTATGAAAGATAATCAAAGCTCCAAGATCTATACTATTAGAAAGCTTTATTAACAATTCAATCTATTAAAGTAAGAACTTTATTATCGGTATTCTACTGTGGATAATTTGAAGTTATACAGGGTGTTCATAAAGTCCTGATACAGTTTTTCATATAAATATATGACAAATTGTATCAGGGCTTTATGAACACCCTGTATTATTATAAAAGAAACATCTAAATAGACTACCAGAACATATAAGTGTGACTGTTAACTTAGAATCTGGAATGCATGTTATTTCTAAGATTTCAAAAGCAATTAAGACTTGACTAAAACTTCTGTAATAAAAGGAGAATTAAGTTGTTGAATGTTATGGCAACAAAAAGTGGTATTGGACATACAAAGTTTGGCTATATCAAATCAAACCCCTTCAAATATTTACCCTCCTACCACGAGAGAAAGTGACTAAAGTTATATAACGAGCTCGCTCAGGAGTTGCCAGCTATCTGTCTATCACACCAAGATTTGGGAATCCTGCTAAGTGTCTTTCCCAACGGCACAACCAAACTTGCCGACTTGTTCTCCACACTGTCCCTGTAATACTGAGAGTAGGCAGGGAAACTGTGAATACCAATTTTAAAGTCATTGGTTTGACCAGACTTGGCATCTAACTCGAGTCAACTGCTCCAGAGGCGAATGCTCTCACTCGGCCATCTGAGCTAGCAAAAACTCTTGAAAAGTCACTCGGAACTTCCACATCTGGATGAAGACTGCTCAAAATAGCCACCTTTTTCATTGACTTGTATTGGTAAAAAGTGAGAGTTATACCAGCTTTCGCAACGTGCCTGAATACTTCAATTTCATGTAGCTGTTTTTACACCTTGCATTCTTCCAGAATTCTTTTCAATTTTGGCATATCATGCCAACTAGGCTGCAACTTTTTTCTTGAAGGTGTAGAGCCAGATCAAGTGATGTGAAAAAGTTGTCGCAGGTAACATTGTACCCTTGTCCGAATAGAGGAGCCATCAACTTCAAAAGTGCATCTGTTGGTACACTGACATGTGCGTTTCCCATTTCGTCCTTGATAACATAAGGAAAACCATTGAAAAGGAATTTTTTTCCACATCCACAGCCAACAAAAATGTCAGGCCAAACTTATCTAGCTTATTTGCCATATACTGAATAAATTCGCAACGCGCTTGGCATGGTAGTAGTTGCTCATCCACGGTAATGTTGCATCGCGGTATGAAGGCCTTTTGACAGTTGTCTACAAAGGTATTCCAAAGATGTGAGACCAGAACAAATTTACCACGCAAGAGATTCCTTCTCTCTGTTTTAAAATCAAACCGAAGGAACCTCATGATTTCCAGAAATCTATCCCTTGGCATTGTTTGTGAGAACATCAGACATCTCCAAGACTTCCCCGACAAGATTTTTAATGGAAAATTGTGTCCTCTGATTACCCCACAAGCTATTACTAAACCAGCAAATTTATCCTACTCTTGCAGAGTTATGTTCCAAGTTGGGTTTACAGTTTGTGCTTGCCGTTCTGCTGCGGTACATTTCTGTATGCTTCTAAGCATAGATTCATCGAACAAAATCCTGAATGATGACCCTGCGCTGTCAGAGAAAACACTTCTGATTGCATATGATATCGATCCTGGTCGGCATCTCAGAATATTGTGTGACTGCAGACATCCCTGGGAAGCACTTGAAACAACGATTTTTTGCTACCTGGCTACTTTTTTTTGCCATTAGGTGTGGTTAGCGTAGACAATGGGTAGTACTTTTATGCTTTGTACAGTCGACCAGGATTTTGGTGTACACAGCATACTAATCTCATTGTCTACGCTTAGCTGGGTAGTGCCTTTGCGGGGCGCCACACAGGCAACGGTCTCGACTGGCTGGCTAAACTACTTCAGCAACCCTGTTGCCTTGCAGGGCATGCCTTTTTAGACAAAGGCTAGGCCCACTGCTTAGAACTGTGGTTGGCATAGCAAGGGCATGCGGCCATAAAACACATCTTCCAATAAAACCTCATGATGATGCTAAGAAAAATTTTGGCCCCCAGTCCCTGGCAGCCTTTAAATGGGCAGGGGGTGCTAAGAATCCCCCAGTTAAAGATTCATAAGGAGAAAGTGGAAAAACAGATTGGAGTAAGATTTGGAAGCTGGAATGTAGGCAGTACTATATGTCACACAGGAACAAAGGTGTGCGAAGAACTGAGGAAGCGAAAGGTGGATGTATGTTGTTTGCAGGAAGTGTGATGGAGAGGTGAAGGAGCTCGCTTTTTTGGCGTCAAGGAAAGAAGGTACAAACTATGGTGGTGTGGAAATGATGATAGAATTGGAGGCGTGGGTATATTGGTAAGAAGAACTGTGTGAGAAAGTGGTAGAGGTCAGAAGAAGGTGTGACAGAGTCATGGCCATTGGTTTAGTGTTTGAAGAAGAGGTGGTGAGAGTAATAAGTGCTTATGCACCACAAAGTGGAAAACCAGATGCTGAGAAGGAGAGATTGTATGAGGAAATGGCACGTGAGTGGAGCGTGGCTAACGAAAATAAATTGGTGTTGGGATTGGGAGATTTCAATGGCCATTTTGGGAAATGTGCGGATGGATTTGAAGGTATACATGGAGGGTATGGAATAGGGGAAAAAACGCAGAGAGAAGAATGTTACTAGATTTCTGTGACCAGAAAGAGTTGTGTGTAGCAAACTCTTGGTTCAAGAAGAAGGATAAAAGAAAGGTGACTTACAGTTTGGGTGGGAATGATATAGAAATAGACTTTGTTCTAGGTGGAAAGGAAAAGAGGAAGTATTCAAGAGATGTCAAAGTTATCCCTGGGGCATTGCAACACAGGCTGGTGGTGGTGGATGTGGAGGAGCAAAAATTGAAGAAGTCAGTGAAGAAGAGTAAAAGAGTAAGATGGAGAGTGTGGAAGCTGAAGGAAAAAGAGTTCGAAGAGAAATTTGAAGAAAGAATCAGAAAATTGGTAGACAATGATTCAAAGGATTTGTGGGGGTTTTATAAGAATAAAGTCTTAAAGGCTTGTGATGAAGTCATAAAGTCTTAAAGGTGGAAAGACGAAAGCGAGGGGTGATCGGGAAAACACCTGGTGGTGGAACGAGCAAGTAAAGGATGCAATAGGTCGGAAAAAGAATGAGTTTAAGTTGTGGTGAACAAACAGATCTGCAGAAATTTTTTAAGTATAGGAAGGCCAGTAACGAAACAAAGGAATTGCGAAAGCCATGAGGCAAAAGGCTGAAGAAGAAATGAATGTACTATGCACCAAACCAAACGACGTTTTCAAGTTTGTGAAGTTCATGAGACAGGAGGGAAGGGACATAGATGGTGGAGGTTGCATGAAGGATAAAGATGGGAGACTTGTAGTCAGTGAGAAAGATTGTGGGAAATTATGGAAGCAACACATGGAAAAGATCACGAATGTGGAAAATGAATGGGATCAGATGGTAGAAGTAGATATGGTTGAAGGACCAGTTGAAAGAGTACCTGATGAGGAGGTGATGGAAGCTATGAATAAGATGAAGTTGGGAAAGGCAGCTGGACTCTCAGAAGTAAATATGGATATGATAAGAACAAGTGGAACGTTTGGTGTTGGAGTAATGAAGAAGCTTTGTCACAGAGTGTTTGATGGAGAAGGTATGCCAGAAGAATGGAAAACAAGCGTTGTTGTTCCAATCTTTAAAAAAAAGGGGGATGTGATGGACTGCGGAGCATACAGAGGGGTAAAGCTGCTGGAGCACGCAATGAAGATAGTGGAGAGAGTGTTGGAGAACAGAATAAGAGAATTGGTAATGATAGATGACATGCAATTTGGCTTCATGCCAGGAAGGGCACGACTCATGCGTTGTTTATTCTGAGGAGAATGCAACAGCAATTTCGTGGAAGAGAGAAAGAGTTGTAGATGTGTTTTGTGGATTTGGAAAAGGCATTCGATAGAGTACCGAGAAAAGTGATGGAATGGGCATTAAGAAAGAAAGAATTGGCAGAAGTGTTGGTGCAAGCAGTGATGAGTTTATATGAGGGTTCAAGAACGAAAGTTAGAGTTGGATCAGGGATGTTATATGTTTACCTTTATTCAGGTTTTAAACAACAAATAACTTAGCGTAAACGTAGACGGTCTGCATATAAATAACATAATAATATCTATATAACATAAGAGTTCTCACTAACACAGGCGAATTAACTCAATATACTCTAGCTACAAACTGCACTCTGAAACATAGGAAATCACTATACAAGTTAGCTCAGTATACGGTAGCTACAAAACTGCATTTTGAACAAAGGAAATACAACACATTACTGTAAAGCAATCAGATTAGTTTGTACGCCCGAGGTAAAAACCGTCAGAAGCACATGGTAAATTGTGAAGCATAGTGATGTCATGTAGTGTCTGATTCTAAGACCGTTAGGTATTGAGTTCATATATCAAGGGACGTCCGATGAATTTGGGGTAAAGGTTGGTGTGCATCAAGGGTCTGTGCTGTCACCACTAATATTTGCTAGGCAAGGGATTGAAAGTGAATGTTGGAAAGACTAAAATGATGGTGAGCAGAATGAAAGGTGAAATTACATCGAGCAAAATAGATCCTTGAGGAGTATGTGGGAAAAGGGTTGGGTCTAACGCTGTGTGTTGCACACAGTGTATGAAGTGGATACATGGAAGATGCACGAATATGAAAAAGATGACCCGCAGTTCTGGAAGACATGTTGTTTGTAGAAGATGCACAGATGTTGGAGATGGCACAGATGAACCAGTGGAGGTAATAAGCGTAGAAGTGGAGACGGTGAAGGGATTTTGTTATTTAGGAGACAGGCTGAATGCTAGTGGTGGGTGTGAAACTGCCGTGACCTCGAGAGTAAGGATAGGATGGATGAAATGTAGAAAATGCGGAGAGTTGTTACGTGGAAAAAGGTTTTCTCTGAGAATGAAAGGGATAGTTTATCAAAGTTGCGTAAGATCGGCAATGTTGTATGGAAGTGAAAAATTAGGAAAAGTGAAATGCTTGAGGGAAAGTGAAATGGCAATTTTGAGAAGAACTGAAAGAGCCATGGTGAGGTCAATGTGTGGAGTAAAATTAGTGGATAGAAAGAATACGGAGGAGTTGATGGAGATGTTGGGTTTGAAGAAAACGTTAGATAGAATGACAAAGGTGAATGGAGTAAGTTGGTATGGACATGTGATTAGAAGAGAAGATGACAATATGCTGAAAAAGGCAATGATGATAGAAGTGAATGGACAGCGAAAGCGAGGACGGCCAAAAATGACATGGAAGAGGCAGGTGGAAGAGTGTGTGAAGAAAGTCGGATTGAAGATCGAAGAAGCTGCAGATCGAACAAGATGGAGGGAAGGAGTGAGAGCGATCGCGGAGGGGATGAGGTGCATTTGGCCACCTTCGGTGACGAGGAAAAAACCGAATTAAAACTGGATTGATGATGATGGCTCCATTGCGACCTTGAATAACACCTCCATGTGCTGCACCCTGGTTGGGTTGTGCTGCCTGCTCACCTTGGTTGAGCTGTGCTGCCCTGTGCACCATGATTGGGTTGTGCTGCCTGCGCATCTTGGTTAGGTTGTGCTGCCTGCGCACCTTGGCTGGGTTGTGCTGGCCTGTGCAGCTTGGTTGGGTCGTGTTGTCTTGTGCACCCAGGTTGGGTTGTGCTGCCCTTTGCATCAGCTTCTATGTGATGGTCTTTTACTGTGGTCGTAAATGCCCTTCCATGTTGGACAGCTATCTTTCATAAATTCTTACATTGTACAATTTGTAAAGTAATAAAGCATTCGCTTCTAGGTGATGGTCTTTTCTTGTTGTCACAAATGCCATTGCCGGTCGGACAGCTATCTTTCATTAACAACTACCACTTAAAAAACGTTCTAGCATTAATCTATCAAAAAAAAAAAAAGTACAGCATTGCAAATTTATCACAACATTTATTAGGAAAAAATTGCGATATGATTTTTTGATCACTGATATTGCTTAAAAAGTTCCTAAGAATGGTGGCAGAACAGGGGCAACAAAAGAAAACATTATTTTATGGTAATTATCAGACGAATGCACTTATTAAGTTTATTTCTCATAAAATACAAACCTAAATCGTATTGCTATAAAAGTTTCATGAAGAAGCACAGTAATTTCTCGTCATCACTTTTGGGCTAGCCATGCCACAGTTGTTTAAATAGCTGCTCTTTTACTGATTTCTCGTCATCACTTTTGGGCTAGCCATGCCACAGTTGTTCAGTGAGCTGCTCTTTTACTGTTCTTTGTTCCAGGTCAAGCAATGTACATTCTGTGAACTGAGCTGCTTATCGGCAAAGGCTGTTTTGCTCAAATTTTCAATCAGCGCTATCTCAAGCAACACCCCTACAAGCCGCAACTATCTATTTAAACCCTAAGTTTGTGCTTGTCAACAACAAGGGCATCACCAAGAAGGTGCACCCAAAGTTTTTAAGGAGGGCAAAACACCAATCATCTTTGGCTTAGTGGGTGCTGGAGAGATTTTTCCTAAAAGATTCAAAAATGTTTGCAAAATTGTCTGACCCACCATATTTGTGAATATTGTACCTTAATGGATCATTGTTTCCTGAAGTTGAATCTACTAAAAGTAACTGTTAATGCGAATTAATCGAAAGATCATGCAATCGCAATTCGTCAGCAACTGTTGCGCTAATTACCAAGGACCTACTACTGCAGTGCTTTCCAAATATGTTTCAGCTCCATCATTAAAAAAATCACCAGGAAACTAGTAACAAAGCATGGCAACACTTGTCTGCTAAACTCAATCAAAATAGCGTTTTAGCTGCAACTCTTCTAGCAGAACACCATTTCGGTTTACTTTGACCACTGCTAAGAACATTGCAGGTGCGAGTTGATGTTAATTTGCTGCAGACAGATCCCAAGTTCCAATCAACAAATTTCTCCACGTAACCTACTGACTTTAATTGCAGAGTCAATGTTTGTTTGTCAGTTGTTAGGCCAGGAAAACTGGTTCACCAAGTCATAATGCAGTAGTAGTAGTGTCTTTTATTTCTGCACCGTCAAAATTCGCTTCACTTGTGAGTGTGTTTTTCTAGCTTTATAAGTGAGTGTGCCTGAGTTTGAACCCAACACCATAGTGTCGAATTTCATAAGTAAATAAAATAAGTATGTAACTATTCAACTGCAAACGAACCTATGTTCTAGTTTTGGTCTCAAATTTTTTACACATAGTACATGTGCACCACATATGTAAATTTTTTGGTGCTCTTTTGAAATAAGCTGTGGTCATCTCAGCTTGACACCATTATGTCATAGAATTACTATGCACAACCTGAATTCTTACCCCTATTATGTATCATCGAAACCTTTGCCTTAGCCATAACCTGAAACCAAAACTTAATCCTAACCCAACCCCTACAACGTAACGCTATCAAGTTGAATGGAGTGATTTAATTTAATGGAGCCCCAATTTCTTCCCATTGCCCGATGTCCTAGATGAACATGACATGCCTTGTTAGTATTGTAGTATTGACATACCAGTACATTGACATTTGATAAACTTTGTAATTGATATGCAAGATAAGCTTTGTATTTTCGACTTGCGAGTAGATGTGCACCATGTATGTAACGGCTAATTCTTTCTTACTGCCCTTAAATAACCAAGAACCTTTCTAGATTGAACTTGCAGTTAAAAGTTGAAAGATCACTTTGCAACTAATTAGAAGTTTTTTCGGCTTCAGAGCGCTAAGTAATTATGATCAAAAGTTGGAGTAGGATTTCTTGGTTCATCAACTGAAGTAATGGAAGTATTGCATTTTAAGTATATTTTCGAACTCAGCACCCTAAAAAATGTCAGAACACATATTTGGATCATCTCTGTAGTTCAAGAGAGAGCCATTATACAAGAAAAATCACTCACGCGTGACCAAAAAACGCCACTGAGTGGTCAAATTTCAAACTGAAATGTCTCGAAAACTACTAGACCTAGACTGCTCAATTTTTTTCAACAAAATGCTTTAAAAATCTCCACCTATGTGCAAAATTTGAGACTAAAACTAGAACATGGGTAGACAAGTTCTAAATTAAATATGGAATGACCCTATATCATGCGGGAAGGAATAAAGATTGAATAGGATGAGAATAGTATGCATGGTCGCAACACCCAATTAAACTGAAACAGTAGAACAAAACAGAATAAAAAAAATAAATGAATAGACACAAGCAAACCAAACATAAATTATGAGGGTGAGATAAAAAAGACCATGAAGGGAATACAGCTACGACACCGCTATGATACAGTGCAATGGTAGGAACCATAACAGTGCTTGGCCTTTTGAGGATGCCCAATGTGGTCACAGCACTGCAAGAAGAGAGAGATCCAACCTAAACAGCAGAACAAGGACCAAGGAGCAACCTCAAAAGCCCAGACACGCAAAAAAACCAAACAAACGCAATCCTATCCAGTATGACCATAGATTTACGAAAATTATAATACTTTTTTTTATTTTTGCCTTTTTTTTCTCTTATAGCTCATGCAATATTTTGAGAATGCAAATGTTTTGCAATTTTGTGAATATTTCGAGAATGGACTATGCATGAGTGCCATGCAGTACACAGATATTGAATAACAAGATATTTGATTATTGATTAGGTCAAATCATCGGTGAACCTGAGGACAAAATCACTTCAGGTTAGTGGTCTGCTTTGAGAAGGACGTTTTGTCTTATCAATCTAAAACTGACAAAAAATTACATAAATCATCTAGATCATTCAAAGGATCTACAGCCACAATCACAGCTACGTCTGCTAACCGTTTGAAAGAAGCCAAAGTTAAGCTCGAGTTGCCTTGCTTGGAAAAGATACAAAATCAGCAAAGAATGCAAGAAGACGAAAAGATTCAATGTGCTGAAGCAGAAATGAAGCGACAACATGCAGAGATGAAAGCAGAAATGAAGCAACGTCAGGAGGAGTTAAGACAAAGCAAGGAGGAAACTGTAATAGAGCTGCAACGACAGAAGCTGGTTGCAAAGGACGAACGCCGCATTGAAGCTGCAAAGCTAGAGACTACCATTCACAGTGTTAAGGGTTCAAGATGACAATTTTTCTGTGGCATATTCTTTAATTGTAGGAAATGTTGAACGTTCCCTCGTGCACACCTTCAATCCTGCTGTGGGAGAACAAAGGACTCTAGGTCTGCCTTCACTAAGTTTTCTTTGATAACTCATCCTGATCCATCGTTGCTGGAACAAAGTTACCTTTACACTAACACGTCACATCCAGAGCAGTATATGAAAGGTCAGCAAGCTTCTCAGCCCAAGATAGTCCCCAGCACAGGTCATACTCGAGATAAAAAAAATTAAAGTATGAGATTATATGCTGACTCCTAAGGTCCACGAGTCAGATTGGATGGGAAAGACCAGCGTACAAAATGCTTCAAGTCTATAACAGGTCAATGAGTACTCATCAGCTTTTGCCTAAGCCAGGTATCAAATTGTTTGAGGGTGATTCTTTACATTATTGCGCCATTATAATCGTTTTCAAAGTCACATAGGGGACTAGTTGTCTCCAAAACGACAACTTTCTTACCTCCTGCAACACTGTTCCACTGAAGTTGTCCATTAGATGATCGATTTGCCGAAACCTTCATCAACTCAGCTGACTACACTCTCATATGTTCTCTGTCATGCACAAACCCACCAAAAAGATTTGGAAGAAAATTGAACCGACTTTCACGACCTTACCTGCCGCATGTTTGTTTGGGGGGGTTGGATCTCCTCAAAAATACAAGTCATTACTTATTTCAGGTTCTAATAATGCCAGAAAAATGATTGATACACCAAAAGTGGCAGTATTTTATCAGGAACTTATCACAGAGCTTCATAAACACGAAGTGATAAGCAGAGTATCAGTTTTACTGAGATTTTTTTGAGGGGGTGTTTTGTTCAAAAAATTTTTTGTGGGGGAGAGGAAGGTTGCTATGCTGCACTGATGAGACTTAAAAAGGTCGAAACGCATCTGCAGCTGCAAATGGGTAGATAGACTAGTGGGCGCTAAAGGTGATGGGTGGGGTTCTCTCCTTCCCTGTTCAATCTTGTCATGAGTAGTATGGAGTGAGGTTCAAATATCAGACTGAGTACCATAGATTGAACTGCGTGACTCTTGTTAAACGTAGAAAACCTCGATTCAATATTGCTTTTATCAGGAAGATTTTACTTTGGTTCATTTGTTATTATTGTAATTTGTATTGAAAAAACAAAAGTAAAAGAAAATCTGTTTTTTATGCATCATTTTGTAAATTAAAATTTTTGTATTTTCTTTTTCCAATTAAAGTTGAATAAGGTAGCAAAAAGCAATAAGGTAGTTACCAACTGCGAAGGCCAAAATTGAAAAATTCAGGAAAACCAAACGCTCCATGCAAATTGGAAAGAGCACTTTTGATGCCAGAAGATAAAGCATTTCTGAAGAACACGAGGACAAGCAGAACTGCAGTCACGGCAAGAGAGGATGCCAAACTGTAAAGTGTGCTAAAGCGAAAAAGTCAGAGCCAAGCAAAAAGCTGTGCATTAGCATCTATAGAAGGAAAAGCTTCAAGACCTCGGCCAAATAATGTTGTTACAAGGTACACACACTAAAATTTCGTAAGTTTGATTACTTAGCATTCTGAATGTTGTTTCTCAACTTAATGCTTTACTGACCGTGTTTTACTGACATTTAATGTGATTTGTCAAACCCACAGATAGCTCTGACAGCAGCTAAGAACACGAGTCAGAACCAAGCATAAGCAAAGCAGTCAAGAGAAGCCATTCTCAAAGTGTTAAAACAGGCGCAACCCTCATTATTTCTCATGATGTTATTGGACACCAAACCTTTGCTGCTCTTGAAACTAGTGCAACAGTGTCTGGGACCATCCCTCTGTTTAAAACTCTCATTTTCAAAACCAATTGCCGCCTGGCATTGTCACCAAAAATCAAATAGAAAAACAGAATGTGCTGTAGAATTTTGCACCTTCGTGATCAAGTATTGGTGGCTAAATTGCTCAACAGCAACTTCTGCCCCCAGACAAAACCTCACACTCTTGCAAAACATTATGAAATATAAGCGCACTGATGAAGGTATTTCCAAGTCAGTGCAAAAGGCCTTCATGCAGCGTAATTGGTACATGGTGAGAGAAATGATCCTTATTGCATTGTGATATGAAGGCTTAATAGAAGAACGAAGATGACTAGCTGATGTTAGTAGTAGTAGTAGTGTGTTTTATTCAACGACCATCAAAGTACATAGAAACAACGCATATCACGACATTCGGCCGAAAAAAAGGTAACAGCGACAAAACGCGAACCGTTAAAGCATGCAATATACAACCCTACAATAAATTTAAAAACTAAAAGAAGCATGGTCACTGCACATGTTACTTTGAAACTCCCAGTGTATCTCAGTTTTGCAACAAGGGCGGGAAATGAATGGGGAAAGCCTAGACTCGGTTCAGAAAGAACACCAGGAAGAATATGCAACTGCAGCTAGCAGGATGTTTTTTTAAAACTTTAAGTTCTCCACACACTTTCTCCAAAGACCTGTTCAAGAATGGAAACACACCAGCAAGGTGCAGCAACTTTTTTGGAACTTTATGATTAGAAATGAAAACATCAAACATGCTGTAAAGTTGGTGGCAAACTGCGCAAGCAGTGGAAGCACACAGAAAAAATAAACAACTTCAAATCTCCCCCAAACTGTGAAAAAAAAGACAATATTAGCTATCACAGTGTGATTTCTTATCGTACTAACTTTGCCAATAAAAAATCGCTGAAACACTGACTGAATGAGATACCAAATCAAAACACCCAGCTTTTAGGATTTTTCTTAAAATACAACTCAATTTGCCACAAATTGTGGTTAAGAACACAATTGTTTCAAAAGTTCTGAACTTTTGATGCATCAGTCATCTTCCTAACGCATTTAGAACAAGAAATAAGTAAAATTTTGTATTTTGGGGGAGTCCAAACCCCTTCATTGCAAAAACGTAATGGGTGCAAGCGTGAAAGTTTGTCAGACTTTCTTCAAATTTTTTTGTTGGGTTTTTAAATGATAGACAACATATGGCAATGTAGTCAGTTGTTTCCAACAATGTCTTAATTTTTGATAGGCAAATGAATCACCCTATTGTTTACAGTATCCAGCATCATGATGATTTACATGATGACCAGCATAGTTACGATCTGGCTTGGGAGGAACTGAGGTGCAGATACGGCCAACCACACATTACAGTGCAGGCATGCGAGGAGAGGTTTGACCCTTCTTTCCTAAACTTGACTAGGACCGAACTGAGCAAATAAACAATTTCGGTTCTTATGAAACCATGCTGTCATGCTCATGCAGATGACACAGGATTCTAGGACAATTGGGCACCAGGACATTTGAGTTCCAGACAAATGGGCACCAGGACAAATGGGTCTCGAACAACTGGGTTCCAGACCAATGGATCCAGGGCAATTGGGCACCAGGACAAACGGGTCCTGGACAAATGAGTCCCGAACGAATGAGCACCAGAACAAATGGGTCCTGGACTAATGGGTTTTGGACAATTGGGTCCAGGACAACTGAGTCCTGGACAAATGGGTCTCAGACAACTGGATTTCGAACAATTGGATCCTGGACAAATGGTCCCGGACAATTGGGTCTCAGATAAATGGATTCCAGACAATTGGGTCCCAGAAAATGGGACCCAAAAAAATAAGCACCAGGACAAATGGGTCCAGGACAATTGCTTCTTTGATTTTTTCTAATTAAGTTGGCACTTTTTGATTATATACCTTGTTGCTGCGGATCTTGTTGTCGCCCTGTTTACCCCAACAAAATGGCGTTATAGTCTATAGGTTGTAAGCATATGATGGGTGGAAAGAATAGAGGCCTTGAAAATTAGTGGTCAGGAGGATTATGAGGCTTTATTGCATCTGAAGAAACAATTTTAGATGAAGCGATAGTTGAGGGTGGAGGAGTGACTCTTGCCTGCACAGCTAAACAGACTAATTTCCCATTAAGTCAAAAGCATTCCCCCCCCCCAATCAAAATATGTTTGACTTCTAAAAACCTAAGTACAGTAGAAAAAACTCAGCAGCCTTTATTATGGTTGAGTTGGTTAGTTAGTATCGAGGCTGCATTATGAAATCTATGTGTTGGTCTAATTAATGTTTCCAGGGCAAGTAGTGTAGATCGGGGCCCCTTAATATTACCAAGTTAAAGTTACTACCGAAACCAAACAAATCGGCACCAAGCACATGCCGCACTGTACAAAAACTTACATCTCTATCAGATGTTTAGAAAATATGATACGCCAACCAGGCACGCATTGCATCAACTATCTTGTGCTGCGATGATACAGCAACAGGGTGACTACGAAGAGGTTATCGAGTTGAGTAGCCACGCTGTTTTAATTGAATTTTTAAAATCAAATTTCAACCAAGTTTTACGGTTTTACGACTGCAACAATAACTTTTTGTTCGCGTAATAAACCTTGATTGCAATAACATTGTGCTGCTTTTTTTGCAGGTCAAGTTTAACTACATCCAACATTCGTTATTATATTAATGTCGACAATAAGAACAAGCTAAGATTCAAGAAAAAGCTACAAACGAACATGGTTAAAAAGATTGATTAGAATGTTACAACTATAAAAGAAAAAACAAATGTTTTCAGGCTGTATCTAGTCCTACCAACCTGCTTGATAGGCCTGCTGCATTAAATAATGAGACATTATGGAAAGCGATAATTTCATGTAGCGTTCGTTTTCTATGCGACTCAAACAATGAAGTTTTCAACCAAGTTTTACGGTTTTACGTTGGTTGTGCCACTGGTTGTGCCACATGAATATTGATTATTGAACAAAAAATTAATTTAAAAGTAGCAGGTGACAACTGAGCAGCAAAAATTTATCGCAATTCAGTCAAGTAAAGGCAGCTGCACACAAGCTAGCAATTGCGACTGCAATTGGAAATCCCCACGGTTCAAACGACCTGCGTCTACGATTTTAGCGACAAAATCAAGCAACTATGCACACTGCGCGCGAGCGCTTGCATTGCGACCGCTGCGATCTGCTGCGACTGTTGTGATTGCAACGACGACGCGTCAAAATGAATGCTATTGCATCTGGGAAAAATGAGCTTGGCTTGAATTTATGTTTCAACAACTTTTGCATCACGCGCCAGGCTAGGCAATGACAAAAATACAAACTTTCGTCTGCTGTGTTCAACAAAAACTAAGGAAGAAAATCAAGTAGTACTGTTATGTATGATGCTTCTGGTTACCGCCGTGCAGCTTAAAAAATTTTGCTGCTGTAGCCCAGTTCAAAAACAGGTAGTGTTCTGAAGGATATTTTGTAAACGTATGCATCCCGTCTTTATGATGTAATCTTATTTTAAAATTACCTTTCCGTCGCTTTCTATGTTTTGATGATTAATTTACGATCACAACGCTTTTACTGTTCGGTTTGACTCCCACCCGTGGTTTGACAAATCGCAGTTCTAGCTTTGAAGCTTTTGTTTGGCCGTTGGTAAAAGCTTTGCTTATTTCTTTAGCAACAGGTCGAGTTAAAATGCAGAGCTTGCTGATAACAAATTGATATCAAGAGTTTTTCTTTCGATGATTTGCTTATGAACGCTCACAAAATTGGAAGAGTAGCGAAATAAGCTAATTTTCTAAACCTATTTTGTTTAAAGCTTAGATAACATATTTTAACTTTTAAAACTACCTATACTAGACTAGACTGCCAGCATACTCTGCTAAGAGCTAAAATTAAAAAAGATCAGGCGGAAAACTGAACATAAAAATAGTTTCTTTTGCAAACGTGGCCTACAGCCTATTGTACCTACTGCTTTCACAACCTACTTTGCTTGCGATTCCTACAAAGTAGAAAATTTTCTACTTTGTTGCAGGAATCGTAGAATGCACTTCTTTTCACTTGTGATGACCGCACTCGCTTCAGTCACATTCTGTGTGCGTAGTTAGCACGATTGGTCGCTGGAATCGCATCGCACGAGTCGCACGACTTTTGCGTAAGAAAATCGCAGCTGTGTGCATTGGCAGTCGCAGCAGTTGACGCAAACGTGATCGCAAAGGTCGTGGCACATTGCAACAAGCTCTGTGTGCAGCCGCCTTAACAAAAACAAAAGTCGCCCATGATTTTGTCTCGTTGAAACGATAACTGAAAACTCAGTCCACCTATCATTGATCAAAACGCAAAACAGGCATTTGATAAATCACGTGAGTGACGCTGCCAAAGGCAGAAACAAAGTTGCTTTTAAAAAACAGCAACAGGCAACTGCTTGGTACAGTGAAGAGAAACGCAAAAACGTCAATGAAACAAAGAAAATGTGAACCATTGTGGTGGTGTGGAGAATCGCCAGCAGTCCAGACATATGTAATCGACGATTTTGCATCAAAATTCAAATATTATTTGTAGAATAGTAGGTAATACAAAATCAGTCAATAATATTTCTTGCAAATTATTTATTGTTCAATCGATTTCGGTTGATAAACCACCTTTAGTACCTTATTTAAATAGAATCAATTCTAATTGCTACTTATTCAATCAGTACCTTATTCAAATTGATATCATTAATTATCGATTTTGATTATCGAATCAACTATTAATTCTATTTAAATAAGGTACTGAAGATGGTTTATTAACCGAAATCGATTTAACAATAAATAATTTGCAAGCAACATTAATGACTGATTTCGTATTATCTACTATTCCACAAATAATGAAACAAAGAACACAAGTGTTCAATTCCCAGGACCTTCTTCATCTTTTAAACAGAAAATCGCAGTGAATTAAAATGAGTGCTGAAGCACAAGGTTTTGCAAAAAAGTATGTTTAAGAGCAGATAGAGGCATCAAACTTAGCGTTTACCGTAACCAATGCATCAAAGTTCCAAAATGGGTACCGAGGGGGTAATGACGTCACAGTAGCGGTGATGACGACATTTTAAATACAATTTTAGCATAGTTTTGTCCAGCTACTGCATTAGTGCGTTAGATCTTCATTTTTAGATGCATCTTGACAGCTCAAAATTTTGTCAATAGCTGGCTCTGTTGCTTTAAAAAATCTTTAAAATAACAAACCAGTAGAAAGCATAAAAATTTCATGCTAATATCTGCTTCACCTGGTATTTGAATAATAGGGGGTCCTGTTCAAATTTGTGCCCACTTGTTGATTTGCAACTAATAAGAAAAACTTTTTGGTGGTACAGAATTTTAAATCTGATTTGAAACTCAAATAAAATTAATACTTTACTCTTAAGCCATCTTAACCGTATTTTAACAGGGGGGGGTCTATTTGACTAAGGGTGTTTTCAAAGTTAGACACCAAGAAAACGGTTGACTGTAGAACAGTGAAGTTTCCTGACTTTTCCTAAAATTTATTTCTGTGTGTATGAGTCTTCGAAGAAGCCCTCTACCTCTTCACAAATAAGCATTTTTGACAGGGACCTCAAATATTTTGGGGTATTTCCAACATTTTTAGATTTGACGACCTAGATTCATGCTGAATTGTTAATGAAAAACTCATTGCGTCTCATACGCGCTAGTTCCCACGTCATCCCTTGCGTCAAAAAATAATGTCTAGTGTGCAAACGTGTCTAATTGTCTCAATGACTTGCCTGAGGCGATTACTGACCTATTTATCGCGTTTCTTTTCACAAAATTATCAAAATAATGCAAAGCTGCTATTCGATGCCAATTGAGCAAGATAAATTCGAAGTGTTATTTTGCTTCTCATGCAAAACCATGCTACTGCTCTTCCTACAAAGTAATCAAAACATGACGATAGTGTTATGCCTTGATTTTGGCAATGTGAGGTTGAAATAATGGTCCGTTTTCAGACAAAACAAGGTTCTTATGCCAGTAATTCTTATTTTTTGCTTTGTTCTGTTTATATATGCTTTTCTCATCCAGTTCCATGGTGGCAAACATTTTTGCAACCCAGTGGTAAAAAACTTTTGTAGAAAAGTCATTCAATAATACCGAACAAAGTAGGCTACTGCAGGTTGTGCAAGCAACATGCAGCATACTTTGGCAAACATTCTTGCGCCCATACTTTCTAAACTAATTAGGATTTTCAGTTTTCCTTTAAGAAATGATTCATGCATCTAGCTTTGACAAAGATAGCAACGTTGCCACCCATTGCTGCAATGTAGCGTCATAAAAGTGCTGAATAAAAACGAGAAAAACATCTCACAATAGCACTTCTAACATATTTTTCTTCTTTTGCACATGTTAGTTCAATCTGTTGTTTGTAATAAAAGTTCACACCAAATTTTTAAGTAACCAAGGAAAGAATTGAAAATACAATAATACTATCCAGGAAACAGGAGTCCAACGATCCGTTTTTTACCAGAGTTGGGAAGACTCGAGTTCGAATCTGGACTCGAGTCGAACTCGAGTCCACTTTTTGAGGACTCGGACTTGGACTCATGCCTGTGGGGCTCATGAAAACTGTTAGGATTCGGACTCGTGAATACCTCAGAAGCTTGCGATGTTTGTTTAAATTTTCTAAATATTCAAAAACCTACAGAAGTGACACAAATTTTCGCTTTGCTCAACATCAACAAAGGCCTTTCACGAAATTGCCAGAGCTAATAAATAACTACGTAACTTTTGTGCAAAGTTAATCGGCGAAAAGAAGACAGCGGGAAAATGCGATATGCCTGCAGAAAGGCGCTAGCACTTTAATTTGTTCCCAGACAAAGATTCCCAAAATGCTTCTATCGAACAATAGAAAATAGCGCTGCAAATAACTAGCAAGATCCAGACCAAACGTTGTGCAAAATAAATTGTTTATAAAATACTGGCGATTTGCAAACACAAACAACTTAAAAAGTCTTGATCCAATGCAACTAAGTTCTAATGAATTTTAGAGTTCCTCTGCAGAGCTTACCAATTACATAAATGATTGGCCTCATAGATCTCGTACAGGGACTGATTTACTTTCTTCTTTAACTTTGTTAAAAAGCAATTACAACGTTTTAAAAAACTTGAGCTGAAGCGATAAGAATTAAAAACTGAATTTCACTAAAAATTGACGGTGTTTGCAAATAAATTAAAATATTGTCGTCTCATTGTAGATATTTTTGTTCATGCGTTGTAGCTGTGGTATCAACGCTTTGTTTCTCCAGAGTGATTGTTGTAGCGTGCAAGCCTATAGTTAAATAAGCTTCAATTACGTTATCTAATAACTGTAATAATTGAAAGACTGCAAACGGGTCGTGATCTCTAAGAAGGTGGAGTGGTAGAAAATCTTAATTATGAAAATACTGATAAAAATTGTAGGCCTAACAATAAGACCGGTTTATCCTTTTTAAAATTGTTCAATCTACATCTTCATTGTGCTTCACAGATTTGTAAACGTTGAGCAATTAGCAATCATGTTGGTAACGACACGATCTCAGTAGTAAACAGGAAACTCATAACAATGACTCGAACTCCTAACTTTGAAATGTTATGGACTCAAACTTGCACTCCTACTCGTAGCATGTGGACTCGTTACTTTAAAATTTTGTGGACTCGGACTCGTACTCGCGACCTAGGAACTTGCACTTGGACTCTTAAAAATGACAAAGTTCACACCACTATTTTTACGCAAGCGATCATCAAAAAGATTTGCTCCAGTCTGGGAATCGGCAACTCTTTTTGACCAAGAGCCTAAAAGCTGGACAGTTTTAATTGCATTCTCATGAGAGCCACATAACATTTTTGAACACCTATTCGAACCAAATGTGTTTTTACTTGTGCATGACAAAACTCTGCTACTCACAAATAATTAAAATTGTGTTTCGTTGACCATGTGTCGTGCACTGTCTTGCTGTCTCGCCTCGCCGATTACTTTAAGCACATGCTTAAATACTTTTCGCTTTAAAATGATTTATTTTTTTAATAAAATTGTTCCTGTGCTCCCATCAAACTCAAGCCTTGATTTGACTTCTTCATTTTTATCCTCCTGTCACGAGAAAGCAACGGAGGCGCTATGAGTAGGACGAATCCAGACTTGCTTATGAGTTGCCTTTGTTTCCAAGTTTTCCGCTTAAATTTTGCTTCTGACTTCTTTAATTTGCTGCTTGTTAGATTTCACCAAGCAGAGATAATTGTCATGAAGCATCTTACCCAAGGATGCAACAACGAGGCTTGGGTGGGAACTGAACCATCAACCATGCGACCATAACCGTCCTAAAAATGGCGCTCCGAACCACTCGGCCACGCTGCCGACTCTACTATGCATGAGCCGCAACATCTACTAAATTGTTTAAAAACTCTCTTACGCTGCATACATTAAACCTAAATATTCCACTGATCTCTGCAGCTCCAAGCTACAGTTGGGATGCTATAAGTGGTCGAAATTGCATACTTGCAGTTGCGCAGCCACAAATCTTAGATAAACGCATTTATGATTCAATAATTGTCTTTAATCAAAACCAAGCCGAATGAAATGCAGATGAAGCCAAATTTGCTCTGGTGCCCAATTGACCGGGAACCAAATGTCTGGGACCCATTAGTCCAGGACCTATTTGTTATACTATTTGTTTAGACCTATTTGTTCAGGATCCATTTGTCTGGGACCCATTTGTCCGAGACCCAAATGTCTGGGACCCAAATGCCTGGTGCCCATTCGTACGGGATGCATTTGTCCGGTGCCCATTTGTCCGAAAACCATGACAAAGCAGCATCACGTCTACATTCTGTGACCTTTCTTATACTGCAACAGCAAACAAATACATGCTTGGTCTTAGCTTAAATGGGTTGAGGCTGCAGTAAGAATCACACAAGTATCTGGCTGCAATGCTTCCTTCAAAGACTTGGCTCTCTTTGTACAAACCCAAGCAAAGGTAGCAAATTCTGCGTTTAGATTGAAACTCTTTGGTCAAAGTTAATCAAAAAGCAACCAGCCAAAGAAAGCCAAGGCTGTACCATTTAAAAGTTACAAAGGTGAAAACAAAGTTGAAAGATCTCTTTCTCAGACTGAATGCGAGATGTACAAACTCTACCAATACAGCAAGTTTCGTGCATTGCCCCTATCTGACAATGCAATTGGTAAAGGTACAATTTGTGACATTGTCTAAATCAGGAACACAACGCCAAGCACCGTACTATTGATATAAAGTGCAAAAGGAAGAACTGTAGCAAACGAGATGATCACAATAGTTTGCTACATAGTCCGCCTGTTTCATCAAAGAAAACTGCAAGTGAATCTAAAAATGACAATTCTACTTCCAGAAAGGATTCTTCTGCCAAACTGATCAAACCAAACACTTATTCTGTTTTCTCTTCCTACTGGTTCACTCATCAGTGGTATAGCTTATCTGGACATTGTTCTGTGAGTTTTTCGGTAGAAACGCGGTTAGGCAGATCCACTCACTGACAAGATCAATCTTGATTGACAACGACTAACCTGAGCACGCAATCATGATGAGTGTGAAACGCAAACTCAAGAAGCTTAATAAATGAGGTTACTTTTTCATTATATTGAACTGAAAATTCAACACTAATTCAGGGAGACTGGGCCAGAGCGGTCCATATAGCTGAAAAATGCCCAGTCTATTTACATGTCCCAAAAATTACGTGGAGGAAGCAGGTGGAAGAGAGTGTGAAGAAAGTTGGGTTGAAGATCGAGGAAGCTGCAGATCGAATGGGATGGAGGGAAGGTGTGAGAGCAATCTTAATGGAACGGAAGGTGGGAATGAGGAAGAAACCGAATTGAAACTGGATGATGATGATGGTTGGGGAACCTTTTGATGAGATTAGATAAACAAATCAGCTCTGCCTGCTACTTTGCCATCAAACGACGTGTTGTTTCCACAACCCAACAGCTTTTGCCATCTTAGTAAGTTAGTTGCATATTTATCCTGCTATCACGAGAAAGCGATCAAAGCGCAATACGAGCTCGCTTAGGAGTTGCCAGCCATCCCGCTAATCTGTCTACCACACCCGCTAACTGCCTTTCCTAACAGCACAACAAGTAAACTTGCCGGCTTGTTCTCCACACTGTCCCTTTAATACTGAGAGTCAAGCAGGGAAGCTGTAAATACCAATTTTAAAGTCATTGGTTTGACCCTAGTCGGAATTAAACCCGAGTCTACAGCTCAAGAGACAGACGCTCTATACCACTCGACCATCTGAGCTGTAATAATCTACCAAAACAGACGTGTTGCCTTCCCATCAATGCATCAATCTTGTCTATCAATTTGTGTGCCACTGTGATAGTCAGTGCTTTGGCCGCACGTCTTATCAAGTAGCATATCCCTCAATCACTGCCATCTACCCCAACCGAAAAAGCCTTCCTCGCCATTGCAAAGCCAACGATCGCTCTCAGCAATTCTATGAGTCTGCCATTTGATCAACATCTCCTTGACAACCCTACATGAGCTTCTCACTACGATGACAAAAATTTTTTGAATAATTGATTGGCAGTACAGAACTTATGAATAGCTTTGAAAAAAGCTGTTTTCGCGTTAGGCTTCAAGAAATGTAGCTTTGAGAAAAGCTGTTCGTCTCAGTAACTCTTTTGAGTAGCTTTGAGAAAAGGTGTTTGTCCCAGAAGCTTTTCATGACGCACTCGTCAGTGGGTAATCGCGTCAAAGTGAGAACAAGAAAGCAAGGTCTGGCGATTCATAAATATCAGTTTTGGACGGCAGCAAAGCAGTAGTCACATTGGCAAATCCGAACAAACGCGAGAAAGTCATGCACAGTTCTGATTGGACAAGTCATGCGAACCTAAATTCTATTTGAACAGTTTAATAGCATAGACAACCTCTTTCTGTTTGCATAGATTAGGTCACCGTACTTTAATGTAGCTGGCTTCGAGCAGACTAAGATGGAAAAGACTGCACTCAGTGTCCAGAATAGAGAATTGATCATCGTTGTAATTGGCAGCACATTGGTCGTTTTCTAATAAGCGTTGTCCAATTGCCGAGTCACATTCTGGAGAGGGTTGTTTTTGCTTGCATGCTCGGTTAGGTTGCAGTCGCTGGGAGACTGTGTGCTGTCACAGCCATTTCGGAACATGCTGCTTGATGCAGTCTTGAAGTTGTTGAGCTCTTCTACCTACGTACCGACTGTCACAGTGGCACTTATACTCATAGATAACGAAACTTTTTTGAATGGCAGGTAGAACATCCTTCCAACAGAACAGAACAGAAGTTTATTTCGTTGCTCATAACAAACGACACAACAAATATTCTTAGTTTATCACATTCAAGTCGAACAGCAGCCTGAACATGCAGGTAGCATTTGTATGGAGACAAATACAGTCCGTAAAGCCACAAACCCATAACAGTTTTCAACAGCGATTCGGAGGTTCCTTTCTAGTGTCAGTGCTGCCTTGCCAGTGTAGGTGACCCGTCCCGTAGGTAGATTGGACACTTACCAAAACCAAATTGCTTGGGGCGTGAAAACTGCCTGATCATCTTCGATATTTGGTTAAGAACAAAATCCTCAGGGTATCCGTTGTCCAGTAAGATTTCCTTGATCCGGTTGATTTCATCCTTCAATTTGCTTTTGGAGCAGATCTTCCAGGCACAATGAACAAGCATTGACACTAAACTGGCTTTACGTTTTATTGACGTAAAGGATTCCCAGCGTAGGTACTGGCCTGTGAACATAGGTTTGCAATAAACTTTTGTTTCATAGCTGCCCTTCGTGTGTTCAACGTAGGAAGAAAAAAGGAAGAGAGTTGTTCTTCTTTTCAAAAGTAAACTGAAGAGAGGAATGTAGACCGTTAAATCTAATTAAAAATCCCTCTGACTCTTTTTCATTGTGAAAAATGACAAAAGTGTCATCGACATACTTGAAATTCGTTCGAATTTTGTTTCATCATGTAGAATGTTGTTCATCTTGTTGGTGTAATCACTTTTATTCAAGATAACTATGCCTGAGCCTTTGTCCAATTTGGTGATAATGATGCTATCATTTCTTCGCAATTTGTTAATTACGAAAAACCATTCTCTTTGCATCGCAACGTCATGCTTGTCAGATTTGCTCTCGCAATAGATATACGCAAGATCAGCGAGGCGCACCTTCAGTGAATTGCGTTGTTGTTTGTTTGCAACCACATGGTGTTGCAGCTGGGCTCGAAGTGACTCGAATCTAGCCAAAGTTTGCTTCTTGCTTACTGACTTCGGTGGTAAGCCAAAGCTCAGTCCATGCAAGCGTACAAACCGTTCCAAGTCCGACAGTTCATATTCTGAAAGATCCAAAATATGTTGTTCAGTGTCACTTAAGGTTTTGCCAAAGCGCTTGCTCTGGAGAGAAGCCAGTTGACGTAGCTGTTGGTTGTTGGTCTTCCGTTTTGTCCATTCATGCAGAATCGACAAGTATCTACAGAAGCGCCAATGTAACTACTGCTCGCCAATGTAACTACCGCTATGTTGCCGCCCGAAACTGATGTTTATGAATCGCCAGACCTTGTTTTCTCATTCTCACTTTGACAAGATTACCCACTGACGAGTGCATCATGAAAAGCTTCTGAAACAAACAGCTTTTTTCAAAACTACTCAAAAGAGTTACTGAGACAAACAGCTTTTCTCAAAGCTACTCAAAGAGTTATGACAGAGGGTTTTTTGAAGCCTAACGCGAAAACAGCTTTTTTCAAAGCTATTCACAAAAAAATTTCAATCCTTGCCCAAGGTTGCTCTCTCTTCCATCGCTCTGCTTTGAAAGCTACTTCTATTAAATCTATTAAACCCATTTTCCGCAAGCAAAAAGAATTCGCCCAATCTTTGAAAATATCTCAATTCCGTCACACTCCCTTTTTCTAACCAATCAGAGCCCTATTCTTCTTTAACGCTTTCTTCTGCCTTTTAAATCAGTTTGGTTCACAACTTCATTCTGACGGTTTCCCCTGAAGAGTGTCAGATGAAAAGCTTTGGAAAAATGAATCTTTTGCTTCATGCCATCTTCAAGTCTTCGCCTTTGTTTCGTTATATTAATTAAGGTTATTTTCAAGTGATCAAACAAAAATTCAAACCATGCAATGAGCAAGAATAAAAATAAGCTGCACTTTTTAGAGTCAGCAGCCAGCAAAAAAAAAATGCTGAGGTGATCAGATCGATCTGAGAACCACTCATACTAGGTGCTGCTACAGTATGCAATGTTGACTCCATTTATTTCTTAGCATGAGTATGCATGGGAACAAAAGGGCAATGGCACTTGGCAAATGTTTTGTGACGAGAATGAAAATCGCTTACGTCAAAATTTGAAGTGTTATCAACATTGAAAAATTCGTGAGAGCACTTTACCATTGGAAAAGAAAAAACTTGAAATATCATACTTTGAAACAAATATTTTGAAATTTTATGTAAGAAATTCTTCTAACCTATGCCAAAACCTTACTGCAGTGAAAATGCAAACACAAACTAGAACTGTTCCATCGAGCTATCAAATTACTCGAATAAAACCGCATGAATTCATTCAAAAGAAACAATGGAAGGCACCCTTGACATAGAAGCCGCAATGTTTCTTTCCTAATACAAGAAACAAATCTAACAAGCAACAAAGCAACTCAAACACTGTGTGTTTTATTTCAACTACTATGTTACTGATATTATTCAAGTAGGCTAAATATTAATTTTGTTGCTACCTAATAATTAACACTTCCTCCGTTTTGTTTTGTTGAATGCTTTACACAGATGTGACAGAAACAGCAGCTGTGATATCAACAGTATTAAGGTAGCAAATGATGACCTACTTATGAATGTTTCAAAAAAAGACAATAGAATTGCAGTTGGTTTAGTGTTTTTGTTTCCTGCTCACTGGACTCCAATAAAAACAATTGAAGCCGCCCTCGAATAGAAAGCGCACAAAATGTTTAAAAATGAAAAATAGTAACTATGGCTTCAATTCAAAAAAATACAGTACTTGGTAAAAACTGGTGTTCACAAAAAGCTTCGACACCGTTAAAAAGCAAAGAAAAAGAAAATGGAGGGGCAGTTCCAGGCACTTCTTACTCCAGGCCATGTCACCTGAGTGCACAGAGCAAGCTCTTTTATATTGTAGAAAGACATTACATCTAGAATATTTAAGTTTATTGAATTAAAAACACAAATTTTATCAATTAGTAAGGGTTTCTACATCTTCTAGCACTTTTATTTCCGGTTGGAAGTTTGTTTAGCAAGTGCCTCTGAATTACTTACAAGCAATCACAAACCGATCAGTTCCTCTTATTTTACAGCAGATGATATTTTTGGGGCTTTTTTCTGGCGCCTCTTATCACTCGAAAGCATAAATCAGCTGCAGGTAGTTTCGCTTTACTATGCACCAAGCTGGGTAGATGTGGTGGCTTCTGTTGGGAGTTGGAAGTTTCCTAACTTCTGCCATGAGCAACTTTTTCTCTAGCAATTCGCGTTGAAGTAATTGCATGAGGAGTTAAATGCAAGTATTTCCAACCAACCTAGACTGAGACTTTGACGGCTTCTGCTGGAGGTTATCCACTACCCAAAATTTATGTCAATAGGTTTTGTGCTTATGTCCAGATGGGTTGACATGCTTGTTTGTCACATTAGGGCTTCTGTATTAGTATTGTATTTAGTAGCATATTTATTCTCGCATCACAAGAAAGTTATCAAAGTGCAGCTTGCTTAGGAGTTGCCGACCACCTGTCCACCATTCTAAAATTTAACGCCTTTTCCAGTGGCATAACAAGTCAACTTGCCAGCTTGTTCTCCACACTGTGCATCAACCAGGGAAGCATGCTGAGCATCAACCAGGGAAGCTGTGAACACCAACATTGCAGTCACTGGTTTAACCAGACTCGGAATCAAACCAGAGGCCATCTG
This sequence comes from Trididemnum miniatum, assembly GCA_964006365.1. Taxonomy (NCBI): domain Eukaryota; kingdom Metazoa; phylum Chordata; class Ascidiacea; order Aplousobranchia; family Didemnidae; genus Trididemnum; species Trididemnum miniatum. The sequence goes on from OZ023233.1 coordinate 33,002,278, forward strand.
AGCTGTCTGGAGTTTCCCAAACATCTTAAAACTTGAGTCGAAAGCCAATTTGTGTAAAATAAGCCATGTTAAATCAGTTGTGAGTTCGGCGTGGTTATTTGTACTTTGGGGCTTCAGTCTGAAGTGAATTTGTGTAAAATAGGCGATGTTAGTTTTGCTCAAGTCTTATAGTTTTTCAGCTAATGTAGCTAAGCTAAGACTACTGCTAAAGATCCCCCACTTCCGCTACAGGTGATTTCGTGTTTGGTCAGTCACACTGAATTGATCAGAAGAGTTTTGCACTTAACATTTTCAGCAAGGTTAACACGACTTTTTTCGCCTATAAGAGGCTTCTTTCTGTCTAAGGTTCACCCACCACTCAAACCTACTGCATAAGGTATTTTGGAAAACAGTGATTGATGCTGTTTCATTGAGCGTCAGTCCATAACTTATATCAGCGTTACAAGTTCACCACATGTATATTTTAAAAGTAACACTTTTCGATCTTAACTACTTTTGTGTATTTTTAGCTAGGCTAGACCTCTACTGCCTTAAATTTTTTTTTTAATTGAGATTCTAATTCAGGTGTGAACTAATATAATATCATTTTGAGGTTTTAAATTACAACCAACTCGTAAACAAATTCAGTGGAGTTCAGGGCCACCAAAATTTCCAAGCCACGTTAAAGTTAATTTTTTTCAATTTTTCCGATTTTATGCCTAGTTCAAACAGTTTTTGTCACGTTTAGGGAACCTCAAAAGTGGATGAACTTTTTTGAAATCAAGTCCCAAGTGTGAGTTAGATAATTTTTACGTTTTGAGTTTAAGTTCGAATTTGGCAAAAAAAGACTCGAGTTCAGCTAGTCAGAGGAAAGCTACTTTCGGTATTTAGTTGCATATTCATCCTCCTATCACAAAAAAGCAATCAAAGCACTGTAATGAGGTCGCTTAAAAAGTTGCTGGCTACCGTCTACCTCTCCAAGATGGAGGAAACCTGCTTAAGCGTTTTTCCCAATGGAACAACAAGTAACCTTACTGGTGGGTTGTTCTCCACACTGTCCCTTTAATTCTGAACATCCAGCAGGAAAACTGTGAACACCAAGGTCAAATTAATTGGCTTGACCTGACTCTGAATCTGGTTCTTGATAAGACACTAGTACAATTCATGAAATCATAGATTTCATAAACTGCATATCTTAAGATAGCTGGAATTTGTGACATGGCTTCACTTGCATAACAAGTTCAAAAGTTGTGACAAACAAGTACTAAGTATTTATTTATAGCTTTCATCCAGCACATATTTTACACAGCAACAAAAATTATTTTAGTGGTTTTATAATCAAAAACTAACTAAAACACTAGTAACATTACATTACCTTGTAAGTCGCTTATAGAAAATGGCAAAGACATAGACCCTCCACCTGCTACAAAAAAGTAACTACACTTTATTCAATCATTCACAACAATGATTGATCAGTGTCGTGCCAGGCAAATCACATTAAGCATATCAAGGACCTTGCCAAGACATGAGTGAATTTAAAAGAACTACTGGATAGCGCAATGATTTGTTGCCTGCACAACAGGTAAAACAGCATTCGCACCAACGCTAAAACATGCATTTTCTAACTGAAAACAAACACCAAGATCCACTTAACCTCTCGCTATTTTTCCACAATAAAAAATACATAACAACACAAGAGAATATGTGCTCATCAGTTCCAGTTAAAAAAGAGCCAGATGGAAGCCACCAAGAGCACAAATGATGGTCATTATAAATTCTATGAGTCAACATAGACACAAATTAGATATTACTTTGCTGTTACAACCTATAATTGATTGGCGATATAAAAATTAAGAATAGCTGAGAAAAAAGCTGTTTGCAAGTAAACTATTAAAATAATGTAGACCCCAAAATGTCATTACGTGACCCCAATAGGGGTGGCAACTAATAATGTGAGAATGGTTGCAGAATGCACATAAGTGAATTGATGCGACACTTACCACTAAAGGGCAACACTGATGGTAAAATAAAAAAAAAGTGCTTGCCACAAGTTTTTAACAATCTTGCCTGTTCTTTTGCAAAACTCGTTCCATTTTTGGCGAAAAAAATGATAACATATTTAAGTGTTTACATACAAATGACTCAAACTCAGGTCAAAACACGAATGCCAAATGTTACGCTCATAAAGGGATGACTTGCTTTGCTTTGCTGTGCAATCTTAATGATCGCTGTAAGTTCCATCACAGCCAAAAAAATAGTAAAATTGTCATCTGGTGAAATTTACTACGCTGGGTCAATTGTTAGCAATCAGGTTTTTCTTAAAAGTTTTATGGACAGTGATCTGACAAGAAACGTTTTCTCTTGAGAATTTGTAGTGCAACTAAATGTCAGTTGGTTTATTTGTTTCTCATTATATGAGAGGCCATCATCAAGCATGCAACCACCAGTGCAGCCGGACAAAAAAAAAGGGGGGGCAATTTTTTTCCATTGAATTGCTGGTGCTGAGGTTTCAGTCAGGCCCATCAGTTTATATTGAAGAATATGTGATTTGATTCCATTGTTGCACTGTAAGTAATTCAAAAGTTTTTTTATGCCTATGCCACAATGAAACTGTTAATGCTCAAGTATTAATTAAGGTATACTTTTTAATAACTGCACTGTGTGCTCCGATTTCTCCGGGAAGTAGTCAAAACTCGCCCCCTTTTTCTTGCGTTTCTCTGCGTGTGTGCAACTACGCTGATGGTTGATACCACTGACTGCCCCACGTTGTGTTTGTCGCAGTGGTAGGTGTAATGTAAACATGGCTTTTATCACTGACATTAACATACTTGGGCAGTGCTCTCAGACTGCAGCTATCTGTCACACCCCACGAAACGAATTCTCGCTTGGTTTTGAAGTCTTAAGTTAACATCTAGACTGAAGCAGTGAGCAAGGACAATGATCGTTTGCTTCATCCATGCATTAAATATTTTTTTGAGAACAAAGCAATCTCCTATCTTATACAGAAAATGTACCATCCTCAGTTCCTCATTCAATCAGAATTTTTGAATAAGGACCTGAGGACCAGGGGCTTGTCTCTCAAAATATATTTTCCGTATGAGGTAGTAAATTGCTTTGTTCTTCAAAGAAACATTTAATGGATTCTCACCAATGTACATATTTTGCGATGCAATTGGGCAGTACTGTATCAAATTTTATTGTGACGTAACAGTATAGATGGAGGTAGATCTCGAGATGAGTGCTAACTCCAGTCGTGGGCAGTAACGAGTTACAACTGTAACCGTAACGTCGTTACATTAGAAAAGAAGTAACAAATTGCGTATGAAATTACTTTATTGGGGATATTTCAAAGTTACTAGTTACTTTTTCACAATGCACTTTATTGTTCGTGTTACATGAAAATCTTAAAAAGTTAACATAACAAAAATTAAACAAATGGCATTTTTCTGTGGCCTTTCGGGAGCGATTTAACTTCAAGCGAATGAGTATGGCTTGTAAACAAAACAGGTTTGTGATTGACGGATAGAAAGACCAGACTCCAGCAGTCTGGCATCTTTAAAAAAATCTTTATTCAAAGCGACATGCAACTGCTGCTGCTGGAAGCGTAAAGTTTCACACTTTGCAACAAAACGAAAAAACAAAAAATACAACTAAAAAAGCGATAGAGCACCAGATTTCTTTGGTGTCTTTTAATTTACGCGATGCAAAGAATTTTTTCAACCCCATTCAGAGTTGCCAGATACCCTACTTTTTCGCCTGATAGATCTATGTTTTTTTTTAAATTTCTTTGGCGAGCGAATTATGCTTTCTACAGGTATGAAAATTTTTAGGCAGGTTTCAAAAAATTGCTTCACCGATTTTCTAAATTTACAAGGCTGGATTGATGAAAAATATGTGATCAAGCTTAAGCAAATTTGTTTTTTCATCAGTTCAAAACTTGCGTTTGCATGCTGTTGTTTGTGTGTTTAAAATTTTTAAGATTTTTTACAGCTCAGATGGCATAGTTGTAAAAGCGTTCGCCTCAGGAGCTGTAGACTTGGGTTTGATTTTGAGTCAGGTCAAACCAATACCTTAAAAATTGGTATTCACACCTTCCCTGTTTGACGCTCAGCATTAAAGGGACAGTGTGAAGAACAAGCCGCAAGTGTACTGGTTGTGCTGTTGGGAAAGGCACTTAGCGGGATTCCCCCAACTTGATGGGTTAGACAGATGGCTGGACTCCTTAGCGAGCTCATACAGCGCTTCGATCACTTTCTTGCAATAGGTCAAATATGCAACTAAATAAATACATCACAAGAAAACAGCTCCGTTATTCTAATAATTGGAAAAAGTGGGTTTTTAAATTGTTCTTGAGATTTTGTTGTTGTTTATTGCAAAGGCAACAATGTGGCGTTTAGTGTTGTGAATACAAATGTAGCTACGGTATTTTCTTTTTTGATTTTAGGCTTTGTTAGGTCAGTGGAAACGTATTTATTTTTTGATAGAAGTATTTATTTTGGCAAAAACAGCTAGATGTGCATTTGTAATGCTTTTTAGGTTTGGATATTTTGGGCATAATTTTTTTTGTGTTTCGACTCATTTTAGCTAGTTTTTTTTGTGACTTTTGATTGCGTCGCTCAAAATCTGGCAACACTAAAGCCTTACGCGACCGACTTTCAATGGAAAAAGTGCATCAAAAACGTAGTATCCAAATTTTTGAACATTTGCCAAAAAGGAACTGTTTAATGTCCAGGTTTTTTCTGCTGCTAAATTAAAAGAAATTCTTATTAAATATAGCAATGCCCTACCATATAGCACCACTGTGAAAGGTCCCTTGGAAAAGATGTTTTGAAACTAAAACTTTCAGGCCTGACTGACTGGCATTTGAAACATTGATCTTTTATTAAGAATCGTTGCGGTGTGTTGATATTTAAACGACTGATGCGTACTGATTTTATCATTCGTAAGAATTGTAAATAATTTCAAAAAAAATCAAATCTTCATTGTAGGCCTACTCGGTACTCGCTGTATTATGTCAAAGCGTGTAACCAGCAGCGTGGCCCATCTTAAGTTATTGCATAGGCAACATATGTTCAAACCCCAAAGAAACGTCGCAGCAGTTGCGAGCCTTTGGCAACGTTGGGCTTGATCTGACCAGCTCAAGTTTGATCCACTGATAGCCACTGTGGCTGTATTGTAATGTCAACCGGCAGGCTCGTTATTAACTTTTCGATATTAATATTCGTTCCTACTACCAGTGTTTTTTTGTAAGGAATTTGAGCATAGGTTTGAGTAACCAAAACGATCTCTCAAATTTTTGTAATGGTTTCCCCAATATGCTTCTTTTTTGTGTTGTCTAAATAGGTGCATTTACATCATATTTAATAACAACAATTTTTGGTCTTTTAAAACTTATAATTGATCTCCGAAGTCGAATCGTAAAAAAAAAAACGCTGTGCGATATTTTGTATTTTTCAAATTCTTTTCAACTTTGGTTTACGCCAATCGGTCGCTTTTAGCGTAAACCAAGGTTGAACAGAATTTGAAAGTAACAAGTAGCGAGTAATGAAAAGTTACAAGTTACATTTTTAAGAAGTAACGAGTAACAGTGACTTAGTTACTATAAGAATAACAAGTGCCCACCACTGGCTAACTCTAGACATGTTCATTTTATTCGAGATAAGAGTAAGTTGTCAATATCCCGTTTTCACAAAACAAAAAGAAGTGAAAGTGAAGTTTTTGTCACGGGTTTTCGGCAAAACAAAATAAAGGAGTGACAGTTATTTCTAGCTAAACGAATTTTTTTTAGTGTTTTTGCATTACTCTCATGTTTCTAAAAACTTTCTATCTTTTTTTTCTTTTTATTTTGTGGCATATTTATTCTCCTATCACGAGAAAGCGATCAATGCGCTATACGAGCTCGCTTAGGAGTAGCCAGCCATCTGTCTACCACACCAAGATGGGGGAATCCCGCTAAGTGCTGTTCCCAATGACACAAGTAAACTTGTATTCTTTATTATTTAATTCATATTCCCTCGGCTAATTTTATTATTTTTGAGGTGGCACAGACTTGGCGACCTTGTAATCTCTGTGACTGCCTTCATGGTCTTTCAGGCCTCCTCATCATTTTGTGTTTTCGTTTGAAGCTTGTTATATTTTATGTTTTATCGACAAATAAATATACTACTACTACTTGCCGGCTTGTTCTTCACAGTGTCCCTTTAATGCTAAGCGTCAAGCAGGGAAGCTGTGAATACCGATTTTAAAGTCATTGGCTTGACCCAACTTGAAATCAAACCAAATCTATGCAGCTCAAAAGGCGAACGCTCTTACTACTCGGCCATATGAGCGGTTAATACTGATATTGAGAAATAAGGGAAATTGCTTTTTCTGTAAGCTTTTTCTCAGAAAAATCATCGTGGAAACGAAGAAGGCTGTAGGTTGTGGAATACAGAAAAAATCATCACAGATTCAAAATAAGAAAAAAATTATGAAGAGAAAAACAAACATATCCATAAGCAGAAAGAATTTGTTTCATTTGCTCAAGTAAAGTGTTGAGGGCAGTCAGTTCAATGCAAAGGCAATACCACATGGCGGGTTGTCGATAGAGCGGCATCATTATCATTACAATCTATGTTTATTTATCAAAACTTGATTCAATTGAATTGATCACTCAACAAATTAATCCCTCTCCCCCGCTCTTCTGGCAATTCAATCAATGGCCATGCTCAAGTTACATAGTATTTTAAACGGGGATTCAATTGTTTAATATTTTTATTAAATCTGTTTTTTGAAAAGGGGAAGGGGAATGGTCCCCCTAATCCCCATCTGCTGCGCCAGTGCATGCAACAATCTTACTTTTCAGATAGTGATTGAAATTTACATCGGCCATGTAAAGTTATGCAAAGCAAAAACGAGCAAATCCAAGCTCCTCATTAACCAATGGCATCGAACATCAGAAATTTTGATTTGAACCTTGTATTTTCCTATAATTTCCATTTTTACGATTAATTGGGCTGAAAATTTCATTGTTTAGTAAAAATAGCAGCTTAAAACATAAGTGAAATATCACATTACCACAGCAGCCAAAGGAAGTGTTTTGCAGTTATTTGTGACCAATTTGTTTCTGCCCAGTCAATATATACCCAATCACCCTATTATGCCACCATCCCATTTAACAGCCCCTAGCAACTAGAATATAGATGCTTGTAAAAGGAATTTACAACCACAGAAGGTCTCGATTATAACCATAATCTGTAATTTGTAATCGATTACACCATTTTCAAATAATTGTAATCGTAACCAAAAATTGATTACATGGGTGCATAACTGTAAGAGTAACCAAAACTTGATTACATGGGTGCATAATTGTTATCGTAATTGTAATCGATGGAATTGATATCGATTTATCTCTGATCGACATAGTTGAACTGATCAAACTATCTCTGGATAAAATCTTCACGCTGCATGATTTGGTGTAAAGAAGTGACGCCGCTCGAAGTTGATTGGATGAACCTAATCACGCCACTGACTTGCAGTTTTACGACCCAGATTTGCATCTTCTAGAATACTTAAGCTTACCTACATTGAATACCTATAATGGCCTATGCTCTCATCAGTTTAACGTATTTTTTCATTTTTTGATTAATCCTGACTTTGTGAAAGCTGTAACCTATGCTGTAACAAAATCATTTTTCAATTTTGGCAAAGCAATGTAATCGTAATCATTATCGTAATCGTGATGATTACAAGTTGGAATAATTGTGATCGAAAATCGATTACATGAATCATTATAATTGAACCTTCTCTGTTCACAACTGCTTAAGGAAAAGCAAAGCCACAGCAAATCTCAAAACTGGACGTTTCGACAACATAAATTCAGCTGTCATCATCAGCATTGTATGCAAGGCAGTACAAAACCATAATAACTAGAATTCACAATTCTAACACTAAGTAACGCAATAATTTTTTGGATGTTTTAGTAGATAACAGTTCAATGACAGTTGCAACCAGTACTTTTTGCAAACTGACCTACACTGGACTATATTTAAAATGGAGCAGCTTTGTACCATGCCGTTATAAATATAACTCAGTCAATTGTTTGCTCGATCATAAATGTAAAATTTGCAGTTCTTATGACACCATTTGTTCACAGGTGTATAATATCAAAATTATACTTGGTCGAAAGGGCTATAAGGCTTAGTTTTCACATAGCTGTGTCAGGAGATTCTTTAATTGTAAATGTAACAAGAAGTTATCAATCATTGACATAGACTCAAACTCGACCAATGTTAACGATGATGTCGAAAGTTTTATTGCAACTTTTAAATAAATAATAGACAATCACGCATACTAAGGGTGAGAATGATAATTCACTAATGGCTCATTGCATCTGTTTCATATCTGCAGATCTGCAGCATGATACTGGCTTTGTGTATACTCTCCAGCAAACTTTGACAAAATACATAAAAGATAAATTTTCTTCAATCAAGCGTCTAGAATATTTTTCAGATGGCTGCAGTGGACAGTTCGAAAATTTTAAGAATTTTTTTAACACCACTCTGAAGATTTCAATCTTGAAGCATCTTGGTCATTCTTTGCCACCAGTCATGGAAAATCTCCCTGTGATGGCGTTGGTGGAATGGTCAAACGAAAACTGACCCAAGCAAGTTTATAACGACAAACAAACAATGAAATTCTTTCAACAGAACATGTTAACAAGTTTTGCAGGGAAGAAATTACAAGTGTCATCTTTTTTTTTGCTTTCTTCAAAAGTCCTTGAAAAAACACGAAAATTTCTACAGTTGAGATATGCTGCAGCCAGCTCTGTGCCAGGAACTTGATTTTTTCATCATTCTAAGTCGGAATCTATTGGAATGCTTCAGTTCAAACGTGTTTCAGATAATCTTTACTTCTGCGGAAGTCACAATTTTTTAGTGCCAACACATCTGATATTCCAAGAATTCCCTTGATGAGTTATGTGTGCTGTATCTATGATTCTCACTGGTGGATTGGGCTAGTAGCTGAAAAAGATTCAAGCCAAAGCGATCTGAAAATCAATTTTCTCCATCCCTGTGGACCTTCTTAATTATGTTTATTGGCCTTCTCGTGAAGATATCTGTTGGGTTCCCATGTCACACATCCTTTGTAAAATTGATCAGCTAAAATTGACTTCCGCTGTTGCGACCATGAGCAGTGCCAGCTTAAAGTATCAGATTCTTGAGTTGGAGCAAAATCGCATTAAACGACGCTATGAAAACTTTAGGTACTAACTCCTTGATTTTCACGTTCTTTCGATATTCCTGACTGTAATTTCTGAAGATACGTAATGTGCTTTTTGTTTAACTATCTTCTTGTCAGAGTACGGTACAAAAACAAAACGTCTTGCATTTTGAATCAAAATTACAAGAAGAGAATTTCCAATTCAAGTTTTCAATTTTTTCATTGTCTTCTTTTCTGCAAATTTGCAATTCGCCTAATTCACCAAACCTAGTCTGCTGAAATGACCCAAATTACTTTCTACTCGAAGTGGTTCTGTCAATGGCTTGTGTTACTGTTCAACATTTCAAAACGTTTAGTCGCTGCAGAGGAAAAACAAAGCAAAAGTAACACTTGTTATCGTAACTGAATACTCCCTAACATGCACTGCTGAAATGTTGGTTTTGGCTTATGTGAGGCCTTTTTTTTTACTTTGTCTGTTATAGTATTTATGTGACCTGTTATAATATTACTGCCTAACGTTTTCCACTTTGGTTTGAATTATATGAAGCTATTTTACAATGTTATACAAAGTATCGCCAATTATTCATAGCGGTTTACAGCAAATAGCAAAACTTAATATTGTACTGTAATGACGTAATGACTCATATATTTCATTTCGATAATTGTAAAGATATTGTATAATTTTCATTCACCTGGAACCTTATGAAATCACTTTTGTATCTAGCTATTGTAATGATGTCTACATTTTCATATTCAATTGAAAGTTATTAGGTACAATTGTTGTTACACTGCATTAATATAATTGATTGCAGACCCAATGCTTTTTATCTCCAAACCAATTATTCACGTATTAGCTAAGCTGCTCAAGAATGAAACTTTTTCTTTATAGAAACTGTTTTGCTCTAAGTTTCGAATGTTAGCGCCATAGACTATTAGCAATCTCTCAAATTGTTAAAAGAGTACTACATCATCATGGTAAAATAGTTAAAATGATACCATTTTTTCTTGGAAGTTTGATGTGTGATAGAAATTTTATGCTTTATTATTGTTGAGTGCAACGATAATCATTTAGCTACACTGAACATCATTGGAATCTAAGTGGTTAACTTCTTGGAAAAATTAACTTTAGATCATAATGAGGCGACTTTGCAGCTGCAATAAACCATAAAGGACAAAATTGTCATCAAAAATGTGAATTGCTGAGGTTAGTATAGATAAAGAACAACTATGTAGCAGTTACTTTTGGGGGGTATCTTGATTCCCACATGGGGTTTTTGGGAAGTTTATTTATCCATCCAAAACTTCAAAAACAGGTAATATCTTTTTAAGTAATTGTTTTTTACCAAAAGCAATGCAATTTTTGGATTCTACACCCTAAAGAATGGTGAAATAGACACTTCAACCACCTCTCTACCTTAAACATAACCCGTAAAACAAAAAACTGAATTATTTCATGAAAAGCGTCATCTAGTGGCAGTTCAAAATTAAAACCTCTGTATATCGGCAAAGGCGTAATTGTTTTTTACCAAAAGCAATGCAATTTTTGGATTCTACACCCCAAAGAATGGTGAAATAGACACTACAACCACCTCTCTACCTTAAACATAACCCATAAAATAAAAAACTAAATTATTTCATGAAGAGCGTCACCTAGTGGCGGTTCAAAATTAAAACCTCTCTATCACTTAGTGGCGGTTCAAAATTAAAACCTCTCTATCTCGGCAAAGGCTTGTTCGATTTCAAAAAAAATTTTTTTTTGTTGGGCTTCATCTTGTTTGCCCTATGTCATATGTTTAGCCCATCCAATTCTGTGACATTGATTTGCTTTATTATAATGGAACGCCTCAACAGCCAAAAAACTGCTCTGTTCAACACCAATTGGTCGAAGGCCTAAAGATCGTCCCAGAACTCGATGGCGAGATTACGTAGACGATCTTATTTGGTCTGCTCTCTTTAAATAAAGTCGAAAAAAAAAGCAAGGTCTCGCCTTGGCATCCCAGCAGAACTTCTCTTCTCTGTTGCGGAGGATCGAGATGCTTGGAGGCTCCAGCTTGAGCTGCTGTACCTGCGACCCCACAAGGATGAGCGGATCTAGAAAATGGATAAATGCTTTTTACCTCCTAACATGCATGTATTTGATAAGTTCCTCATGAAACTTTTATAGGAACTGATTGGCTTCACAGTTTTGGATGCTAGAGTCAAAAATCTTTAGCTATATATCTTTCAAATTGTTAAAAGAGTAATTGATCATGGTAAATTTGTGGAAATGATAAGTTTCTTGTGTGATAAATATTTTATGCTTAATTATTGTTAAGTGCAGCAATAGCTTCATTGCTACACTGAGCATCATTGGAATCCATGTGTCCACCTTCACTGTTCATGGGGGCCATCACAAACAGAATGTTGAAGATGTGCAGCATTCATAATGTTGCGCAAAAATTAATTATAGCTCAATGTGAGACAACTTTGCTGCTGTAATTAACCATAAAGGACAAAATTGTCATCAGAAATGTGGATTGCTGAGGTTAGTATAGATGAGGAACAATTACATAGCGGTTACTTTTTTGGGGTACCTCGATTCCCACATGGGGTTTTTAGGGGGTTTATTTCTCCATCCAAAACTTTTAAATCAGGTAATATCAGCTTGAATATCTATTAAACGATGCTACTTTCGGATTCTACACCCCCAAAAATGGTAAAATCGACACTTCAACCACCTCTCTACCTTAAACATAACTCATAAAGTAAAAATTAAATTATCGCATGAAGAGCACCACCAAGTGGCGGTCTAAAATTCAATTTTCTCTATCTCGGCAACAGCTTGTCCGATTTCAAAAAAATTTTTTTTGTTGGGCTTCATTTTCTTTGCCTTATGTTATATGTTCAAATCATCTAATTCTGTAACCTAGTGGTGACATTGATTTGTTATATCATAATGGAATGCCTCATCTGTATTTTCTAAATTATTTGAAAAAATTTTAGAAAACAGAATGAAAATATTTATTAACAAAAACAACATTTTAACGCCTGCACAATTTGATTTTAGAGCCAGCAGCTCCACCCAGCTTGCTACAACAATTCCTTACGATAAATTGTTACACAACTTAAATGCCAAAAACAAAAACAACATTCCTGCTTTTTCTTGACTGAAAAAACGCGTCTGACTCAGTCTCGCATTCCATTTTGCTGAAGAAATTTTATCCTTACGGATTTCGTGGCTCATTTTTCAATTTAATACACTCTTCTCTCAAACCGTTTCATTTGCACAAAATCTGATGGAAAATTATCCAAACCTTACCGAATACCTCCAATTTTGAAACTACGCTATTTGCGGATGACACCAACTTGCATCTTTCCCATCACAACATCAGCATTCTTCGTCTTCAAGTAGTGACAGAAATATATAAAATTAGCAACTGGATAAATACAGACAATTTAACCATTAATTATGAAAAAGCTGCTGCATGATAATCAGTAAAAAAATCATTAAGTCAAGTCATTATAAACTTATCATTACCAACAATGCAATTGAGAAGTCACAAAACATAAAATATCTTGGTGTACATTTTGACAATAAGCTAACTTGAAAAAAAAACACATTAACTCTATGAATTGCGTTTGAAAACTCGTCTTTGAAATTATCCAACAACCTTCTTGTATTCGAAACCTAAGGTTTTGAAAATTAAAGATATGTTTTATATGGAAATCGCAAAATTTTTGCTTAAATTTCGAAATCAAATGTTGCCATCTTTCTTTCACAGTTACTTCATCAAGCTTGACGAAGTGCATAGTTATACAAGACAACAAAGTTGCAACGAGTTTTACCAATCCTTTATTGGATCGGAAATTGGTAAAAAATTACTTCATCATATGTGTGTAAAAATTCTTGGAAATCTATTCCGCTGGAAAAACGCCACTGCTCTTCTTACGGTTTCAAAAGGTACTTCAAACTCATATCCTATACCAGTACCATTCTCGCTAAGATTCGCCATGATTCATGCAGTAATTCATTCTCCGAACGTTGATATTATCTAAAATTTTCTGCTTGTATGCATAAGTGTTACAATACAGTGTAACTGCTCCATAATAGTCACAGCCTCTTATATTTATTTGTGCAATGTGCATACATGTTTTCTTTTGTTTTCTGGTTCAACTGCTTATTTCATTATCTGGTTTAACTCTGTTCAAGCATACTCTCAATTACAATGCGATGTTATCATGCTGTTTAAGGTGCAGCAGACTTGGTGACCACTTATAGTCTTTCAGTGCTACCTACCTGCGTGAATTTTTTTTTGCATTATGGAGAATTTGTATTACAATTACAATACACTGTTGACGACAACCGCTGAATCTATGTTGTTGAAACGTGCAGTTTTGAGATTTACTGTGGCTTTACTTTTCCTCCTTGAGCTATTTTCGTCCCATACTTATTGTAATTCAAAACTGTATACTGTAGCCAAACATTTGCAAAGACTCTCTCCCCCCAAATCGCAGAAAACAGCACTTTTAAACATGTTCAGGCTCGCTATCGCGACCACGACAATTTTCCTATGAAAGTGAAACACTTTTTGTCAGACCATTCTATACTGCAGAAGCAAACCAATATAACCTCTGCTTGGAGAAAAAACTACTGTTGAAATATCAGGAAAACTATGTCAGTATCAAAACCAACAAACGCAGTACAATGGTTGAAATATTTTGAATTGTCAAAAAATGATGCCTTAAAACAAAATTATTAAAAAACTTGTATGGCAATCTCACTACACAAAAAAATGGTTAATTGCATAAAACTTTTAGCAACTTTATTACATAATTGGAAGTCTATAACTATTCCTGTTGAACTTCCAAACTCTTTTTTTATGCAAACTGTTTATTACATTATTAGATTACCATACAAGATTACTGTCACAATTAGTAACTTTGTTCACTTTGTCGACAGCGTGGTGTAGTAGTTCAAAGCATCGTTTTTATGACAGCCATGATCAAAAGTTGAATGGGTTAACTCCCACCCTAGCCTCGTTGTGGCGCCTTTGAATAAGATGCTTACAATAATTATATCAGCAAACTAAAGAATTGGAAGAAAAACTCGCACAAAAAACTCTGAAACAAAGCGAACTCCTAGGCGAATCTGGATTATTCCTAAGTATAGCATCTCAGTCACTTCTCGTGTTAGGAGGATAAAAATGAAAAAATCAAATCATCACTAGCATAATTGTCTCTTTTTTTGTAAAGACAACAAATAATGGCACAAAATATTGAAAATTTGCAACAATGCCACCAGCCCAGACGTACATTAATACTAGCCAAATTAATCTTGTGGTTCGTGGCCACTTGTGTTTTTGAAAACAATCAAACTTTTCATACGTTATTAATGTTCACACGCAACAACATCTAATGCTTGCAAGAAGTGCTCGGTAATCTTCGTGGTCTCATCTGTTTTATGCCAAGCTTCTGGATCTCAAAATTGCAAACTTTACAGGGCAGTAAGAGGCAACATACAATTGAGTTGCCTTAGTTTAAACTTGAAATGATAACTGTTCTGCTCGTTGCACAAATTTTGCAATAATTCAACGTCATAAGGCAGGACAACAAGTGATGATTTTGGACTGATAAAAATTATTATTTGCTCGAAACAGCTTTCTTACGGGATTTGATTAAAATAAATTACGTAATTACTACATGTAACACATAATTTTTTGCACTTGAATGCATTTTAAACCCCAATATCTCTGCGCTTTCATGCCACTATAATTTTCTCTTGTGCTGTTATATCCACACCATTGCGTCATACACCATTCTACATACCTGATGTGCTGGCCAAAAATGGTGAGCGACTTCCTTGGGTTTGATCTTCAGGCCTAAAGTAAAATTTGATAACTTGCTGCTAAGTCACCACACCACACAGGCTGCCTCAGCCAGTCGAGTGGCTTTTACATTCTCTGTGACACATATTCAAACATATGCACTATGAAGCGTGTTCAGGAGCGTCTCATGAGGCCAATCAACACTTTATTATAATAGGCTTAATTAAGCAAAAAAATTCAAAAAGCGGCATCTTCAAAGACGATAATTGTACAACTACTATTGCAAACTACACAAACAGCTGCTCGTTTACACTTTCTTTTTTCATTCACAAAGTGATTATTGCATGGATCTTCCATAGATTTTGACACGACCTTTCATAGAGATTTTGAGGCCCCCAATTACCCCCCAAAAATCATTTAATAGATTAAATTTTTGAAAAAATATTCTTACTTTGACCCCAAATTTTGACTCCTCACCCTTAAAAACATATATTTAGACAGAAAAACAAAACTTCTATAAATATAACTCCTAAAATTGCAATTTAAAATTTTGCATGCTCAACCCTGCCACTGACTGTCGCAGTGGTACGACAGTCGGTACGTGGGTCACACATCTCAACGGCTGCAGGACAGAATTAAGCAACACGTTCCCAAATCTGTGAGAACTGGTCAAGTTTCTCAAGATCGCAAGGCCTTCAATCAATCGTGCAAATTGACCATCACGAACCTATTTGCGACTCGGCAATTGGACAACATCTGCTGACCAATCAATCTTGTGCCTTACACTACAGCGATGACAGATTTTCGATCCTTTCAAAAGGTTGCTCGGCTTTCCATCTATCTGCCTTAGAAGCCACTTACATCAAAGTTTCTCAACCAATCCTGTGCCGGCAAAAGGAGTTTGTCTACGCGCTGAAAATCTCTCACATGGTCGACACTTTTCGTCCAATCAGAAACTACTTCTCTTTTCTCTCTTCGCGCTTTTATAAGCGGTCTCAGCTCTACATTCTTTATTCTGACAATTCCCTTGACAAGTGTCAGACGAAAAGCTTCGGGAAATATGAAACCTCTGCTTCTGGCTATCTTCAAGTTCTGTACCACCAACCAACTGACTAACTATAAACGCTCTATGTCACGTGACTTGGTGTCAAAGGTAAAAAAACTGACAAAATTTATGAAACCTCATAAAATTTAAATGAAGATAGATAGAAGATTGAAATCTTCAGTGTGGGTGTGTTATAATGTGGTCTTATTATGTTTGGTGAATGGGCAGATCAGGTCACGCGACTTGGGGACAAAGTTCAAAAAGTTGATTAAGTTCACGAAACCTCATAAAATCCAAACGAATATTGATAGAAACTCCAAACCTTCAGTCTAGGTGTTATAGTGTGATCTTATTTTGTACAATGATTGGACACACCAGGTCATGTGACGTGAGTTCAAAGGTCAAAGAACTTGTAAATTTTGCAAAAGCTTATGAAAACTAAACCAAGCAAGCTAGAGTTTTAAAATTTTAAATGCAAGCATGTCATCATGTGGTGTTGCAGTGTTTCACGATTGGACACTTTAGGTCACATGATTTGGGGTCAAAACTCCAAAAAATTGTCCGTTTTACAAAAGTTTATAAAACCAAAACCAAAGCAGCTAATAACTTTAAACTTTCAGGGCAAGCATGTCGTCATGTGGTTTAGGTTACTAGATTTGGGGTCAAAAGTCAAAAAATCTGTCCAGTTTATGGCAGCTCATAAGCTAGAGTTTTCAAATTTTCAATGTAATCGCATTGCACTATGGCATTACCCAAATGGATGTTTGGGTCTCTAGAAAGTTTTAACGGGAAGCCATTAGTCGTTGCTTGCAACTACCATCTAGTTTTTTTCTCTTCCTTGCGTATTAGCTCTTGCCACCTTGAAAGACCACCCGCTTCCTGAAACAGTTTTGCCCCCACATTTACAAACAACTTAATAAAACAACGACAGAAACATGTACATCAAGCTTGAGTAGACTTTTTGCACAAAAATCAACTGCAAAGCTAATTTCTTTATTGATGGTGAACGAAATGCAGAACTGTGTGTTTGCAGAACAAACTACTACACTGCTCCCTGCTTAGAGCACTGCACATTACCAGCAAACTGTTTTGACTTGATTCAGCAAAAAAAATTAGCTTTTTTGACTCTTTCAAGTAAATCACTGGTCATTAAGTAAGGAAAATTACAGAACTGAAAGCTTATTATTGCTACCTACATAAAACAATTTTCTTCATAAATAGCTCTCCATATTCGCCATGCCATTGGTCCTTGGTATCCCGTGTATCGCTCTGGATTGTTGATCAAATCAACATAATGCAAGTCGTTTGAGCTCTCATCTGAATCAAATCATCTTGAAATCAGCCATGCTTTTAGAAGTAATTTTCAATTTAGTTAAGGATTAATTGAACACATTTAAAATTAGCCATAGCAAAAAAATATTATCATAACAAATGTAAATTTGAAGTAAAAATACAAACCCAAAGCTTAAATCAAAATCATTACTACTAGCAGGTGTTTGAAAAAGTACCAGTGATGGGAAAGAACTCGCAGAAGCAGCAACACCAGTTGAAAAGCATAATAACACAATGCAAAAAACAGAAACAACAACAAAATAATCATTACTTTTGCAAACATACCATCTATATCGCAAAACTGAATCAGCGAATCATCATGCTGGTCCCATCCATGAAGAAGATTCATGGTAACATTGCTAAAAAAAGCATTGGTCATCTATTTGAGCACCGAGCATTGCAAGTACATTTAGTTTGCAAATTGTCCAAAGATGCTGACCAATACGAGTTTGTCAATGTTAAAGCCATGTTCACCTATATTTTCATCTATTGGCGACCCCATCTCTATTTGCCTTGAACAACTACAGAAGATGATACCAGAACAAATGTGCTCCTAACCTTCTTATATTTATTTAGGCATTGTAGCTCAAATTCTGTCGACCAGCCTGGGCACAATTAAGCCTGAAAAAGAATGCCAATAGCACTGACCACCGGCGCCGACTTGCAGGGAGATGGAGAGGTGTAACCTCCCCATACCTTGCAGCATGGTAAGTAACCTCCTAGTAAAAATCTCATTACGTGCTAAAATCTAGAATATGCTGTTTGTGTTAATCAAAATTACCCTAGTATTTGAAGGAGTATTTTACATTCTTACTTGCGTATCAACACCAGAGAGAGTACCATTCAAACAAGTACACGCGCAAGAAAACTACAACTCAGAAGCCTACCCAAACGCATTTTAGCGTGTGCAGGTTAATTTACGTGATGGTGCATGCAGTCATGCACACACGTATAAATAAGCGCATTCGCACATCACCTGCTTGAATGAGATGCTGAAAGCTAAGATGTGATAGCACTGCAGATAATATTAGAAATGTTAAACGCGAAGTAACAACTAACAGAAAAACTGTTTCGTAATACTGCGCAGTATTAGCAATTCCAAACACACAACATAATAATGATGAAGTTTTTTAACCTCGGAATATCAAATATGCTTAGCAGAGGCATACGCAAAAATTTTCAGGGGGGGCGTGAAGGAATTTTTCCATGTTAAGGTACAATTTTTTGTTGAATGGAAGCGATAAAGGCTTTTGGTGTGCATCAAATGTAAACAAATGGAAGGGTGTGAGCATTGAAGCAAAGCCCCCTGCATACAACTGCTGCTGAGCGCAATCACTTGCCATTCTAATCTTTAGAAATTTGGTTTGCGTTATAGTTTTCCATGAGCAAGCTCGAAATGCATTGCTATCATCTATTTGAAAACGTGCTGATTGTTTGTTCCATTGAAATAAACTAAAACGTACAAAAAGTGTGATACTTCTAAAATCTTCAAGGGATTATTGTTACGGTAAACTTGCTAACTTGCTCATCTTCGATTGAAACAGATGCTGATCGCAAAAACCAAAAGCTTGAAAAATGCTTTGCATAGCACCACGTTTTCTATACAGTGATTTGATTTGAGCGTGAGAAATATTACAAAATAATAAAAATAGGCAAATCAAGTGAAATGTATCAACTCAAGATGAGAAGTAAAAACATTGACAGCTGATTCCGATCTCAAAAAACAATTTAGAATGAAGACCATAACTTCATGAAGTTTTATTGAAGCTTAAGAAAGAAAATGTAAGAGCGATCACGAAGGAGATGAGGTGCATCCGACCACCTTTGGAGATGAAGAAAAAACTAAATTGAAACTGAATGAAGGGTAGTCTAGTCAAAAAATGCGTTTACGTGCACACCAAGGATTTTTTTCATGCATATAGCGATGTTCAGCATAGTCTGAAGTTTCCGGCTAGGGTGGTTCCTACATCCAAATTCCGGTCCATTGATGTCGTAACAACGTCATTTCTACTAAAGTTTCCAATATTTTCTTCACTTAGTGACATTTACCCAAATTCCGGTCCATTGACGTCATAACAACGTCATTTCTACTAAAGTTTCCAATATTTTCTTTACTTAGTGACATTCACTTATTATGGCTTCCCGAAAAGGGAAGCCGTATTATTTTTACTTGGCCATTTCTGCACTTGTTGACGCTTCCAACAGCTATAGCTGCTAAACTACTGTTCCAATTCAAAAGTGACCTAAAGTTCAAATGTGTGTCCCACCCAGGTCTACACCTTGGTCACACTAACTTTCCCCGACAGCCTCATACTTTCTAGAAAAAAAATTTATCTTTTTTTCGTAAACACCAAATTTTGTGCAGCTTAAGGCTTTTGAACCGCTGATGCTAGAGACTTGAAATTTTCAGGGATGATAGATCTCAATGGGTACTTGTGCCTAACAATTTTTGGGGGGTGGCAGTCAACAGGTTAAAGGTCAAAAAACCAAATTTATCAAAACCTAATAACTTTTGAATGACAACAGGTAGGACCTTCAAATTTTCGGAGTACATGCATATCAATGTGTGAAACAAAAATATGCACAATTATCTTTTTGTGACGTCACATAGGGTCAAAGGTCAAATGAACGAATCTCAACAAATTTTTGTGCAGCCTTAAGCTTTTGAACCGCTGATGCTAGAGACTTCGAATTCTCAGGAATGACAGATCTAACAACTTTTCTGTCTAACAACTTTTAGGGGTGGCGCTCAACAGGTTAAAGGTCAAACATCAATCAATTAAAATGAAAAGAAATCTGCCCCAACGCTAATAACTTGTGAATGGCAACTAGTAGGACCTTCCAATTTACGGAGCAGATGCATCTCAATGAGGGTAATAAAGGACACACAGTGATTGGTTTTTGTGTAATGTCACTTTGGGTCAAAGGAGCAAATATGTCGTTTGGCTTATAACTATTGATAGAAAATACATGGAAACTTGAAATTTACAGGATTGGTGTGTCTTAGCATGCTCTTGCAGTGTACCAACTATGAACGCTCTATGTCACGTGACTCGGGGTCAAAGGACAAAAAACTGATAAATGTTGCCAATATTTGACTTGGGGTCAAAGGTCAAAAAACTGATAAATGTTGCCAATATTGCACAGTCTAAGGTTTTTGAACCGCTGATGCTAAAGGTTTGAAAGTTTCAGGGATGATAGACCTCGACATAAACTTGTGTCTCACAACTTTTGGGGGGGTGGTCAAGTGGTTTGGGGTCTAAGGTCAAAAATAGGAAAACATTACCCAGCTCACAACTTTTGAATGGCAACAGCTAGGACCTTCAAATTATCCGAGGATATTAACCTCAATGTGGGTAACAATAAGATTAACATGATGAAGGGTTACCCCAGAGCACCTGACTTGAAGCTCAACGTAAAAAACGTGAAATTTCAGGAAACCTCATAAAATTTAAGCAAATTTTCTTATCCGTTAGAGGGCAGTAGGGAAACATGTTTTTCAGCTATTTTAGCTTAACACTTTTTCTTTCGTGAGTGAGCGGTATGAGTTTGTGCTTAAACTAACATTTTAAGCAGCAATAAGGGACACATGGGAGTAGGCTAAGTGGTTGGTGCATTGGACTCCTAACCTAGCTTCACGAATTCCTTGCATTGAAACAGTCTTCATGTTGCGACGAAAAGTTTGTTGAATTAATTGCTAGCATAGTCCGCTCTCAGATCATCATCAGTCTTGCAGTTTTGCAAAATTTGTTGTAATCAGCACTTCTTTGCTTTATTTCATTTATGCCTTATGTAATTGGGTAACTGGACAAATTTAAAACTGTTTGGCTGTAACTTGATGAGTGCCAAAGTTTTCGTTGAAGTAGTCCCAGCACTTTTATTTAATGCAAGCAATCTTGGTTTATCAGTCGCTCTACTTTTAAAGTTGCTAGAAAGTTGCCATTCATAAGTATGTACAGTGGAACTCCGGTTGGCTACCACCTCAAAAACACGACCACCTCTTTATCAGGACCACTTCATTGCGATCCCAAAATATTTACTATGGTAACGCATTGCATTCTGTTTCAATAGCGCCACCACCCCAGTTTTACTAACTCGACCACCCCTGTTTCAATAACCAGACCAGGACCGCCAAATTTTGGTCAAAATCTGCAAATTTAACTACGCTAAAGCTACCACACGTGCTCAAATAATTTGCTTTTGTGACCAAAACAATAAGGTTAAATTTCTTAGTGATCAAAACAATAAGATTAGATGAGCGCAAGCACACACACAAAGAAAATGCAATTGCGCAATGAATGACCATGGGGCAAACAGAACTGAATCTTATACAATAAACTTCAAAACTAACAGTTGTTTAAATTTATTCTGCAGTATTTGATAAAAATAATGGCACTGAGTAAAAAGAAACCGAGAGAATTTTCAATGAACCGAGAGAATTTTTGTTTTCGCCACATGTTTTTTTATTTTTTTTGCCACATTATGGCAATGAGGAGTGTGCAGACTTGACGACAGAGCAACCGGATGAGTTGCATTTTCACGGTCTTTCGCGCCTCCTCGTCACTTCACATTGTTTGTTTTTCTTTTTCTGTATATCTTGTTAAAAATTGTGACAATAAAAAAAAGACGACTACTACTACTACCACAAAGAAAAGGTTATGGTAATACAGCAAAAGGAAAGTGAGGGAAAGTCTCAGAAGGAACTTGCTAAAAACACACTTAAAAGAAAGGCTGAAGTTTTGGCTGCATATGACGACAACTTACCAAATGACCGGAATAGGGTTAGCCCCTTTCAATTTAAAGATGATATCGATTCACTAACTTTGCGATGATTTCAAAGAGCTTCGTTTTTAAACCTACCGATAAGTGGGCCCCTGATTCAAGAAAAAGCTCCAAGCTTTGCTAAATCTCTGAAGAAAGATGGCTTCAAAGCCTCAAACGATTGGTTAAACAGGTTTAAGACACGACATAGCATTTCTCAGGCTGTTTGTTATATGCAGAGAGAGTGGCTGCAGAGTTCTATAGGAGTTAGCAAACTTTTTCTCATTTTTGTTTCTTTATTTAATCGACACGCTTAATGAGGTGATTCAAAATTCGATATGCAGTAAGGTGGTTGTGGCTGAAGTTTGCTGCAAAGCTATGTTTAGACTGGTTAGTTTGTCTATAGTTCTTCTTTGCATCTGCATAAGAACACTGTTTCTTGAAGCAGAAATGCATCTACTTTTAGTCATGTCATTGGTTTGTTACAAGATGATTCCCTATTAAGCTGCAAAGCATTAGGCTAGGCATCCTAAAGTTACTGGTACACCACAATCAAAGTTTACTTGTAACACTCTGAATGAAGGAGCATAGAAACATTTACCAGGTGGTAAATGTTTATTCATTTAGATGTTTATTCATATATTGGGCTACTGGTGGTAGCACAGTAGTAGTATAGAAAACAGTAATACAAGCTTAGGCTAGTGTATCTGTAGGCTATATGCAGCATAGACTGTGGCTTAATTTCTTAGAGCCCTGGCTGATCTTGATGAAAGTGGTGGTATACCAGTATACCGGTACGGTAAAAATAGGCCTAGTCTTGCACTTGCCATGCAGTTAGTCGTTCCTGTGGTCAAATGGTTGACACTTGACAGATTGTGTGTGTGTGTAGCCTACCATAATGTGCTATGTTATATACCGGTATGTACCCGTATCTGTATGTTCCTATGGGCCAAAAGTTAAAAAAGAATAGCTGTAGTTAAAGATGTTATAGATTAGGCCCCATACGATAGGCCTAATGGTAGGCCAACTTACATTATGTACGGTATAGCTTAAATGAAATTCAGTGTACAGGTATTAGATAGGCCTAAACATCATGTTTCAAATTTGTCTATTTTTAAAACTACAGATATTGTAGGTTGTTTCATAATAATGTGATAATGGGAGGAATAAATAACTCTGCTATTCCTGGCTGTACTTACACCAGATGCAGATCATCCGAAAAAAGGCCAATTTTTTCCAGACTTCGGCCAGATTTAGCAAGAAATGAAAATGAGAGAAGCCACAGACAATTATTGACCAAGTTCATACTATCAATGCATGATGCTAAATCTGGTTTAGACAACATCAGTTTATTGCTACACAGAGAGAGGCAAGTCAAATTAAATTTGTATTTGCATGTAAGCAAATTGTTTTATTGTGTTCAAATTTTTGTTAAAACAAGTAGACCATTCTTTATTAGTGTTTCATTGTTTTACTGTAGTTATTTAGGCTATGCTAATTGAAAATAAGTAGTCAGAGATAGTGGTGATAATGTATTTGCAAAAAGAAATCAGCTGACTTCAGTCTTCTTTTTTAAGGTGGATCATATTATCCAGGCCACACAATAATGCGTTTTGGCCAAAAGTTTTTTTTGTTTTCCTCATTAACCCTTATTATAACTGTTCGACAGTGAAAAAAGTTTGAACGATAAGCTGTCATTGATATAAGATTAAATGAAGAATAAATAAATTTATGTGTTAAACGATACAGAACTCATGTTAAAATCAAAGTCAGTAAACTATTTTTTACAACCTAACTGGCTTGATACTTATGATAGTAAATAAAATATTGTTTTAGGGCCGGAATATGTAAAATCCATTTTAAGGAGGAAGACATAATTCATAAAGGAAAGATAAAAGCTTAGAAATCTGGTGCTATGCCTTGCAAAAATTTGCCAAAACAGAGTTCCTCTGTTCAACCATCCAGTCGCAAGGCCCCAACCGAGAGAATTGATATACCGAAAGTATATCACAGAAAGTGTAAAAATGTGCTGCAGTCATACGAAAAGTTAAACCCAACATTAAAAGGTACCAGTACTTTGGCATCATTTCACAACAAGAAAACGTTGGAAGTTAATATCAATTTATTTCACTTTTTTGTAGAATATAAATCAAAGTCAATACATGTGCTACATGCATATGATGGTTGATTATTGTAATATGATACTGGTACTGTTTTATGTATGTTCAAGTTTATGGCAAATTACATTGCATGCTCATTGAGACTAGCTTGGACATTTTCGACATTTTCTTAGGATAATCTACCAATAACTTGCAAACTTACTACTATTGCATATTATTGTAGGCCTATGCATTTGCTTTTTGGCCAAATTGCGTTTTTAATTTTTTGGGCTTTTGCCCTTTTATTTTTTTAGACTTATAGATTAACCTTGAAAGGCCACACACTGTTACGTTTTCCCACCATTGCACCATAGCATGACAGTGTGGAATCTGTGAATCTCTTTGCTGTCTTTTTTATTTGACCGTCGTTTTTTTTCTGCACTGTATGTGTGTGTGTGTGCTCCTTTCATTTGATAAATGTCTGTCGTGGGGTGTTGCAGCCATGCTTCTCATGTTACTTTTCTTGACCTTCCACTCTCCTCTTGCATGTTTCCAACTTTTATTGTTCTGTTGCTTCTTCCCTTTTCTCGTGCTGTTCAATTATACTGCATATTATTTATGTGTATTATTCTTGTGTTGACGGTATGGAAATAAAAGACACTAACTAACTGACTAAATGGCTCTTACGTCAATCTGAACTATACTATCAAATAAATTAAGTAAAACTCTTATATCTTAATTATTTTAGAAAAGTGGAAAATTATTACTTCAACAACTTGTTTGCAAATGATTAGACAAGAACAGAATATTCTCATTCCCAGATTTAAGTAAGTAGGTTTAAGCTATTACATTTATGTAGTAGTGATACTGGCTCCAAGGTTTGACATAATTATTTTATCAAAGTTTTCTTTTTGATTGGTTTCCTGGTGTTCAGTATAATCCCATGTTGAACGTCAAGTTACTGCGATTTCATGGAGTAATGCGTAGTACATTCTCGTTTCAGGCTTACTTTCAACACAGATGTCATCATTGAAAATTTTGAAGTATATGGTTGGCGTGTGCAGTTTTCAGCTCTGCAATTCACTACATTGCATGCCACTACATTACATGATTACTTCAGTAAGTTGGTATAGCATGTTCTTGTTTTTGCCAGTTACCGTATTTATTCAATTATAACGCGCACTCGTGTATAACGCGCACCCTTAAATTTTGAATGAAAATTGGTATAAAATTCTTTTTTTATTTTTTCTCTACTAACTACTGGTAAGCACATAAGGTAACAACTCACAGCATGAACAAAAATTTATTAAAAGCATACAGTAATTCAAAACCCTTCACAATCGGATTCAGTCTCTGATTCATCAAACAACTGTTCGATTTCTGTTTGGGTTATGTCTAAATCAGTGTCCCAATCGGCGGGAACATCACTTTCAACCTCTTCTTCTGACCCCGATTTTGAATCCCACAACAGGTCGTCTTCTGTACCATCCATTCTATTGCTAATGCCCGTCTTTAAAAAACTTTGCGAGCGCACGCACGTTTCAGATGTTAAAAACCACATATTCAATACCGCATTTCTCAGACCTCGTGTATAACGCGCAGCATTGATTTTTGCCTAAAAATCAGTTCAAAATTTTGCGCGTTATAATTGAATAAATACGGTAGATAGGTTTTGTTGTAGAAAGATTATATTGATTGAAGTGAACAGTAGAAAAAAGCTACATTGAAGGTCATTAAGTAGAAATTTTTATGAAGTCCTAATTTGTAAATTTCATGTTTAGGTAAGGTAGAAAATTTACCAACCTGCAATGGAATTGCCATCAACGATATTCCACAAAGCGTCTCTTACCCTATTTTATTGTGGGAAGGTTCTAAAGTGGTTGTTCGTAATACTTTCCATTCGTTGAGTTGTACGATATGTAAGTATTTTTTACGTACATATATTTAAGTATATCTGCAGTTACTGCTTTATTACGTCCATGAAAATTTATTTTCCATTCGCTGTAGATTGTGAAGATCGCGAATCAAGTCAGTGCAGTCTTTGTGCTGAATTGGAACAATCACTGCCTATTGATGTTCTTCACAGTCCTGTCTATGATCAGAAGGTAAATATATTAGGCTGTTGGGAAGATAGCGTTATTAAAACCGCTTTGTTAGATCAATATTTGCTTATTGTTTTGCATTGACTTGTTGTGAGACGTTTTTGAGCTGTTTAGTTTAGGTCAGAACTTAAATACACAGTCCACAACACTGTCGATTGTATCGGCTGAAGGTCAAATAATTCGCATTTTGTTGTAGATTTGTAATCACAGTACTGTAGCAGAAGATGATGAGCAAATGTCAGCTATGTCAACGAGACGTGCAATCAAAAAAGTTATACCGATCTTCACAGTTCTTTTAAGATTGTTGTTGCATTTGAATAGTGTATACTTCAAAGTTTGTTCTGAATATCTGCTTTAACTTATACCGGTGTGTGTTTGAAGTTTGTACATCTATTTATTTAAAATTTATGTTGGAGAATTTATTCAAC
This sequence comes from Trididemnum miniatum, assembly GCA_964006365.1. Taxonomy (NCBI): domain Eukaryota; kingdom Metazoa; phylum Chordata; class Ascidiacea; order Aplousobranchia; family Didemnidae; genus Trididemnum; species Trididemnum miniatum. The sequence continues at coordinate 33,029,029 of OZ023233.1, forward strand.
ACTTTCCAGTTGCAGTCTGTATTAGATTACATCATTGATGTTGTTATTTCTTGGGCAGACTGTGACTGTTTTTTGTGACGACGGTGATTTGTTGAATTCCTGGCAGAAGCTGTTTCTTCAAGAGCAAAAAGAACATGCAAACATGCAACCTCGACTCGTAGACGCAGGTGAAACATTTATTACAGATTTTATAATGCGTATTAAGCAACAATTAATTATTTATTCACATTAGTAGTCCACACGTCAAACAATAGACAGGTATAGGTAAGTTTGAAAATTTTTAACTAACAATAGCGTTACTATGAAAGGTTAATATCGGAAGTTTGGGCAGCTAGTTATACTTTCGTTAGCTTCAATTTCTGTTGCTGTTGACTAAACCATGGTAGAATTCTGTCAATAGATGTTTATTGCAATGTTTCAGAAATGGTATCTCACCATAGGTGGGGTTGAATCCAAGTGCTCTAGATGAATATCCCGAGTAACTAGCAGATGCAATGACAAAAAGCTGCAATGTTACTTGACTTTAGATGAGATGAAAAGTTAGTAGTAGTTAGGAATTTTAGAAACTGAAAGTCTATTAGCATCAGATGTTAGCTTTCATGAAAATATTTAATCTAACAGTTGAAGTCTTCCAGCAAGAAATGCTTCCAAAGAAGTTACTATACTTGTATACCACTATCTTGCAGTGCAAGTGTGAAAGTTAATACGAACGGAACAATTTCGTGGTCCTTTTAAAATGCAAGACGTTATACTATAGCAAGCAACCATGATATTTCGAAATTTCTTTTTGTTTTTCTGTATGTACATTTCTCAATAATTGCTGTTGTCTTTATCAACTTTTATATGCAATTATTTTACATGAAAAACTTCTAAGCATGTATTACCGTTGTTATAGTACTTTTTGTTTCTAATACAGACTACACATTTTTTAGTAAAAGAAAACCTGGTTTTTAAAAATGGGAAATTGGTTGGGTTTGCAGATTTTTGCGATGGAGCCGACACTGCTGCCGCTCTCTCTACACACATTCTGGGTAAAGGTGGGTTTACACAAAAATAATTGCAAGTGGAGCGGAGCGAAGTTGAAGCAAGCGTCGCAAAGTTGAAGCAAGTGGAGCGAAACTGAAGGGCTGTTTACACAAAATTTTTGATCAAGTTGAGCAAAGTGGAGCGGAGCGAAGCTGAAGTAAATTAGTAGGCTTTGCTAGACTATGTCATGGTCTGTTGTTTCAGATTCGATGGTACGTCATTAAACAGCATAAGTTTTCTTTTTTTGACAGTGGAGCAGAGTGCAACTAAAGCAAACTTGATTTCTGGGCGAATGAAGTGTTCAGAGGCGCTGGTTTAACTACGCTAAGTTATGTGTGCTCTATTGGCTCTTCAGCACAAGCTGAGCAAAACGTTGCAGAATATGATAACCAGCTGGGCACCTACATGCCGTAAATTGAGAAAGAAAAAGGTTGAGTTCAGTTTGGACTTTCATACTGCTATATGTATGAGCTCTGATCTTCTCTCCACCATATGCATAGCTATCACTTAAAATAATGATCTGAATTCCACAACCAAACGTTACAAACATCCATTGTGAGTATATGCTTCAGCAATGCTAAATCAATGAACCAGTTTTATTTTTAGGTCTCTAAACACCAAAAGAAATCTATCTCCGCTCGCTTCAACTTCAAATTTTCGCTTGTGTAGCGAATTTCGAGTGGAGCGGAGCAGAGGCAACTTGCATCAGCTTGCGTCCACTTGCGTGAATACAAGCGAAGCAAAGCTGACGCAAGCGGAGCAAAGTTGAAGCATTTGCGTCGAAGAAGCGTTTAGAAGCTGACGCAAGTGGAGTGGAGCGGAGCTGAAGCAAGCGTTGCAAAGTTGAAGCAAGCTGCATGACATTATAAAGAATAAACAAAGCTCAGCTCCACTCGACATTTTTTGTTCGTGTAAACCCACCTTAAGTCAATTAGGTTTGGAATATATTGCAAATCAGTTGACCGACTCTGTTTTTTGCAGTATTTTACTTGCGATCTTCAAATCACGAAATTTCGATTCCCATTTCGTGGTACCCTACTTCAAGTACTCCTTCATACCGCATATCTCTTTTCTTTTGGGAAGCTGTTTGCGAATGCGAAATTAGAGGGGCGTCAATTTTAGCGGTTATATGTGATGGCCATCCGAGTAATTGCAAATTCATGAAGCTAATTAGTGTCGGTAACAATGAAGATATTTTGCATAACCATTACACTGCTCCTAATCCATATGCTGAAGATCGTGAAATCCTTCTATGCTCGAATCCATTACATCTTCTCAAGGTGATTTAATTAATGTGCCTATGTAGTGCTTTTTTCAACCCTCTTTAATCGCTACTAAGCTTCATATATAAAAAGTACTTTTCCTCTTTCGTTTTTGATCGATTGGTCATCACCACTTTATAAATATTAAGTTGTTTAGAAGTTGATTTAGCATCTGTAAGCAGCTTTTTATTACAGACTGCCAGAAATTCCCTGTATTCTTCAAAACCAGGAGGAACAAAATATTTGCACAAAAACGGCAGAGATACATTGTGGTCTGATATCACCCAGCTTTTTACGAGCCAGCAAAGCTCAATGTTTGCGCAGCAGTGTCGGCTAACAGTCGACAGTGTATTTTTGAATAGCTATTGAAAGGTGAGCTTTTACATTACTAGTGTAAATCGAAAGCACTGTAAGCCCAAAATGTGCATTTTTCGTCTCAAAACCAGCTGTGTAGCGTAATACATAATACTGTCTTGTTTCAAGTATTATCACTTTTGGCATTTTGCTGCACATAGCCTTTCAGCCATCTTTTGATTGGCAAAGAAAGTAGAACATTCATTTATCAGTGGTAAATTTCTAAGATGCAGTAATTGCCTTCTTTATTTGTGATCGAAGTATTTCTTTAGATGAAAGTATCCTTAGCGAAAGAGCTTTTGAGCTGGGGTGTTGGAAAATGTCTGGAATTGGTACCAACCTTTCAAGGAACTGCCGAATACGTTTTACGATTTGGAAGGTATTATACACGACATGGAGAATGCTTAGGAGTAAAGGTACGTTTACACTGGCGCAGTTGAGATGGAAAAGCTAGTTTGTTTCATTATGTTGAAATCGCGAGCGACGACGATCTGAACAAAATCAAACTAACCCTATATTTTCGATCTCAACTGCTCTAGTGTAAACGTACCTGAAAATGATTTAACAACAAAAATTTATTGGGCTACTAACAAGAAGTCATGGGCTTAGAAACACTACAATGGCACGCGCAAAATCGAAAGCAGGCTCGCAGCAATTTCCTTTAAAGTGTCAGTTTGGCTATATAATTTGTACGACATAAATCTGAGCAACAGTTTCTGCTTGGTTTTTCTTCAAATTATTAGTGCTTTTTTAATCACAGTCTGTCCAACGAGCAACGACCCTACGAAAATTAAGTGTCTATGTTTTTTTTGTTTTTTTTGTATCTGCGGCATGTTGCTGGGTGCTGAAACTGCTAGTATAATTGCAGGTGGTTTGAAATTATGAATTGTGGTAAACGTAACCCTGTATGTTCGGTGGAGGATGAGCGTTTGAGGTGGCTTGAAGATAAATTTGTCACATATCTATTGAACTGGAAGGTAAGTCAATAACACATAGCAAGTTTCGTAATGACACATGGTTAAATGACGATGCTTATTGTCTGTGGCTGCGTCTGTGCTATGAATGCGAACAAAATCTTCAAGAGAAATACTAAATCATTTAATATACTGTACTTTGCACAGCAGGCCTAATGAGTTGCCTATTTTTTCATAGTGCGAAATTGAAAACTTCCACAAACGAGAATCGAAGCGTATAACTGCTTTGCCTACACTTCAGGGTTTGGTCTTTACTTCAACAAATTATGTGCGCTTGGCAAAGTACCTCTTATGCAATGGTGCTTCCAAGGTTTGCTTCAAAACTTTCAGCCAAAATGTGCTGGAAGCGTTTTTTGGTAATGTGGTAAGACTATAGTGCTTAACAACGTAATGTACTTTGATGCAATTCGGTGCCTTTCCTACCGTTAACATTAGTGCGGTACAGTGCCGGTATTTCTTGAGGTGCCGGTACTAGCATGACTATTGGCTTAAGCATATCTGGGTTTGGTTTATAAAAGGTCCATCTAAATACCACAATAGCTCAGACAGCCGAGTGATAAAAGCGTCCACCTCGGGAGCTGTAGACTTGAGTTTGATTCCAAGTCGGGTCAAACCAATAACTTTAAAATTGGTATTCGCAGCTTCTCTGCTTGACGCTCAACATTAAAGGGACAGTGTGAAGAACAAGCCGGCAAGTTTACTTGTGCCGTTGGGAAAGGCACTAGCAGGATCCCCCCATCTTGGTGTGGTAGATAGATCGCCGGCAACTCCTAAGCGAGCTCATATAGCCCATTGATCGCTTTCTCATAATAGGAGGATAAATATGCATCAAAATACAAATCGCAAAAATCGAAACATCTTGTCGAATTGCCGAGTAGAATTAATTATATACGATCGAATTAATGGTATTGAGAGCTTGAAGCTGTAGAACATAACTGTAAGTTAAACAATCTTCTCGTATTTGCTCTGGCGTGGCTGCAATGCTCATTTACTGTACGAAATATTATGATAATACGTATGCGTTGCAGAGAAGCTCAGGCAGACAATCAACAAATCCAAACATTTTCCAAACAGCATTTGCAATTGACCATATAAGCAATCGCAAAGTTATCAACAAGGTCAAAGGCGAAAATACTACGTACGGAAGAAAAAATTCATGGACAGAAGTGTGCGAAGAGCCACTATCTAAGCGAAAACGATGAAATGAAGGTGGAGTATTTCCACCCGCCGTTCCGCTAAAAGTAAAAAATGGGCTTTCTAAATACTTTTATACTTTTTAAACACATTTTCCAACAGCCGGCAGACGAGTTTATGCAGTGCAGATAACTTTGCTGTAGTTTCACTCCACACAAAGCCCGTTGTTTCGTGCACCCATGTGTTATTGGTTAGCTTTTCCAGTCCGACATGTGACAAATTCATCTTCAAGCCACTTCAAATTATTTTTTTGTTTGTCGTTTTTGATGATATAAACGTTTGTCGTAATTTATCGTTATAACTTAATTTGTCGTTTTTTGCTGTCCTGACCATTTTTCTACTTGCACATTAACATCTTGCAAAGTTATGAATGAATCGGTTTTGAATAAAGACCCGGTTATGTTGTGAGACATTTTGCTTAATCAGGAGCGGATTGCAGTAGGCCTATGCGAGGCTCTTTCTGCGCATTTCGGTAATAGGTACTCACTCTGGTATAGGACATGCAGGGTGGCTGTGAAGTTTAGATGCTGCATCACGTCATAACACATGCAGGAATTAAATCGTTTGAGTGACTCGCTTTCAGAATGCCAGCTTAGTTTGTTCAGTAATTATGTGAGGTAATGCAACTTCAAAAAAATATTGTGTTTCGACTTACAAGGAGTTTCGAAAGTACCAAAAGCTTTGAGCAATAGTAGTGACTCCCCATGGTTGATATTTTTCTTACCAAGTGACTCGAGTACATTGCACAAGTGGCTACACCGCCATGATCCTTTTTGCTGTCTGTAGTGCTCACAAGACTAGCATTTACCACACCTTAACCCATCCGACGTCGCCATACATGCAATATTTGAGTGCCCTATCGCTGCAGACATGAACGCCACAACGAGAACTGAGTCCAGAAATAAGCCAGTACTGTTTTTCTCGGCAACGCATTATGACCAAGTTTGCAAGGTTGTTGATCAACTCTTAACCAAGCTTTGTTGTTGCATCCTAGGATCACATGTCTTACGATAATAATTATCTTTGCTTTGCAGTTCCTAACAAGCTACTGATTGTATTGGACCTTACGCTCGTTTGCTGAATTGGAACACACGTCGCACAGTTTTCAAATGTTATTGATAACCTGGAGATCAGAGAAATAACGGTTTTCTGCATAAACACGAAAATACCCCCAAAACTGCATTCACAACCCCATTACAAAATTGCGAGTACAACTCTTAAAAACATTAAATCACTAACATTGCGAAGACTCTCAAATATCAATCACAGCAGCCAAATTATTATCGTACCAACACCGTAGTACAATTAGTGCAATCCAAGATATTGCAAAGTAACAATTATGGGGCGCCATGTGTAAAGCTTCGCAATATAAAATTTTGCATCATTTTTTTGGTTAATTTTGGTTAAATCACGTGCAATATCATATATTGTTGCAATTTATGTATATTACTGCAATATGTGTTAAATTGTTGCAATTTATGTATATTGCTGCAATTTGTGTAAATTGTTGCAATTTATGTATATTGCAAAAAAACCTTTAAGTCGGCTTTTAATTGCCATGGTGATATGCCAACTAAAACAGTCAGTGTTGCCCTTTCCCTTTTTCCATGATCTCATGTAGTGTACTGGCCTGAGGCGCTGTTGTACTGACTGTGCAGTGTGCGCCTATTGGTTTGGTTGAAACATTTAAGTTACTGGTTAAATGAATCATTTAAGCTACTACTGTTAAGCTACTGGTACCGGTATCCTTTGGAATACCACCAGCTAGACTAGACTAGACTATCGGTATGGGGGTAACAACTAGTATCAACTCCCAGGTGCAGTTGGGTTAGATTAGAATTAGGTTCAGTTAGGGTTAAATTTAGTTAGGGTTCATTCAGTTACAAAATATCGGTATCGATAGACTAGTTTGACATTTTTAATTTTACAGTTTACCGTATGTAACTGGCTACTGGTGTATCGGTATGCTGATCTGCTGATGTCAGGATGTAGCCTACCTGCTTTCTGTGGACAGATCACAGAAGTTACTGTAATCTGACATGTTTCAGCCATACAGTATATGCGCACACTGCACAGTCAGTACAACAGCGCCTCAGGCCAGTACACTACATGAGTTCATGGAAAAAGGGAAAGGGCAACACTGACTGTTTTAGTTAGCATATCACTATGGCAATTAAAAGCCGATTTAAAGGTTTCTTTGCAATATACATAAATTGCAACAATTTACACAAATTGCAGCAATATACATAAATTGCAACAATTTAACACATATTGCAGCAATATACATAAATTGCAACAATATGTGATATTGCACGTAATTTAACCAAAATTAACCAAAAAAATGATGCAAAATTTTATATTGCGTAGCTTTACACATGGCGGGCGCCCCATAAACAATTCATTAGGAAGACACAATTTTCGTTCTTGCAATTGAGAATATCCTAGCTACAGATGAAATGTAGGAATAATAGTCATATGTTACTCAGGACATTTGCAGCATGTTTATACAACCGGTAGGATACTTCGTTTGAGGTAGATCTTATTATCCCGATAGTGATTAGTAGTGGGTGAAACTGAGAAATAGAAATGACAGTTTGAACGCAGATTATCTTAAAAAACGTAAACTATTCTTAAACTTTTGTCATAGGCTGTGCAGTACAATATTTCTTATGGTAACTGAAGGTTTCGGCAACATAGATTCAGCTCCCATCATCATCAGTGCATGACAGGAAGTACAAAACTGTAATAAACTGGATTACAGTACTGTATAAAATTCTTACCAAAGGCTAAACAATAACCCAGGCAATCAGCAAAAATAAGTTAAACGATTATTACGTAATAAAAAATTATCAAGCTAAAAGCAAAATAAAATTAGCAAACAAGCAGAGATGGCGTGGAGTCACTTCGGAAGAGGCTTATGTCGTTGAATAAAATGTGATTCCAAGATATGCAATCTCATTAATGCTTTGGCTTTATTTTTCCTTTTTAAACATCATCTCTATTGTTTGAAACAGTAAAAGCTGGAACCAAGTTACTAGTTGCAATTAAAACGTTATCTGTCAAAAATAGACTCCCAAATTAGACAAAATACGGTATTCGAGAAGGGGTGAACTTCTGAAGACGTTGATGGTATGGTACCGCACATTACCAGGAATGCATTGAAAATTGAAAGCAGACACCTGCAAATCGCCAAGCACTGCTCTGTACTTGTTTCTGTCTTTATAGATATCTTTATCGGCTGGTGTTGCAGCCATGTCTGCTCCCAAAATTATCTGAATCTCACTCGTTTCTTGCATGTTACAACGTCTATCGTTTTGTTGCTTCTTCCTTTTCTCGAGTTGTCCGACTATACTGCATCTAATTATCCTGTTTTGTGATAGTTTTGAGAAAAGCTGTTTTTGCAGATGGCTTTTACGAACATATAAACTATTGTATATGGTAGCTTTGAAAAAGTGTAAAGTTTTTTTCTCCCGGAAGCTTTTCGTGATGCCCTCTTTGGTGGGAAACGCTTTAAATTAAGTAGTGTTGAACCGAAAAGCAGGACCAATTATAGAGATTTCGGACTTTTTTTATTCTTTTATTGATGGTACGCAAATAAAAGACACTACTACTATACAAAACTCCAAAAGATGAGACGAAAAAAATTGAAGAACTAATTTTTTGATGTGGAAGCTTGTAGAGACTGACGAAAACTTTTGGAATTTTTGGTTAATTGTTGAAACAAGTTATGAAACAGACGTTTTGCAAAGGTATAAGAGAGCATCTTCACAAAAAGCTTAACAACATATTCCGTAACTTCTTCAACCGCATTTTCCGAAAGTGCATGACCTTCATGACAAGATATTTCTTCCAAATATGAATTATAATGAGCATGAAAAAAAACTGCTGAAACTACATTAAAAAAATCTATTCTATTCTCTGGCTTGAATGTTTCATGACTACATTTAAGATAAACAGTGTTAAGTAACGAAACAAAATTCTCATTTGGATAGTAAAGTCAACCTTCTTTTTTTTTCAAGTGCTTTAACCAGTTTTCCTGTTGGTGTGGGCTTCGTCATAATCTCTACAATAGAAGATGCAAAGGCAAACTTTGATTTTGCTTTGTAAACACAAAACCTCCCAAATACTCAATTGCATCAGCTTCAAACTGAGTTATTGCAGCAATGCAGTTCTCATCAGCATCATTTAAATTCCAGTTGCAAATTATATTTATGATATCTAACAATTTGCTAGAGGCTTCTGCTTTCGTGATACTACTACCATCATCAAAAAATGACTTTAAATCACAACAACTTTGGGTAAAAAACTTCGCAACATTATCTTTATTTTATGTCACAGCAAACGCTTGAACCAGCTAATAGCCAGAAACAGCGCTGTCTTGCTCTACGGTACCAGCTTCTGCAATTTAATTCTGCCACTTCCACTTAGAACATATTTATCCAAAATAGACTTCCAAATTTGCGCAAACATGCTGTTCGAGGAGGGGTGAACTCCTGAAGACGTTGATGGTATATTAGCATTTGGATCAGAATCAATTTCTATGGTCAGCAGAGCTTGGGGAACATTAGCAGGAATGCATTGGAAATCAAAATCAGACACTTGTGTAAAGCCAAGCATTTCGATGTATTCAAAAATTTCAAGAAATTAGATAAAGAAAAATTCGGAAGTATAACAGTGAACTGTAGAAAAATGAAATATTTTACTAGAGAACTCGATAATATGCAGTCAGAGCTTGATTACTAATTTATTAGCAAGAAAAAAACTATATAACATCGAAATTAAAAAAATATATATTATAGCTAATCTGAAACAATACACAATGCAGCTGAAAGAACTAATAGTCTACAATGTAATTTAGGTGATTGCCTTTGGGTGTTGCAAGAAGAATTGTTGTCAGTGAAATATGTAACCGGATTTATTTAAATTCTTTGCGAGTTGCCTTTTATTACAGTTTAAAAACATGTTAGTAATGTAACTAATGCAATTAATTTTGTTTTTATATGAATTGTAGCATTAGCTAAGCAGCTAGACAGTTTCCAGGTATTGCCATCTGCCAGTCAAAGTTGTAATGATTGCAACTACGTACCATACATAATATTGTGCTTAGAAGCGATTGTAGTACAATAACTAAACTGACTTAGGTTCCAAGCTGCATAATCTGCTTAACCAGCCATAAAGAGTATAGCCCGATACAGCAGAAACTGCAATTGAGAAAAAAGTGCTAAGAACTCTTCTGCAGACTATTGGTGCCTATATTTGCAGTAGGAATTGATTGCAGTAGAATAATGAGTTACGCATTATAGGGTGTCGGAGAGGTGACTGTAAGTTATCCACAACCTCTTATTAAAAGTATCAACCAAGATAGTTTAGGCTACTCAGCTTACCTATTACCCAGTTACCGGTACCGGTGTGCGTTAACTAACAACAACGAACATATCGACTAGGCAGTAGGCCAAAACAGCAGACCTAGGCCTAATAATGTACCACATGTACGCTACCTGGTAGCAACACAGTAAATAGGTACAATTCAACTCAGCGTTGTCGTGATTTTTGTGTAAATCAGCCTAAACCTTGAAGCACCAGTTACCGCATCTTTGCTCTGTGTAGTTGCGCCATACAGGCTGATTTATTTGCACTAAACTAGACTTATACAGCGCACATGCACATTTACTAAGTCATATTTATTGTATTTCCAAACTAGTTTACACCTCCGCTTGCTCAATAAATAGGCTAATTTGTTTTACAGACCAGTAAATTATGGGCAGAACTGCACTCCATTAACAGAATCCGCTTCAATTCTGAGTAGCCTCAGTCAAGTGTGACTGTGGAGTCATGTGATGTAGTTTGCTAACCTCTATAGAGAACTCTGGTGGCTGTGTTGATGAAGAAGTAATGCAGAGTTGGAAATCACGCCTACCAGATATCACAGCGGGTAACGCCACTTGTGACATTTACAACAAGGACGACGAAAGCAGAATTTTTTTCGGGCCTTGCCAGATAAAACTTTCAGTGAAAAAGGAACTGAATGTAAAGGAGGAAAAAGGTCAAAAGAACGGATTACAGTCATGTTCTGTGTGTAAACATGGATGGAGAATTTGAAAAAACTTTAGTGATTGGAAAATATGGAAAACCGAGGTGTTTTAAGTCTGTTGACACAAGGACACTGCCTGTTACATGGGAGCATAACAAGAAAGCATGGATGACCTCTGAAATTTATCAAAGGTGGCTTCAGAATTTCGATAGCAAGATGCGAAGATAAAATCGCCAAGTTTTATTACTTCTTGACAATGCTCCAAGCCATCCAAAAAACGTGAATGTGACAAACGTAAAACTTGTGTTTTTACCAGCCAATACGACATCCATGCTTTAACCACTAGATCAGGGAATAATCAAGGCTGCCAAAACAATCTATTGAAAACGACTTCTGCAGTCTGTGTTAGCTAAAATGGATAAAGAAGAGAATGTGAAGAATGTGTCAAAATGCGTGTCTGTTTTAGATGCTGTACATTGGATTGATACAGCTATTCGAGAAGTCCGTTTTTCTACCGTTAAGAAGTGCTTCCAAAAATGTGGAATCGGCGATGTTGATGAAACAAGCACTTCAGACAATAGGACAATGTGGTCTTAAATGACCTTGTTGCAAATATCCAAGGTCATAATGATCTGTTGTTGCAATCTTTTGATAATTTTGTTGCATGTAACAACGATGTAGAAACGTGTGATAACACAACCACAAACTTGGAAAATCAAGTGCTGTAGGAATACCTTGAGCTGCAAAACAAGATTTTAGCTGAAAGTGATAATGAAGACAAACTGCCTGAAAAAAATGAAGCAAGTTCTTCTATCGACAAACACAGCAAATCTTCTTTGACATCAGTAAGAGCAACTTTGAAATGTGTTGAAGACATAAAATCTTTTCTATTGGAAAGAGAAGATTCCAGCTGAAAGTGATAATGAAGACAAACTGCCTGAAGAAAATGAAGCAAGTTCTTCTATCAACAAACACAGCAAATCTTCTTTGACATCAGTAAGAGCAACTTTGACATGTGTCGAAGACATAAAATCTTTTCTATTGAAAAGAGACGCAGCCCACCTTCTTACACCTCTGTATGAAATTGAAAAAGGACTCTGTGAAATGTCAACGAGTTCATTAAGACAAAAATCCATTCGTGACTTTTTTAATAATTGTGATTAAATGCATGCATATTGATATTTTTTCTTCATAAAATAAAAACCTAACTTCGTTTTCAAATTGTGCGTACTTACACGTACGAAGTAGCATTTAAATATACAACCCCAATTCCAATTGCTACAAACAGGATGCTTCAAAGCAAAATTTGCTAACACGATCACTTGATGACGGTCCCATGGGTGGTCAGGTTAGCAGGGTTCCACTGTATTAAGTTTCAACTTATCAACAAGTCATCCCTTGTTGAATTCAACTGATTTGTCTGCAATACCTTGAGCGAAGTCTTATACGAAATATTGCAGCCTTTAATTTTTGCACAGATTGTTAAGCACTGTAATCGCTGCTTTAAAAGTGAGTTTTATGTCGCGATTTCTTGCCCTTAAAATCGAACACAAGCTCGATGATTTAATTTCTTTTTGTGTGAAAGCAGTCGTCCTTCAAGCTGCGCAAATCCTTCGAGAATCATCGCGTTTTTTGTTTGAATTTACTGCAAGATTTGCCAGTTTGTTTGAAATGTCAGACAAGCAAGATCTTTTTGCTGCAGACTTGTGTAGTATTGTACTGACCGGTTAGCTCAGTTGCTAAGCGCACGCTATCGGTGCGGGAGGTCTAAGCTTCAATTTCCGGGTTGGCCAAATCGCCACAGCCTTGCCAACGGCTCACCACTGTTGCGACGTTTTTTCGAAGCTGTGTAGCCCAGGCGCTGAGCCACGGAGATGGGCCCCGCCACTGATTACACACTTCGGCATAATACGACGAGTATAATGAAGATTTGATTTTTGTGTAGCATTATCACTGTACACATGAAGAAATTTAAGGATAATAGTTTTATTGAGATTTCGATCACTGTATTACAGAAATGTAAGAAGTCGTAACAATATTAAGTAAATAGAGCACAGGTTACAGGAATTTAAACTTACTTCATGTGTGATAATGCCCACCTATATTTTGCACGATTTTATTATTATTTTTTAGTTGTAAAAGCGAAGTCACTTTACTGTTTTCTTAGACGTTTGGGTCCCTAGACAGCTTTATCGGGAAGCCATTATGGGTGCTTGCAGCTGCCATCTAGCTCAACTACTGTGTTGCTTGTGGATTGGTTTCGTGACCAAAACTTGGATCAAGTTGCAAGTAAGACTCGGACAATCCACAGATGAAGTTATGACGTAAGTTGATGACGTCATAACTTGCGTAGTAAAACGTGGCAAAATTTCCCAAAAAATACCATATGGGGTGTATTTCAACTTTAATAACTATATCATTTGACGATGTAGAAACTTGAAAATATATCTCACGAAAGTAAGCGTACTTTAACACCTGCTGTGCAAATTTTGTAAACTTTTGACTGATATTTTCATGCAATTAATAAAAATTTAAAATGAAAGGCATAATTCGCATATTTCATTAAAACTTAGCCTATTATACAATTAGCAACCATTGCAACACATAATGGTTTTTTTTTGGAGCGGTATCTCGCTAAGATTACTGTACTTTTCCACTGCGATATTTTTAACAATGACGTCATCACTGATGATGTCATCATCATCAAGTACCGTGCTCATACATACGAGCGTTGGAGGTCATGTGCTTCCAGTTTGATCGGTGATATGCTTCATGAACAAGCTTTTCAATGGATAAATTTGGGTTTAACCATTTTCGAAGATTCGTTATATACGTCATTCTTGGTCTGCCTCTGCTTTTGTTTTCTTTGATTTTTCCGGTAAAAGTAAGATGTTCAAGTTGTCCTTTTCTTAATACGAGTCCAAAGAATTCGCATTGTGATGATGTCATATTGCTAAAAAACGTCAAATTTTCTAATGTGGAGATAACAGGTAATCAAAACAACGCAACTACTATTTATGTAACAGGGCTAGATCACGTGATAAACGATGACGTCACATTTTGATGACGTCACATGGTTTTAATTGCCGACTTCGTTGCGAATATTGGTCCAGAGCTTTCATCCATCCCTGCTTACATGGTACAAGTATTGGGAGCCTCACTGCCAGAGACCATAGCTTCTTTCAAAAACGCTCACCTGAGATTTTGATGCCACGTCATGTCCATGTTGTCAAATGCATCACAATGTCAAAGCCAAAAAAAATATCCAGGCAAATCTACTTTTTAAGACTTCAATAACAAATTTATAACCTTTGATGATTTCATCATATTTTAATGCAAATAAAATAATTTTCATCTTTTTTCATCAAGTTAGCAAGCAAATGATTTTCATCGGTTTTGCAGAGTTAGTGCGATGCATTTCATTTATTGCTACATGGTAAGCTTTCTCCAAAGTTCTCTACAGTTCGTCGGCAAAATCGCCAAGCTATACCACGTATGCGCAACATATCATTCATAACGAGTTCGATTCACGCTTGGGGCCAATCGCAATTGAAACATATTTTTATAATGGCTGTTGACTCATAGAGCACAAGCAAATTTCGCCATTTCTTTTGATGCATTAGCCTATTTCATTTTCTGCCCAATGCTTCGTAAATAACCCCACTAACATATTATTTATGTATATTTTAATTCAGCTTTAGCGTCAGCTCATCACCAATGGTTATTGGTAATTGATGCACTGATTTTTAAAAGCTTGAAATTTGGACAGTTTTCCGTTAATCGGTTTAGCAGTAACTATTCTTCAAAGCAGTGATTTTCAACTTTTTTATTCAGGATTGCCGGTTGTAGGCTAAGCACAGATAGTAACTGAAGTGACTACAACTATTCAAAAAGCTTACTAAGAGTCGTTGTAGTTAAAGGTCCACTTGCAGTTGAAGTTATGTCACCCAAACTCATTTTTGACTTCATATCCTGCTTTCCACTTGCCAGTTTGCGCAGTGGTAACAACATTTCTATCGATGCAAGAGGTCTGGATTCAATTCTCGGGCCAATCAAATGGAACTCAGTGGTGTCAAAGACTCACCACTCTTGCGACCGTTTTTAGGATTTTGAAACTGTGTTGCCTTTGTATAGCTGCGCTGGACCACAGAGATGAGCCTCGTCAAATGTGACCGCAAGTAAAAAGATTTGATTCGAGCCTGCTTTTCTTTACTAGGTGCAGTGATGGGCACGGCACAATAAACCTTTCTGTACTAAACGATAACGATAATCAGTAACTTCAAAAAAGCCCTGGCGATACCGATAATTGATAAATTTTAATTTTTTATAAATTATCTTCAATAAATGTTGCAGTAAATTTTCCATGTGTTTGACGAAGTTTTGTTGCAAGTCACTTTGTAAAATGTGTTTCTAGATTTTTCGAGAAAGGAAAGCAGTTGAAGGACTCTGCCGTGGCATTAAATAAAACAAAGAGAGATGTTTTTAAATTGCAACAACACTTTAGGAATATAGTGTATTTTTTCCATAGCACCAACTCACCAAAATTTGTCGTCATTGTAATCACCCTGTATGTTGCTTCTCATTACAATGACGACAAATTTTCAATTCTTGCTCGAGGTCGTTGCTTCATCTTTCCGCCTTAGAAGCTACTTTTATTAAATCTCTCAAACCTATCCTCTGCAAACATAAAGAATTCGTTTATTCTTTAAAACTATCTTAACCCTCTGACTCCCCAGCCAATCAGAGCTCTTCTGTCTGATTTCTATTGGTTACTTCTAACCAACCAATCAGAGCTCTTTATTTCTAACCAATCAGAACTCTTTCTTTCCCTTTAAAAACCAGTTCGGTTCACTTATTCTTCATTCTGACGATTTCCCCTGAAGAGAGTCAGATGAAAAGCTTTGGGAAAAATGAATCTTCTACTTCAAGCTAACTAAATTTAACAGCCACAGTTTACATTATGCCGATGCCACATTTAGCAATTATCCAATCATATAGAACTCACCAGAGAATTTCCCAGCAGTGGGGGCGATTCAAGACGAAGACATTTCACAACAACAGATAATATATGGTTTTTTGAACTTTGAGCAATAAAGGCTCGAGGAGTAAATCCAAGATTTAGATATAAGTTATATCAATACACTGAAGATAAGAGCAACTGCTCGAGAGCAATAAGAGCTCAGGTAAAATTATGAAATTACTTTATCAAATTGCACTTTCAACGTGCAAGCAGCTAGTTCTGTCTTATAGTTTCAAACTGCATTCTTAACGTGCAAGTTGCTCATTCTGATTTTACAACGATGCAGTGTCCGTTAACATTAAGCGAAAAAATATCACAAGTTCAGGGCATAATCAAGCAGCTTAGTGAGTTAAAAGAAAGGTCATTACGACGTACAAGTAACCATAGGTTCTAGCAACGCAGATGACAACACTTGGTATCATTTCCTTGGTAAAAGTTCACATTAAACTTTGCGACAGCGTAACAACCTACAAATAACCGAATTTCACAATTCTTTAAGTCGATTATCATCTTTCCAGGCTTTAAATATTCCATTCATGAGCTATGTTTGTTGCATCTATGATTCCAATTGGTGGATTGGCCAATGGCCATGTACTTAAAACTGATTCTCATGAAAATGATTTTCGAATAGACTTTCTACATCCTTGAGGAATTTCCAAATATTTTTATTGGCTTTCTTATCAAGACATTTGTTGGATTCCTTCATCACATGTGCTTTGTAAAATTAGTCAGCCCAAATTGACTTCAAGCTGCTGCAGCAATTCGAAGTGCCACCACAGCTTAAAATATACAATTCTTGAATCAGAACACAACCACATTATAGCATGTTACAATTCTTTTGTGCCTTGAATTGTTACAACTTATATTACAGAAGTGAGTGTAAGATGTTATTTTGATTGTAGTTAACAATTTGTTAGCAATGCAGTTTAGCTTAAAGAGCTTGGGGTTTGGATTTGGGTTTGCTGTACTTGTTTGTTGAAATATTTCCAAGTATTTACATTAGTTGCTGTGATATTTGAAAAACATGAAAAAAATGATTTTAACTCAATCAATGCAGTAAAACTTGCTTTGATTTTTGAAAAGCATGGTATATTTGTTGAAGCACGTTATTCAAAAAGGTCGAAAATGCTATTTGAGATTATTTCATTAGTATAGTTCAGGAACATCTCAAAAACGTAAAACTATTTTTTGTATTTCGTTTCCCTCATGAGGATTTTGGGGCATTTTAATACCTACCTAAAATTTTTTAAAGTGCTAATAAATGCTAAAGGAGTTGTTTAGACCAAAAATAATGCCATTTTTGGATTTGCCACCCTCAAAAATCGTGGAATAGACACTTCAACCACTTTTCTATCTCAAAAATAACCTATGAATCAAAAAATAAGTCAAACGGATGAAGAGCGACAGCTGATGGCGACCAAAATTTTGAAGAGTCAACTTTCGAGAACTACTGATCTGATCTGAATAATTTCTTTCTGGACTTTAATTTTTGAGAACTACAACATATAACCCAAAAAGCAATGTCCTTCCTGGCCTACTAAACGAGAAGTCATGACGACTTCCTCTTGTTAGGTCGGAGGCTAACATCAGCTCTCCATCACCAACAGTGCAAAGCACTTCAGTCAAACGTACCATAGAGCGGGACAACGCTGTTTCGGGCTATTAGCCCTCATCAGCCGCCCTCAGGTAAGATGTATTCATCTCTCAGAATGAATGAACTTGCCAGGATAATTCATCTCTTCGAATAAATAAATCCTAAAGAATTCAACCCTTGTGGCACGTATTCACTCGCGTGTTTACGTCACCGCGTGGTCAAATCCTTTACGTGGCCAGGGTGAAGAGCAATAACTAAAAAAGCAATGTCCTTCCTAAACTACTGGATGGGAAGTCATAACGACTTCCTCCTGTTGGGTCGGAGGCTAACATCAGCTCTCCATCACCAACAGTGCAAAGCACTTCAGTCAAACGTACCATAGAGCGGGACAACGCTGTTTCGGGCTATTAGCCCTCATCAGCCGCCCTCAGGTAAGATGTATTCATCTTCCAGAACGAATAAACTTGCCAGGATCACTCACCCCTTCGAATAAATATATCCTAAAGAATTCAACCCTTGTGGTACGTATCCACTCAAGTGTTTACGTCACCGCGCTGGTCAAATCCTTTACGTGGCCAGGGTGAAGAGCAATAACTAAAAAAGCAATGTCCTTCCTAAACTACTGGACGGGAAGTCATGACGTCCTCCTGTTGGGTCGGAGGCTAATATCAGCTCTCCATCACCAACAGTGCAAAGCACTCAAGTCAAACGTACCACAGAGCGGGACGGTGCTGCTTCGGGCTATTAGCCCTCATCAGCCGCCCTCATGTAAGATACATTCATCTTCCAGAATGAATGAACTTGCCAGGATCACTCATCCCTTCGAATAAATATATCCTAAAGAATTCAACCCTTGTGGCCCTTGTGTTTACGTCACTGCGCTGGTCAAATCCTTTACGTGACCAGGGTGAAGAGCAATAACTAAAAAAGCAATATCCTTCTGGGACGGGAAGTCATGACGACTAGGCCAGGAAGGACATTGCCTTTTTAGTTATTGCTCTAGGTCAGGAAGGACATTGCTTTTTTTTACCAGCACGATGACATAAACACAAGAGTGAATACGTGCCACAAGGGTTGAATTCTTTAGGATATATTTATTCGAAGGGATGAGTGATCCTGGCAAGTTCATTCGTTCTGGAAGATGAATGTATCTTACCTGAGGGCGGCTGATGAGGGCTAATAGCCCGAAACAGCGTTGTCCCGCTCTATGGTACGTTTGACTTGAGTGCTTTGCACTGATGGTGATGGAGAACTGATATTAGCCTCCGACCCAACAGGAGGAAGTCGTCATGATTTCCCATCCAGTAGTTTAGGAAGGACATTGCTTTTTTAGTTATTGCTCTTTACCCTGGCCACGTAAAGGATTTGACCAGCGCGGTGACGTAAACACACGAGTGAATACGTACCATAAAGGTTAAATTTTTTAAGATATATTTATCCTAAGGAATGAGTGATCCTGGCAAGATCATTCGTTCTGGAAGATGAATGTATCTTACCTGAGGCAGCTGATGTGATGAGGGCTAATAGCCCAAAACAGCGTTGTCCTGCCCTACGGAACTACAACATATATTAAAACCAGGGATGTATCGATTCCAAAATTTTTTGCGATGCCGATTCTTGTTGAAATGCCGATTCTTTGAATGAAGTGACTCAACAGCAGCTTTACAATGAGACCTACCCGTGCTTCATTTCCAAGATTGCCGTTCGCTTCATTCAAAACCACAGGTATTGTTTTGTAACGACAACATTGTGATGCAATAAACTTCTCTTACTATTGTGCTGCTGTTGCACAATAAGCTTTTGAGCAAAACAATTACCAATGCGCTCGCAAAGCAATAGAAACTTGTTTGTTTCTTTCTTTTTCTCAACACTTGCGTGTGTAAACGCTTTCATAAAAAAAAATTGTTTCTGGCTAATAAAAAACGCAAATATAACACTATCTTATTTGGGAAAATTAGCAAGTTTGTTATGTACGAAGAATTGGTAAGTATCAGCTATATTTTACCGATGCCAATTCCAAAAAATTGCCGATACTTGCCAACGCCGATTCTGATTAATCGACAAATCACTAATTAAAACCACACACTTCACGACTTAGTGGTTGTATTTCTTTTTTTCAAACTCACCAGTAACTTTACAAAACCAATTCAATCTACCTCAGCTTCATGTAAAAGTATGCCAAAGCTTCAGAAAAGGGTCCTACATTTACAGATTTTATCACTTAGCTTGTAATGAAGAATACAAGTTACAAAGTGTGGAAAAATGCTCATGCTTCAATAAAATTTGCAAGCCAATCTCACATATACTAAAAATGCAAGTTTGATTAAAACAGTTTAGACCTAGAAATACTTTCATAGCTGAATCACAGAAATAACGCTTCTACCTCCACATACAAAAAAATCCGAGCTTACCTAATGGTTTCATTGACATCGCCAAGAGCATTGGACACTTTATGACAACTTTCTAATGGTAAATCATTTAATACTTTGTTCTTGCTGCTTCTCATTCCGACAGGCAGTTCATCCTAAAAAGTTTTGCATTTAAAAAAAATAATAAATGATTTAACATCAAAACCAGTTCCGGAAACACGTAAAAATATTCAATGGTTCTTTACCAGATATTTGAAATTAATTTAATAGTATTTTGTAAATCAATACATTAATTGTAATTGATAATGATTTAAAATAAATTCAACCACATTAAATTAAATTAATAAGTATCCAAATTTAAATGAAAGTTCATACAACGTTAACCAAATGAAGAAATTACACTTCCAAAATAAACCATTATTATTTCAGAACAAGGAGTCAGTTTCAGATCACCCTGTGTATAAGCATATCATTTTGACGAATCAATGTCAAAAATTCTGTGGCATTTCATGAGATCAAGTATAGGAGAGTGGCTTACACGCTTTGCAACTTATACCGGAATGTTCATATAATTGTGATTAAAAACGTAATTGGATCTTTTGTGTAAATGTGATAGTAATATACTTAAGGGCCAATTTACAATTACTTTTTACTTTTATGAAGTTCACCTAAACTTTTTCTCTTTAGACTTTAGCTGCATCGTCTATCTTTAGCATTAACATTAGAGCATTTCCTATCTTGGATTTTGTTCTTTTTTGTGTACGCAAATAGTTCAAGCAACCAATGTCACCTGTATTATGCATGGCAACACAAGTTCAATTGCAGACTATCTATATCTGTAATTTGTAAAAAAAAAGTAATTGTATTTATTATCATAATTTGAGTTTTTCAGTAATGTATGTAAAAAATTGAAAAGTAATTGCAAAATATAATTGATTTGTTTTACTGTAATTGATATAACTCTGAGCACGAACTCTTTCTTTTGGAGCTAACGTCTATGACAGCCAGTATGTAAGCATCCTAGTCTGCATTTTTTGTTTTTTTTTTTGTTTTTTTTTTTTTCAGTAAAATTTTGGTCATAGTTCAAATTAAATTCGTAAAAACAGAAAAAATTAAAGCCATTTTGGTCAATTGGCCGAAGTAAATATCCTGTGAATATGCAAGCAACAATTACAAACGGACTACCCGTATCACAGTATCAGGCTTAACAGACATCAAACTGATCAAAGTAATTTTTATTTCTGTTACGATTACAAAATAGCAGATGTATATTTCGTTCAACATCTCGTTACTTCAAAACATGACCGAAAAAAATTGAAATGACCAAAACTTTGGTAGACAGCTAGGTCAATTGATCGAAGTCAAATTTTGAAAAAAATAGCCCAGACCCTAGTAAGTATAGCGTTCATCATTTTACATTGCTGGTGTGACGATATAAGAAGATAGCAAGCTTAAAATATACTAAACAACCAAATATTTCATATCGTTTACATCGTACGGTAAGACATTTTAATGCATTTTGCCAGTTCCAGTAAATTTAAATCATTTAACATTGTCACAATATTTCTAAAATCAATGAGATGCTACACCTAACATTTTATCCTTTTTCTAGCTATTGAAAAAATCGTTTAAATTGAAAAAATTTGCAGGTGTGAATTACAGATAGCAAAGCAATTTCTGTTGGGTGTTTATTCGTTTTTTTAAAAAGGAACAGAAAATTTTAAAAACTACTTTGAGATAGTAAGTAATTTGTTGAGCCACGCAAATAATTCAACCCTGGTTAGTTAGCTTAACAAATTACACTCCCATCACATTGTTCATGGTATCACGCACTAATAATAAACATTTTGTTCATGGTATCACGCACTAATAAGCATTTTGTTCATGGCATCACGCACTAATAATAAACGTAAAAATTGGTGAGCCAGGTAGGCTCAGATCTCTGGTCTGCTAGACTAGCAGCATAAAGAACTGTAAGCACTGGTGCCAATTTGCGGGGAGATGGGGAGGTTTATTCTACCCATAGCTTGCAGCATGGTGAGAAACCTCCCCATAAAAATCTCTCCCATTTAATACCTTGTTCAAGAAACATTAAAACCTAAAATCCGCTGTGTTTGTTAATTAAAATTAACTTGATATTTAAAGGAGTATTTTACATTCTTACTTGCGTATCTACACCAGCAAGCGTACCGTCCCAACACGGTACTCGCTCAAGAATTTTACAACTCAGAAACCTACTTACATGATGGTGCGTGCACACGTGTGTAAGCACATTCCCACAGTATGAAAAATTTGGTTTTGGCATCCTGGTCAAGCAGCGGTGCTAAGACGTAATAGCACCATAAGACTCTTTAGAGTCTGATAGTACTGCAGATAATTATGAGAATCGTTAAATGTGAAAATACACTCGCAGAAAAAATTCCATAATACTTTTCAGAAAAACTGCCATAATATTAGCAATTCCAAACATACAAAATAGTGATGAGGAATTTTGTTAACCTCGAAATATCAAATATGCTTAGCATGAGCAAACGCCAAAATTTTCATGTGGGGGGGGGGGCGTGAAGAAACTTTTCCAGGTTAAGGTACATTTTTTCTTGTGGAATCTAAGCGATAAAGGCTTTTGGTGTGTATTGGAGGACGCCAATGAGAAGGGCATGAGCTTGGAGTCAAGCCCCCCTTGCGTACGACTTATGCTGAGCATAATTACTAGCCATTTCAATGTGTCATTTTGAAACTTTTTTTCATAATTTTGTTTGCAAGAATTCGCCATGAGCACGCCGAAAACGCGTTGCTATCGTTTTTTGGAAACGTGTTTGTTATTTATTGAGTTGAAATAAACAAAAACGTACGAGAAATGTGAGACTTCAAAAATCTTCAAGGGATTATTGCTACGGTAAACTTGCTAACTCGCTCGCCTCTGGCTGAATTAGATGCTGATCGCAAAAACCAAAAGTTAGAAAAATGCTTTACATAACACAATGTTTTTCTAAACAATGATTTGATTTGGGCGTGAGAAATATTGCAATATATTGAAAATAGCAAATCAAGTGAAGCGTATCAATTGAAGACAAGAAAGCAAAAACATTAACTAGAGCTCGACCGATACAACTTTTTCAGGCCAATACCGATACCAATATTTTCAAAATATTTAAACCGATACCGATAACCGATATTTTACCTATGATATTTTGTCACTAATTTGAGTATTTTCGATTAACTCGACAGTACAAACTTCACTAATCCCTCTCCAAAGAAACACTATCAGTGTATAAAAGTCACAGTACAGTATTATTCACAAAAAATTCTCAACAGTTTGGCAATTGATTGGCAATTTCGTCACTTATTTCAATTAAATAAATTTCAATAGCTTAACCCAGCTCCAAACAAGCACTCTTACAAACACAAGTCACAGTACAGTATTATTCAATTGCAATTCACAAAAAAATTCGCAACAGTTTGCTCTAATTTCAATTAACTTAAGCTTTAATAGCTTAACCCAGCTCCAAACAAGCACTCTTACAAATACAAGTCACAGTACAGTATTATTCAATCGCAATTCACAAAAAAATTCGCAACAGTTTGCTCTAATTTCAATTAACTGAAGCTTCAATAGCTTACCCCCCCCCCTCCAAACAAGCACTCTCACAAACACAAGTCACAATGCGTGGTACATGCGAGGGCGAGCACATTGTTGATTTCTTGCATGTGCGAGCTGTACACGCCAAGCAAATAGAACGCACCAACGAGCTCGTGTCTGCTTTGAAAAACAAAACAGTTTAGAAGTAATTGGTGCTTTGTACTGTCGCTCAAATAAAGCATGCTAGTGTAAGACGATATTTATCGGTGGTAGATAACCGATAGGATATATCGGCTTGGTTCTGATATCAGCCGATATATATTGGCTGACCGATTATCGGTCAAGCTCTAGCATCAACAGCTGATTCCGATCCCCAAAAAAACAATTTGGAATGTTAGACCATGAAAACATGCGTATATGTAAGGTTAGCAGAACAAATCAACAAACAGGAAATTCTAGGTTTAATGACCTTTTTTCCATCGTGAGCAAAAGCATTTCGTTGATTTAGGTTTGACTGGAAGTGTGCCAGCGGCGAATTACTTCTTTAAGTTGTTAGTTCACGAAGCACACCTCTTCAAAAATCTCACGGATTGAATGTCAAGTGTTACGCAGGATAACAGACTTATCGGTACTCGCACTCAACGCATTTGCAAGTCAAAGTCTAATGCGTCTCGAAAACCTACCCATTCTTTGGGGTAAGCAGCACAATAATGCGTATTTTTCGAGATCTTTGTTACTTTGCTTGTACTCGCACAAAACCTCCCCATGTTTTAAGAGTAAGTCGGCGTCAATGGCTTAAGTGTTTGGCCCACTTATTGTCATCCACACTGAGTGCACTTAAATTTGCATCATATTTCTTAATTCCAAATGCTCTCATATTATAAAGTCTCATAACATTGAAAAGTTGGTTATAAGCCATCATACAATTAACTACTGCAAATAACCATGTCAAATTCAATGATCTTACTTCTGAACACGGTTTCACACTGCATGCTTCATTTGCACAGACTCCTTTATCTTCATCAAAAAACTTGCACGATTTAAACAAGTTAACCTAAATCATAACAAAGCATGGTTAGTGAGTAAATAAAAATTTCACGTTTTCAATTACCTAAATGGTCATGTTGAAACACTTCATTTGTTTTCGCACTTACACATTTCTGGCTAATTTAACATAGCTAAGACCTTTGCAGCTGGGTCATTTACGTAAAGCATAATCAACCAATTTTTTTAAGTTTTGCAACCACTAGTCTTAAATATTTTTGATTTCGACATATCTTACCAAACGTCCTTAAATAAACGCATTAAAAAAAAATTTCTTTTATCTCGACTACTTTTCGAGTTACGGCCATTCAAAATTTTGACCACTAGATAAGGTTTAAGAAAAAAATTCTTGGTCACGCTTGATGATTTTTGTTAATTTTTTCATTTCTAAAGCTAAAATGAAAAAAATTCATTTTAACCATTTTCGGGGTCAAGACTCCAGAAAGCTGTCTTTGACATAAAAATGGGTTTAGAGTACATATAACAGGTGAAATTTAACTTTTTAATTTTTAAATTGAAGGTTTGGTTCATCGAACGATTACAAAAAAGCAAACCAGTTTTAAAAATTTTTTTTGCAGATTATGTTCTGCAAGGCTCATGTTTACCTCAAATAAAGCTTGAGGACGTTGTTTTTTTTGTTTTGCAACATTTTTGCTAAATAGATCAGACACCATTTCAACAGTATTTTGCTTTTTGAAAATAAATGCTTGGTTGATACTCTGGAGACAGCTTTAACACATACATACCTCAAAACAGTTTGATTTGGATACATAGCTATGACATTTTGATTAAAACTAAAACGATTTTTAACATACCGATAAGAATAGCAAAGTATAATGATTTCATCTCGAAGCTTTTCGTCTGACACTCATCGGGAGAAGATCGTCAGAAATTCAAAAGAACTGCTACACCCTTGCCTGATTTCTAATGCTCCAGTGTATAAGACTGATGTAGTTAGGTTTTTCTGACACGAAACCTTAGTGTGTTAGGTTAGGTTTTTCTGACGCGAATTATCCATTGAAATTATGCGTGTCAACAATAGCACATTATACTATTTACCATTCGTTTTGATTTACCGATAGCTAGTATAAACAATTTATGTGAATTGGCAGCTCAATTCCATAAATGTCTTCAGAAATTTTTAGCAGTCTGTTTCACATGTAAAAGCTAATAAAAGTAATTACACTGTTGGGCCGAAGACTATGTAAAATAGCACTACACATGAAAAATAAGACACATATAATAATGGCAGTGTCATAGGCAATGACATACTACACACCATGGAATTTGTACTTTTTATTCGCTTGAAGCTTAGTCATGGGATTTTTTTTTTTTAATTTTAGCCACGTCTTTTGCATCAGAGTATAGCATATTCCTGTGCTACTTGTTGGGGTAGCTACTTTGCATTGGATTTGCTGGAATGGTACCCAGCAAATGGCCGAGTTGTATAGAGCATCCGTCTCTTGACCTGTAGACTATGAGTCAGGTCAAACCAATGACTTTAACATTGGTATTCACAGCTTCCCTGCTTGACGCTCAGCATTAAAGGGGTAGTGTGGAGAACAAGCCGACAAGTTCACTTGTTATATCGTTGGCACTTAGTGGGATTCCCCCATCTTGGTGTGGTAGACAGATGGCTGGCAACTTCTAAGTGAGCTCGCATAGCGCATAGATCGCTTTTGTGGTAGGAGGATAAATATACAGCTAAATAAAAAAAATAAATAATAAATGTCATCTTTGTTTGGCCAACAAAATGTATGAGAGGGTCCTGGTGGACACATGAAATTAACTTGGGCATCTAAGCTAAGTGATGGGTTTGATATATGTGAATGACTACATTGCTTGTAAATACGATGGAGATTGGTGGAGTGAATTAGTCTTAAAGGTAGACATCTCA
This sequence comes from Trididemnum miniatum, assembly GCA_964006365.1. Classification (NCBI taxonomy): domain Eukaryota; kingdom Metazoa; phylum Chordata; class Ascidiacea; order Aplousobranchia; family Didemnidae; genus Trididemnum; species Trididemnum miniatum. Next base: position 33,055,374 of record OZ023233.1, read on the forward strand.
CAGTAGATGCACAAGTTAAATTCATGTGTTTACCAGGACCCTCTCATTAAAGTGGTCCTCATTTTCGGACTTTAAATTTTTTTATCGCAGAATCTCTCAAAAGTGTCTAATCATGAAAAACAACACTACCTGTAAAATATTTTTGAAAAACATTGTTGTTCAGAGGTTGCTCAACGCTTCAAAAATTCTGACCTATTTTCTCATACTGATTTGCACTGATTGGAAATTTGAATTTGTTGTTTGCATGTCAATTGCGTGTTTATTTTGCTACGTTATACAACACAAAGCATGAAAGCAAGATATACAGTATATTGCGCAGAAGCTGAAAAGAAAGCTGAATCACGGTGAAATGGAGTACCAAAAACCATGAAAAAAGGGAGATATATTTAATGTTCACCAGTTTCACTGGCTTAGCTCATCCATTAAAGTCTGTTTGAGGGCATTAGGAAAATTTTTCTTGTGATCAGCAACCAACTGGAATAAAAATTGCAATTGTTCTTCATCCTTAGTGATTCTCCCTGAATATTCTTCTACTAGGGATACTCCCCTGTCATCATAATTGTTTACAACTGACAAAGCTTGAACAATAGCTGGTGATTCACGAAAGCTTGCATCGATATGCCATTGATCAATTGGAAGCTCCAGGAAGTCTGTTTTCAGGTTCAGCATTTCAAAAAATAACATGGCGTCTTTCATTGTGAAATGATGTAAATCTCTTCTAAGCAGTCTTTTCGAGTCAATCTTGATCCTTTTGGCAGGGTCTTCATCCCTATCAACTGTTTTTATAGCGAGCAACATTCGACGTTTTCCTTCTACTGGCACACTGTCATCAAAAAACGCCAGAGCTACCAATTCTTTCGACAAGTGCCAGAGATGCCCTGACAACTTTTGATAAGTTTCTTGGAAACAGTTTCAACCAGAAATTTATAATGCTGCAGGGATATAAGCAAGTTCAGGTCTTCACTTGGTGCTTCAACAGCAAGATGAGCGTGAGTCCAAGGTTTTATGTACACTGTTACAAAAAGTATATACAAATTTTTTAGTTCTAGACTTTTTTTTGATGTTACTTTGAATTGAGACCTGAACATTCAAACCTTGAAAGAGTAAAGAATCTTTAACATCTACCGTGCATGGTGCATAGCATCTGGAGCAGAAAAACGCATCCCTCGGGAAGGTTTTCTCAAAAAAATAAAACCCAGCTCAAGCACTTGGCGGTAGTCATCTCTTGGTTGTGAATCCTGAGGTGCATTGCTAATAAATTTATTAATTTCATCTTTAACAGGCAGGACTAATTGATTGATATTTACTATTTTGCGAGTAGCCTAATAAAACAACATAACACATAGACAAAAAAAATGTAAAGGAATAAATAGAACCTTAGCAGCTTTGATACTCGCAGGAAGACTGCGAAGGACCGATTAAGGTCTTCTAGTCAAGCAGCCACCCATTAAAGATGCTGGTATAACAGGTATACAGCGTCGGAAAGTAGATTAAAAAAATAAATAAATAAAAAATACAAAATTAGCCGGGAAGTTTGTATGTGAGCGTTTTGCTTATATATCTCACTCCAAATTTATAAGTAGCTGTTAAGAAGAATCCTTTTGCAATTCAATTTAAATTTAGAATAGATTTGATTTCTCAAATCACAAGGTATGGAATTCCAGATTTTCACTCATGATATTGAAAAGAATTTTGACATCTGTTGGTTGAAAATTTAGGAAGATAAAGATTATTGTGCACTACTGATCGAGTGTTGCAACTATGAATCTTTGATACTTTGTTGAAGAGTGCAGAAAGGGAAGAGGGTAGGGTTTGCTTAAAGTGCTGATGCATAATTTTTGCAATTTCAAAATCATATAGTTCAGAAATTTTCAAGATTCCCAAATCATGAAATTTAGGTGTGATTGGAGAATGTATGTCCGAGTTGGTAATTATTCTAATGGCCTTGTTTTGAAGCCTCTGTAATTTGACTAAGTAAGAAGGAAATGTACTGCCCCAGACAGCGAGATCAAATAGTAAATGACAGCGAACAAGTGAATGATAAAGAACTACCAAAGAAGATGTTGGGAAATGTAATGCAGTTTGCTTAAAATTCCTACAGATCTCGAGATTTTTGAGGTGATCTTATCAATGTGTGTTTAAAATTTAATTTGTTGTCTACAGCTATACCTAAGTACTTATGTGAGTTATAGCACGAGATTAGCAAATTATCTAATACAAATTTATGAGGGGTATAGAAGTATTGAATTTTGGAATGATTATGGCAGCGATTTTTGAGGATTTATTTGTAATTTGTTCGCTATGCACCACTTGTAGAGATTTTGAAGCTCTGTGTTACAATTTAATTCAAGATCCGAGAGAGACGAATGCTCTCACCACACCATCACCCATTCCATTTTCAAACTTCTATTTGTCAATCCATTCCCATCTATCTTGGAATCCTTTAAACAACAGAATTTCAGGAGCAGATGAGGACTTCATAGCTTCTTAAAATGCAGCTCCTGCAACAAGCTCAAAGATGGGATGACGGCAAGCGACGTGTAGCAAGTTTTTTTCGAGACCTCTTTCAATTTTTACACATGTTCTAGAGTGGCGACCAATGTTGGAGCTGGTGGCACCAAAGCACACACCTTGTACTGCATGTAACATTCCACTGTCGCAATGTTTCTAGAACAGCATTTGCTTGGGCATTACCTGAACTGGTAGGAATCTTGGCAATATTAAGAAGTTGAAAGATGCCATTACCTGAAACAAGCACTGATAGTCGGTCTACAAAAGTTTGTCCAGTCATATCTTTCATTGATTTACCACACCGGTGAACAACCAAGCAAGTGCCTGGATTAAAATTTCATTGTATTTCAAGAGACTTTGTACTTTGATGTTGTATGCGATTTCTTCTAAAGCTGGAACGATTCAAAAATTAATTCACTCATGTTGTGTCCAAGGCTATGCGCTGTATTTGCAATTAATTTTTTGTATTTATTTATTTAACCCAGGCGCATCAACACGGCCCATATGCATAACACAAAACACAAAAAAATAAAAAATTAAATAATAATACTTCAACCAACATCACTTTACATTTTGGCCTTGAAGCTATTACGAAATTTAGACTGAAACAGAACATCAGACTTAGCAACAGCAATGATTATCGAATTATTGGATAGCTCCACCTGCCGGCAAAAACGACGAACACATTTACAAATATGAACATCAAAGGTAGTGACATTTTTTTATTATTCGATGCAATTTAGCACTCACACATCTGGGTATACCGTGTAACACACAAAAAGCATTGTTATAAGCCACTCGGATCTTGTTGTAACTAGACTGATAATAGTTGCACCAAAGGTGCGCACCATACATCGGCATGCAGTAAGTTCGAAATACTGAGGTTTTTATGTCATTTGAACACTTATGAAATTTCGATCTAGCGGTATTACCTGCACAATGCAGATATCAAACCTGTCTCAAAATGTCTTAATCATCTTTGGGACGTTGACTAAGATAAACTCCCAAATATTTAGTATCAGAGAATTTATACTGCTACCATTGATACTGACAGTAGGTTGAATGTTTAATTTTAAAAGCGTGAAGGAAAGTACATGCCTACAGTTTTATCAGGATTAAAATTCATGACATGACCCAGAGCATATTTTTCACAGATGCACACTTGTTTGCGAAGGCCCTGAATGCTAGGAGCGAAACAACAAAGGTCATCAGCAAACATTAAGTGATTGATCTTGAGATTACCAATGGAGCAACCCGTTTCAATTCTGTTGATTAAACAAAACAAAAACGTAATGAAATTATTGTCATAAAGCAAAAATCAATGAGACTTTATCGAATGGTTCTTCCACGGGGTCGAATTCAGATTTAGTATCAACATATTTAATGAAGTGTGGAGAGGGTGGTTCACGAGACCTTAAGACCTTTAAACAGTAGCCCGAAGGACATGAAGACCTTTTTTTTTTTATCTTCACCCGATTTTAGTAGGAAAACAGTAGCTCTACGAACGTGAAGGCTTTGTGGGGGCAATCAGTACTTTTTAGTGTTTAGCTACATATTTATCCTCCTATCACGAAAAAAAAATCAATGCGCTATACAAGCTCGTTTAGGAATTGCCAGCCATCTGTCTGCCACACCAAGATGGGGGAATGCCAACAAGTGTTTTTCCCAACAGCACAAGTAAACTTGCTGGCTTGTTCTTCACACTGTTCCTTTAATGCTGAACATCAAGCAGGGAAGCTGTGAATACCAATTTTAAATTCTCTGGTTTGACCAGACTCAGAATCAAACCCAAGTCTGCAGCTCCCGAAGCAAACACTCTCACCACTCAGCCATCTGAGCTGTTAAAACCAATTAGGATCCACACTTTCCGAAAAGGGGCGATTGTGCAAAAGGTTGAAGACAACTGTGTTAAACGAAATCAAGATTAAAGTATCAAGTGACATGCCAGAAAAAATCTGCGACATGCCACATTTGGCACGCATGCCATAGGCTTTCCACCCCTGGCCTATAACAAGCGAGCTGCTTGTCCGTCATCATGGTTTATGACGCCAACAATCTCACAATTGTGAGGTTAGTTTCACTGCAGCATGATGAGACTTTGCAACACTACTGATAATTATGTCAATTTTCTTACTCGTATAAAAACGCATGCAGAGGAGAGATAAGTCAAGTACCTAACGCCAAAAATTCCAGCAGATGGCACGCCAGGGGGGTTAGGTGCTTTTAGAAAAAAAGCATTTTTGGAATAATATCGATAGGTGCCGATTTGAAGTGCAAAATGCCAGAAATCTGGCAAAATTCGGAACTCTGAGAGCCCTGATTATGTGCAGTAACTCTGCTGACTGCCCTCACTTCTCAAATAAAGTCACGGTATTTTACTAACTTCTTGTTTTCTAAACGTTTATGCTTCCTATTACCTAGCAATACTGTTCAGCTAGCATTTACAAGAGGTATAGATAGCTCTAGATTTCTTAAACTGTACCACCGCATATGAACTGATTTTTGCCATTCATAACACACTAAATGTGAAGGCCAGCATCAAGAAGTGCAAATGTGAAAAGAAGAATTACTGAACAAGTCTGGACTGGCTATGAGGATGACATGACAAAGCAAGTTACATGCAAAAAATGATGTTGGATAGCACTAGCGTCTCCGCATCGCATTGCCTTAAAAATGCAAATGCTGAACCTTGGCTAGTCTTCGGTAAGTAGTTCAAACAAATAACATTAGCTGCGTGGTTATTTGCATATGCAAATTCCAAAACTACAATTACTTCAAACCACTCTGTATATTGCCTGTACATTTAGATGCCAAAAAATTTCAAATGGCTTGAGCAACCTTTTAAGATTAAAATAACTCAATAAAATTTCACAAAAAATGTTCTTATAGCTTTTGAAAACTTTTGGCAGGGTCTGCATTAAAAACTTCCAGATAAAAATTTTATCCTCACATAGGACCACCCTACCTCTCATACATTTTACTGGCCAAACAAAGATGACATTTGCTGGGAACCATTCTAACAGATCCTATGCAGCTGCCCTAACAACTGCGACAAAAGATGCTAAACTGTTGACGCAAAAGTCATTATCATTGTTATAATCATAGGCATCATATTTTTCATATGTAATGCATAGTGCTATTATGCTATGTACGTACACAATCTTCAGTGCAAAAAGGTAATTGCTGTTAGTAACTTTTAGACTGCTAAAAACTTGAAATAATTATCAAATTGAGCTGCCAATTCGCACAAATTGTTTTACTAGCTATCGGTAAATCTACGTGAATGGTAAATAGTACAAAGTGCAATCTGCTATTGCTGACACGCATAATTTTAATCAAGAACAATTTCACATCAGCAAACCTTAACTATACCGGTATTATACAACAGAGCATTAGAAATTAGGCAAGGATGTAAGAGTTCTTACCGGCATGTTAAAAATCGTTTTAGTTTTAATCAAAATGTCTTAGTTATGTATCAAAATCAAACTGTTTTAAGGTATGTATGTGTTGAAACTGTCTCCAGAGTTCCAATTAAGCATTTTGAAAAACCAAAATTATCTTAAAATGGTGTATAACAGGGGTGTCCAAAACGTGGCACGCCACAATATTGAAAGTGACACACGAGCTCTTGTCATATTTCATAAACGAGCTACCATGCAATTTAAAATATTGCTACATATTTTATTGCTGCAGTATAGTACGAACAAAATTAGTCTCTGGTTTTCACAGTTTTTGCACGTCTATCCTGATTCAACCAACACGTGTGAGATACCTGCGAGACCAGAGACTACTTTTGCATCAGCTACAAATTAACATATATATACTCCAAGTCACAAACTCAAAATGTGCATATTTTATTTCGTGAATAACATAGAAAGGGCTTTTTCAAATCCATGTCTTCGTCAAATTTGCAGCAAAAACAAAGTTTGATTTTGTTCCAGACTTTGTGAAATATGTTAACATTTGCGAAGATTTTGATGAAAGTTTAAAAAACGCTTTATCTAAATGGCCAGGAGAAGTATGTTTTACTATTTGAACAGCAATTCACTTCAAAGGTAGAAGAGGTTGAAAATGCAGAGTTTCAAGATGAACTTTTGGATCTGAGATCAAACGAAGGTCTGAGCGACATATATCAGGAACAATTGCTTCTTCAGTATTTTCAGCTAGTAGCAAAAACAAGCATATCCAATTATCCAGTTCTTTTGAAAAATGGTTGCTTCTAAATAGCTCAATTTGAAAGCACATACTGGTGTGAACAAAGATTATTGATTTATTTCAACATCAAACTTCATGATTTATTTCAACATCAAACTGAGATCTGGTTGGACTATGAAGCCGAGTTTCTGAGAGAAAATATCCTAACCAGATAGCCAATGTACTGAAACACAAGCATACCTCTGTATTTGGGTCAATTTATGCACCCCCAGGATGCAGAGGTAGGCACAGCGCCGCTGTTTTTTTAGCAGCGGTAGCGGAAGGGCCGCTGTTATTTCTGTCAATAGCGAAGCTTTTTTTGAGGTGGAATAGCAACCAGCGCAGCAGCGCTTCTGTGAAGATAATTAGCTTGCCGCTGCCACTACTGCAAAAAAACTTTTTGATTTTGAAGACAATGTATTATGCAGCAGTCTGATAATAAAATCACAACTTAAATACTCGCTCTGCTTAAAATTAATACCATGAAACAAATAAATAAAAAAGTAAAGCAAAGTGGTAGCGTGAGATTGCAAGCGATGTTCCGTTAATTTATTAACACCATTTTCATCGTTCTCGTCACCAGACACTAATCCTGTTTGACAGCTGCTGCTTCACAAACACAGCTGCATGCCATCAGAAATCAAACGTTTTAGCAATGCTCCCCACTGGTTTGACTTCTCACTTCTTTGCTTCAGAATCTTGGTTTGATCTTGGGTCGATTTCCCCCACTAACACCACGACCCGTTCAGGGAAAAAAAGCGAAAATATTTTGTGTTTGATGAGTCAATTAATGTGAAAAAATCACTAATCAGTAATCAATCTTTACGGTGGTAAGACTAAAAAAGATCTACAAAAATACAAAGCTCGAGATTTTTGAACAAATTCAGAACTACCGGTATTGAAGTAGTTACAGAAAAATGGTTGTTTATTTTATGCCAAAAGTGGCAAAGACAGTAGGGCATAACAAACAGCAGGCCTAGTAAGGATAAGTGTGATAAATAATTGATATTTTAACTGATTTATAACAAATCGGTGGCGTAGCCAGGCAAAAATTTCAAGGGGCACAAATTGATTTTACTTTATGTAGCCTACTTACCCCAGATAGTGTGTTTTAAAGTATCCAATGACAGTCATTTCAATTTAGGTAAAAATATTCTCAGAACAGTACATCATTTTTATGATGTGAGAATTTGCCTTGAGCTTGATTTATTTTGGCTTGTTAAATAATCAGATCGAAAGAAATAGCAAAAGCAAATAGACTGTTTGACTCCCTCCTCTCTGTCCCCCCTCCTGGCTACCCCCCTGATCAGATACTATTTATGATTGGCAAGTCACTGTGAGATCATAAAGCATAAATGATCTCACCAGGTGAAAACGTTTGAGCGATCCAAGTTTTTATTCGATTAGACTTAGAGAACCTAAAATGCAAGCAACGGTTGTTGCATGTGTATGACATCATGATGACATCACAACACCTTGCTTTGATTTGTATGATACAACATCAATTTCCGTTTTCAAAAACCGATATAGGCCTATTCGACAAGGTGCTATCTTTAGTTAATTCCAGCAATTGCAAAAACCCTATTTCTTACTATACACCTCGATTTCACTCCGGTGTCCGGCTTGATTGCGGCCCAACAATCTTTCAAAACCCAAGCTTGATTGACAACCACCGATAAGGGAAGTTCACTTGTATGTCATTGTCAAATGTAACTTTTTACATTTTACAAAAACTTTCACAGTTTCATCATATTATTTTTAAAGCAGCGACAGCGTCGCTGCTTTTTTTGTCAAATAGCAGCAGCGACAGCGGGGCTACTTTTTAAGTAGCGACTGCCCAGCTCTGCTAAGATGCAAATTGCTTTTACGCAAAACAGTCACCCAATATCACACCCAACTGACGACCTGCTCAAGCAGTTGCCATGTCCTATATCGTCTATCAATGCACCTAGCTAGGTTAAACTCATTAAACGTCGATGCTAATAACAAGCTTCACACTGAACTGCCTTTTAAACTGAGTTTTGAATACCATAAATATGAGACGAAAATAGTTTATGGGGGAAAACTGTGGCTTTATTTCTTCTCTTTATCCTGAGTTTTTTTGTTGTTATAAGAGCAAGAAAAAAATGAAAGATTATCATTTTCGCATATGTCAAATTGTCCAATCAAGCATGATTCAATGGGATGATTTATCAGAAATCCACGATTTCTTTGCAGTCCCCCTAACACTGCTTCGCAGACTCCCAGGGGATCATGGTTTTCAGTTTGAGAACCACTGTTTTGAAACAAAATTATCGAGTTTTGTGTCATTGCGATTTCAACTTGTACTAAAAAAGGTTGAGAACCACACCGGTCCAGGCCCACAACTGTTGACCAAGTAGAAGAACATTTTTGAAGTCAGTAAAACCTGCACGACATTTTTGGACCAAAGCAATTTTTATATGTTTTTCATTCTAAAGGCTAGAGTTTAATTAAGGAGTTGAACTGAACCCGAACCGATAAAAATCGCTTTTTTTGGCGAAACCGAATCGAACCTGAACCATTTAAGTTTGAGATCATTGAACCTGAACCGAACCCGAACCTTTAATATTTCAAATCTGTAAACCTGAACCGAACTTAAACCTTTAAATTTGGGTGCAACTGAACCCGAACTGAACCTGAACCCAAATTTTTGAAAAGTCTTGAACCTGAACCGGAACTGAACCGTTAAAAATTAAATTTTTTGAACCTGAACCGGAGTGATATTTTAAACAATTTGACTCCTTGGTTAAAACACCATTCATGAGGGTGAGATTATGCTTCAAGCAATACTTGCAGCATGCTGTGAAATCTTTTACTAACCTACCAGTTTGAGCATCACAAGATGCAGCGTGTGAAATGTTTGTCAAGAGTTTCCATAATCGTGATACAAGCCCTCTTGCCTCAGTCTGTTGTGGTAGCGTGGTGAGCACTACACCTAGCTACAAAATGCAATATAAATGCATCTGCACACAGCATAAACTAATATCTGCAAAAGCTGAAGTTTCAAACCCATTAGCTGAATCTGTCTGTGATGGTTAGTAGGAAGATATATATGCAGCATGCACAGTACAGGAAGAGGCCCAATAATTTCGATGTGAACCTGCTGAAATAATTGGGAAGATAAAATTAGACATTGGTGTGTCTTTGTTGGAAAGCAATGTAGGATTGGCACCAGAGTTTAGCGTCAGGATGTATTCCTGGCCAAACATATGTACACTTTTTGAGTCCCCTTAATTCCTGAGCATAAAATTGAAAAAAAAATATTTTTGAAACTTAAGAGAAAAATTGATCAAAGGATGTGTCAACTAGGATTGAAATGTCTTAAGTGCAAGTCTCACTGCATAGAGAATTGTTATTGCATTGTTGATTCATAATTGAAAGTGATTCTATTGGGCAACAGTCATTTTCAAAAAGTTGATTGCAGGGAACTTTCTGAATGCTTCCCATGCACACTCTACAAGGTTCAAATTTGGCAACAATTATGAATAGCATAAGAGACGAGCTAACATGCAAACAAATCCTCAAAATTTCTTTGGAATCATTGACTAACAGAGAGCAATTGAAAAAAGATCAGCAACAAGAAATAATAGCACATTAGTGAATGGCTAACTTGCCAATGAATTCGCAGCTAAAACTAAAGCAACACTTTAAATGGTGCATAATTGTAAGCCTTAAAATATAAGTGAAATATCTCAAATAAGTACACACCTGAAAATATAAAATAACACAGCTAGAAGAAAACCAAGATAGATAAAAATTCGAAGAAATAAAGTTTGAAGAAAAATTGCGAGATGGAGATTACTACTAATGCAAAGCTAGAGAAAGAAATGTGCGTGATAAAAAAAATTAAAAGCAAATATGCTGTTTTGGGCATTTAAGTTTCTAAGAGTCTGGCCAATATAGAAGAATCCGCTGGGCGTTGCTTCTTTGAGGTGGTTTCGGGGACCTTGGGTGGCAAGTAGTGTATAAATTTGTTGGCTGAGTAGACAAAATGCAATTTGAAGTCTGGAAGATGCTTATTAACGAACTGCTGCAGTTACTTCTAAATGCTGAGTGAAATATTGCCTAGGTATGGCAATTTGTATTCGCTATTTAGTTTCATATTTATCTTCCTATCACAAGAAAGCGATCAATGCGCCATACGAGCTCGCTTAAGAGTTGCCAGCCATCTGTCTACCACACCAAAATGGGGGAATCCCGCTAAGTGCCTTTCCCAATGGCATAGCAAGTAAACTTGCCGGCTTGTTCTCCACACTGTCCCTTCAATGCTGAGCGTCAAGCAAGGAAGCTGTGAATACCAATTTTAAAGCCATTGGTTTCTTTGACTCGGAATCAAACCTAAGTTTACAGCTCCCCAGGTGGATGCTCTTACCACTCGGCCATCTGGTATTTGATGGGCAAATTGTTGCAAGTTTACTTTTGAGGTTTGGATCTTGGGGAATGAAAAGGTTTACGGACAACTGGGCATCGGACAATTGGGCACCAGGACAACTGGGCACCAGGTGACTGGGCACTGGACAACTGGGCACCAGGACAACGAGCACCAGGACATTTGGGCACCAGGACAACTGGGCACCAGGACAACTGGGCGCTGGACAACTGGGCGCCGAACAACTGGGAGCTGGACAACTGGGCACCAGGACAACTGGGCACCAGGAAAACTGGGTACCAGGACAATTGGGCACCAGGACAACTGGGCACCAGAACAATTTTGGTGCCCAGTTGTCCAGGACTATTTTTTCCTGGTGCCCAGTTGTCCGATGCCCAGTCGTCCTGGTGCCCAATTGTTCTGGTGCTCAGTTGTCCGATGCCCAGTTGTCCTGGAGCCCAATTGTCCAGTGCCCAATTGTTCGGTGCCCAATTGTTCTGGTGCCCAGTTGTCCTGGTGCCTAGTTGTACAGTGCCCAATTGTCCCATGCCCAATTATTCTGGTGCCCAGTTGTCCGGTGCCCAGTTGTCCTGGAGCCCAATTGTCCTCGTGCCCAGTTGTCCGGTACCCAGTTGTCCTGGTGCTCGGTTGTTCGGTTGACTAATACTTTGCAAAGGTGACTTATATGTAGGACGCTAGGCACAAATGGATCGAGGACTCAAAAATTCATAAATTTTTCCACCCATCTGTCCCAATTTGAATTCAGCCAAAATTTCAAAAGTTGAGAAATGTTTTTGATTGCCCTTCTTCATTTCCTGATGAATACGTACCTTGTAATAACGAAAAAAGTTTTGCTTCACCAGCAACTGAAGTATAGGAAAGATTTCTTTTTTGTTGAACTTTTCCAAAGTCTGAATATCACAAAAACAATCATCCACTTGTCCTGTAAGCTGAAAATCAACAACAAAACATCAATTTTAATTAATTAATAAGTTTTTATTTTTCAATTTTAACACGCAGTCACAAAAGATCGACTTGAATTCTTTACTTAATCCCCTTTGACTATCTGTCAACCATCCCCATCAAAACCTATCAATATTGATGTTTTCGTGAAGTCTAAACTAAAGCCTGATTAACACTGGCATCATGTGATGCTACCAACGCAATAATGATGCGCGCATAGAACAGCCAATTCACCCTGAATGATTTCGCACAATAACGACGCCTTAAAAACCACAGCTCAACAGAAAAACTTTCTTTGAACAATGTTTTGACAAAGTAGAACAGAGTTTTGTTTAAAGTAGAACTGAGTTTTACTTTGTCGGTAGGTGTGCCCAAGCGTTTTGGCTTGGTTTTGCCAAATAATTTTTGGAGATAATTGTGAATTAAACTCCAAAACTTGATTCATTTGTTATTTCCAGAGAGCTTTTCAAATATTTTTATAGAAACTGCTAAAAAATTTCTCCTACTATACTAGAAATAAAATAACCTAGCACTAATCTGCATTGCATCAAAATGTGAATTAGTGTTTAACTTCCGTTTCATAACAAACAATTAATTATTAGAGCCAGAAAAACTTGTGCAGTAGTTAAGCTTTTAAAAGTTTCCATCAACCACGTAAAATTTGTTTGCTTTTCCATTAGTAGTCTACTCTTAAATTACAGCAATTATAAAGGTTATGTATGCAGGATACTGATGCTTTAAAATCAACGACAATAAGAGAACAGTAGCCTAGCAGAGAAAATTTTGCAAACTGTTCATTTGGACCCTCTTGGGACCGGCGAAAATTAGCACAGAAGCAAATTAGACTAGACTTAGACCAAGATAAAATTTGCATTTTTTTTACAAATACAATACCAAACAATTCCGTTTTGCTGGTAGCTGTCGACTGAAAAGAAATAAATGCTTCTACTTTGAATTTGTGCAATAGAACTTACTAGACAGTATCAGGATTTTCTGCCGGTACCAATGCCTACTCGCAACCGCTAATCAGCTAGCAATGCAAATGATGCCACGTGTTTCCCATGGAAATGATCATATCACACCTCGTGTGCATTGCTTGCTGATATAATGTCATGTCATTGTATCAGACTGACATTTCTAAATCGCTAATGGCTTGGGGATTCCACATCACTGCTGTGTCGTTTGCCAGTGAATCCGGCCTTATTTTTTTATATTTCGTTTGTTGTGCTCCCTTTATGCCTTCATTATGCTAACCTTTCCCAAGCCTTCACCGAACTTGCGCAAATTCTGCAAGCTTTCCATCTCTAATCAACAGAAATACCATTGTCGCTCTTTGTTTCCCACCGCTGTTTCCTACCATTGCACCATAATATAGCAGTGGTGGTAGCTATGATGCTTCTGTTATCTTGTTTGTCTGACCGTCTTTTTAATATATTTTCATTTGATGGTAAATTTCTACTCCTGACCTGGGTGTTGCAATAAACCTAGTTTTTCTTAACTCCTCTTCTGTCTGCAAGCCATAATCCTATACGTTTTGTTCTTCTTTTCTTGCATCATTTATTCTTTATCATATTTACAGTGCAAAAAGACACTATTACTGCCACTACCATCGAATGTACTTATGAGGTGGTACTGCCCAGCAGACTATGTTACAATTGCAAGTACTGCCTCTACCATCAAATATAACTAAAGGCATTTAACACCCCATAATTTATGGCCGAGTGGTAAGAGTGTCCGCCTCGGCAGTTGTAAACTTGGGTTTGATTCTGAGTCAAATCAATGACTTTAAAATTGGTGTTTACAGCTTCCTTGCTGGACGCTCAGCATTAAAGGGGAAGTGTAAAGAGTAAGCCAGCAAGTGTACTTGTTGTCGTTGGGAATTGCACTTAGCGGGATTCCCCCATCTTGATGTGGTAGACAGATGGCTGGCAACTCCTATGCGAGCTTGCATATATATTCTTGAAGTGTAAGAAAACTGAGTGAAGTACGCAGGGTAAAAAATAACATTTACTGATGCAATCTTTCTAAAAAGCTCTGGTGCTAGTTTAAAAATCTTAATGTAATTAGACAAAACATAGTCCGAAACTTACACTACGTTGGTAAAATTGTTACATCAAGTGGATTTAAACTTAGTTTTGAAAGTTAACTTTTTTGTTTGGCACTGTGGGTTTTGTCATCAGGAAAAGCACTACGGTGGCATAACAGCACCCAAATTTAACTCAGACGTAAACGTTTTATGCTTACTACTGTTCTTTTATCCATAAGCACAAGGGAATAATCTAATCAAAAACATCAAATTTTCATCATTCTCAGGGTGTTATGCCAAAGCATGTATTGAGTAGTGGGGTCCATCTCTGCCGCTTAGTGACTTGACAACACAGCTCCGAAGTAACATTGCAGCATGGGCGAGCTGCAACATCACATCTAATTTGACAAGCCTGACAACCAAACCCCAGATCTCTGCACCAGCAGCAATGTCCTCAACTACTCCGCTAATCTGCTGCACGTGCAAATAATTACGTTTAGAAGTCTGTCTTGCGTCTTAACTTTTGTTAAAAATGAAAAAAAATGCAATATGCAGCCGACCGACTTGCCATTAAATTTGACATGCCCCTTCATTTTTTTTGTTTTTTTTCGGACATTTTTTTACCATTGATCAATTTTTTTTGAAATGACCAAAAACTTTTATGTCATTTTGGGCAAGATATCCGAAAAATATTTGCCTCCTTTATTACACACATACTCTTTGAAGTAATTCATGTCGTGAAAACTTCTAATAATAAAAACAAATGGTTGAAGTTTCATCACTCTCTGCATGCTGCCTGAAAAAAGCGAGTCATTTGAAGTTATGCTAGAGAGTCGCTTTGGGCTGCCAATTTTTCGACAAAGAGACAATACTTTTTTCTATATTTGGAAAGAGTTCAAGCGCATGTCTGAAATTTTGGATGCGTTTCAAAGGCAGATTTGGCACTGCTTGGAAATTTTGCTTACATTTAATGCTGAAAACGCAATAATTGAGCGTGGATTTAGTTTGCTATCAAGGATGTGAACTCCCCACAAGAACTCGACTGTTGACAGCTAACATGGACAGGCTCATACGACTGCAGCTAAACGCTTCTTCATACAAAAGCTATGATTATGACAAAGCGCATTTGCATTGGCTGAGGAGCTTCAAGCATGCTTGATATTGCACTAGCGAATCCATCAAGATGTTATAAGAGACTGAGCATAAATACCAATAATACCAATTGCAGTGATGCAGCGATCAAGCTACTTTAACTTTTTAAATTGTTTAGTTTTAAATATTGCATGTATATATCGTTCTTGTCGCTTTTGCCACTTTTTCTGAGGCATTTGTGATATGTGTTGTTTTTAGTGCTCTCGAAAAAAACTACTGCTACTATTACCACGTTTCATAGTCACAGTTTCATTGACAAGTTTTCTTTATCACACTTATTTCAGGTTTCCATTACCAAACTATGTTTGTTTTGAGATTGCTGTCTCAACAGCATTATGGCACACTTTTTTCCATGAAAATTACTGATTTTTGTATTTGCCTTTCGTCAAAGTTTACATGCATTAAAACTAAAAGTTGTGTGATAGGTCAAGTTACGATCTAAAGGAAAAGTTGCGAACTTGCCACTGATACAATAGACCAAAGCAAGCCAGTAAATTTCACCAAAAATTTTGTTGAAACCACAAAATCAAATGTGCCGAATTAAATTTACAATGTTCGAAATGTTTTGACTGTTTCAGAAAAATGTCCAAAATCAAAAATATACACTTTTTACATAATTCTTCCAGCCCAAAAAATAAAGCCCAGCATTGAAAACGTATTGCTGTACAAAATGACAGACTGTCTCATATTCAGGACTTAAAAAGAATTTGTTTGCAATGTTCATGTGATAAAACCGTCCAATTGGAGTAGTGGCAAAAAACATCACAATCGATGCAAGAGATATACGGTTCAATTCCCAGGCCAGTCAAATCTGACACTTTTGAGGTAAATAAATCCAGAAGGGTGATTGGCTCATCAAGGTCAAGCATTCTGAAAGATGAGTGTACCTTATACCTGAGTGCGACTGATGAACTGCTTTTCAGAGAAGGTTTAAACTAGGTCCCACTACTGCAAAACTAACTACGGTAACCCAAAGTTATGCCTAAAACATGGCAAAATTTCCGTAAACCGAACTTGCAAAATCGTGGTTGCGTAACTGTTTTTCGGTGAAATAGAAGCTTCCAAAAATTTATTAAACTATGGAATCTCTGTTTAAAATATTTTTAGCCTAAGCATGATCGAATTGCCAGAAATGCGGAGGGAGGTAAATAATTTGTTTAATGATTAATTGAACTATAATTTTTGTACATAAACATAGGATATAGCAAGAATAATATTGCTGCGTCGGTAACTTGCCGTATTGTATTGCTATTGCATTGAACTGACTGCCCCCAATACTTCAGACAACCGAATGCAACATATGATCAATCGCTGTTACATTCTTTCTAATAGTGCCTTGCCCTAGAAAAGTGTGCTATCAAGCCATCTACCGTACTTAACTGCTTATTTGCATGCACATGTCATGAGTTGTACACTTGCTGAAAAGTAACAAAAAAAAAGTGGGCAATTTTACTTTCCATATTAATCAGTGCGCAGTGGTTAGCAGTAACAATTTTAGTCTTGCACAGTTAAAACAAACTTCTGAATTACGGTTCGACTGTGGTGCAACAATGGAATCAAATCACTCATTTTTCAATATAAACTAATAAGCCTGGCTGAAACTTTCTTGGTAGCAGTACAATAATGCAATAAAAAAAATTGTCCCCTCCCCCTTTTTTTATTTCTGGCTGCGCCGGTGAGCAAAACCATAGCATGGACCAGTGGTTTGCAACTGCAGTTCAGCGAAACCCTAGGGAGGTCATTCCATCTCAGATCACCCAATGAGTGAAACCCCACCCTCTCCGATTTCGATGAAATTTGGTAGATGGGTATTTCATGGCCAGAAAAGCCAAAATTTCAAATTTCGTCTTTGTCGGACCAATGGTTTCCGAGTTATCGCCATGACAATTTTTCTCTTTTTTGCAAAAGCGAGCAATGCCGCCAAACTTTAATTGACTGTATCTTCGCAACCACAGGTCCGACTTTCAAAAACCAAGTATTTCTGGAATGCTGAGGACACAAGGAATCTAAACATGGCCTTTTTTTGGTGAATTTGTGTACTTAAAGGGAGGAGTCAGCATCTGACCCAAGCAGTTTGGTGGCCAGGGTGGTAAAAGGATAAACCATCGGCCTTGGTCCTTTCATCTGTCTTGGAAGAGATGCCCGGCCAAACGACGACGACGAGTCAACTTACAAAACTTTTTGTTCTCATTGTGGAAGCAGCACTACACACAACCATCAATCAGTTTAGCAGAATCACGGTCTCAAATAAACACAAGCTAGTGTACCTAATAATTTTTTTTCACTAATTTGATGTATTTCACTTGTCTTTCGTACATACCTCACTGTTGGTATTACCTGGCCTACACCATTGTGATGTACAGAGAGTGATAGCAATTGTGGCTCAGTGACTAGTGGTATGAAGACTCAACTTCAACTTTATTTTTTGTTGCAAAAATGAAAAAAACAACAGAATATCAAAAAAAGACAAACAACGCAGTAGGTACTCTCGCGACAGGGAGGCTGCGAAAAGACCTTTCAATCATCGAGTCATACAGCCCCCAATGAAAGATCATGAGTCACATTAAAACAATACAGTATTAAAAAAAGGATTGCTTGCCGAGCTCTGTGAGGAAGTGTGTGACCAAGAATTTAGTATTGGTGTAAGAAAAGTTTGGGGCCATTCGCCTGCTAAAAATAGGGCACAACCTAGAAAAGAGATGAAGTCGAGATGTCCAGCTAAAGCAATGCAAAAAAAGAGTCTTTACAATCTGGAATGAGTTTAGCCTGGATTGGCTGTGCGTAGCAAGGCTGACGAGACTTTTGTTATAGTCGAAACATCAATTTGTCCTCTGCAAATTTCTCATCTAACTCAAAATTGATGACAGAAGTGGATGGTTCAATTCCCACCTGTACGGGGAAGTACCATTTTCCATTCCATTAAAAGACTGTACTCTTATTGCTGGACCTATTCTTACCCTGACACATTGCGCTTTGTTGTTGGCTGACTTTGGTGGTGCCTATCGGAGAAGTGTAGGATAACAGAATTCTATCTGACATACATATCCTTTTTTGTATCATCTTGCTGGATCTTGTAACTGAACATGCATTTCGTTAAACATACCAGGATATTGATGTTTAAACCACCGATAAGCGCTGACATTCACTGTATTTTCTGGGCTGCATGCGCAGACACAGTGCCTGCCTTGTCCCCTGCTTTTTCACGAGCGAACGGGTTAGGCAGAGTTTTTTGCAGGTTTTGGTAACTGGTATGGTTACAAACCGTAAACAACAAATTCCTTTCTCGGGTTACCAGGAAAATAACGTTTAAACCAACCGATCATTTCTATTCTTTTCGATTGTTTGGAGGGAATCTATGACATCATAATCCAGCATGTACTAATTCCTTGAAGGTTTTATTTCAAATGTTCTACCTTGAGCAGAACGAGTAGAGGCTTACAGTTGGGGGTTGTAGTTCTTCTGAAGGTTAGAATTTTTTTTTGGAAGGTGGGAGGTTGCTATGCTGTACTGATGAGACCATAATAAGGTCGAAATGCGTCTACAGCTGCAAATGAGTGGGTTGTCATGGATGCTTCTAGTAATGTGGGCTAGTTAGGCTACCAGCACTTAGTTGTGGGTTAGTAGTCATAGGCTCTTTCACTGGGTATCGTTGTTTGGGGCCATTCGCCTAAAAACAGGGCACAACGTAGAAAAGAGATGAAGTCGAGATGTCCAGCTAAAGCAATGCAAAAAAGAGTCTTCACAGTCTGGAATGAGTTTAGCCTGGATTGGCTGTGAGTAGCAAGGCTGACGAAACTTTTGTTATAGTCAAAACATTAATTTGTCCAATGCAAAAGTCGTTTTTAGTTTCCTTTTGAACGAAACCGGTGACATCATTCTGATTTCAGCGGGAATGGAATTCCAAATCTTTGCACCCTGATACTTAATACTTCTTTGCGCTTTGTTTGTACAAAAAAGAGGAATATAAAGTAAGTTTCTTTGGGTTGTGGAAGTTCTGGTGGAGCACTGGAAAATTTTATGAGCTTCAACAAAATAATTAAGGAAGGAAGTGGGAAGTATGTGTGGTCTGTGTATATAATTATAAACAATTTTGGCAGTTTCCTCATAGTAGAGGTCTTGAAGTTTGAAAATATCAAGCTTAATATAATATGCATTTGGATTTTCATACGTTGTGTTGCCTCCAATGTTTCTCATTGCTCTATTTTGAAGGATTTTTAGTGGTTTTAAGTAAGTAGGGTATGTGGCTCTCCAAACTGTCAAACCATATAACAAACGAGGCTGAACGAGCGTTGTAGTAGAGTATTAATAATGCGTCTTTTGGAAGGGTCGATTTTAACCTACTGATTATGCCATTAGCTCTAGTCGACTTAGATTGAATGTATTTAATATGAGAAGCAAAGGACAGTTTAAAGTCAATTATTACTCCCAGATATTTTAAAGTTTCACTAGAATCGATAATTGAATTATTAATTTTTATAGTAAGGTTTGATGTCATATCCTTCGAGTTTGGGGGTATCACCACACAATGGCTCTTGTTGGGATTAATTGTCAGCTTATTAGCACTACACCACTTGACAACTTCAGCTATGTCAACGTTTAATCCATTGTTGAGAGACACAAGGTTTGAATGATTGCATATAAAGCATGCATCACCTGCAAATAGCCTCGGGAGGGATTGGGTTGCATTGCACATATCATTAAAATAAACTAAAAACAGTAACGGACCCAGAGTAAATCCTTGTGGAACACCATAGGTGTTGCATTGCATTTTAGACTCTTTGCCATTTAGCAAAACATATTGCTTGCGTTGAAGATAAGAGTTCATTAACTTGAGTGCCATGCCCCTAATTTCGTAGTGGTCAAGTTTAGATAGCAGAATGTCGTGGCAGACAGTGTCGAAGGCCTTTTTTAGGTCAAGAAAAAACAAACCAGTGTAGAGCTTCTCACAAATGTTATCATATGATGTTGTAAGGATATCATGAATGGCGTGGGTAGTAGAGATGTTTTCCTGAAAACCATACTGCGTTGGTGATATTACGTTATGTTTGGTAAAAAATTTAATCAGTCTTTTGTGAAGTAATTTTTCAAATATTTTTGCGAAACAGGGTAAGATTGAAATAGGTCTATAGTTGTTTGGATCATCTGTATTACCTTGCTTATGAAGAGGAAGGAAGAGGAATAGCTTTATGAAGAGGCTATTTTACAGTGATCCGGAAAGATACCGCTGGTAATGACAAAATGAATAAGAGGTTGGAGATAAGGAGCTGTAACATTGGAGGCGATTTTTAAGTAATAGGCCGGAAGGTGGTCATGGCCTACAGCTTTGTTCACTTTTAGGGCGCGTAGCATGTCAATAATTTCATACAGGTTTGGAGGTTCAAGGAAAAGAGAGGAAGAAATTTGATGTTTCAGAAAAATTTTTAAAATTCAGTGGGTTTTGAGTGGGCATGATGTTTGCTAGTTTTTCTCCTATGGTGCAGAAGAAATCATTAAATTTTTCAGTTAAGTTAGGGATGAGATTGACCTCTTGGTTAGTACTATTATACGATTTTTTATTTGGGGAAATTAAAGAATGAATAAAGTTCCAGACTTTTTTATGATCTTTCTTATTTTTACTTAAATCTTTTTTGTAAAAAAGACTTTTAGACATAGCTTTAACTTTTGTAAGCTTATTCAAATGATTCTTAAATAAAAATTTTTGAGCCACGTTTCCGTTGGATGAAATGAGATTTAAACATTGCATTTATTTTCTAATGGAGATCAGTATACCTTTAGTAATCCATGGCTTGCACCTTAATCTTTTTTGACCTCGAGAGTACTTTTTTAGGGGAGCGTGTTTATCAATAATATCTTTAATAATTTTAACGAACTGATAAAATAAAGAATTAAACGATTGACTTGTTAATTCCGGTATGTTCTCAAAGAAGGTATTCAATGCCAATTTTAAATCAAAGTTAAATCCTTCTGGGCAAAATTTTGATTTATTGTGAAAGAAGCAAGCTGGTTCTTAAAGACTTTTTGAAGGAGGGTGCTAATGTAGGTTGGTCAATTTGACAGAATATAGGAAAGTGGTCACTGACATTGCAAATTTCGAGGACTCCAGGTTTAATGCAATGTTTGGTTTGTTGGTTATAATATGGTCTATTATTGTTGAAGAGCGATTTGTAACCCTAGTAGCTTTAGTAATCAGTGGAATTGCCCCATTACTAATCAACGTGTACAAGAATTTCTTAAAGAGATACTTGAAGTTTGGTTCTGGGCTGTGTTTATGTTAAAATCACTTAGAATGTAATAAAGTTTATTTCTTGTTGAAAGAACATCTAAGACATTGGAAAATTCATTAACAAATTTTATCTACCACAGCAAAACTAGGGTGTCAATATACCACTCCCATAACAAATTTTGAACCTGGGCTCTAAACCTTGATCCACATGTCTTCAGAATTACTGAGACTAAATTGTTGTTCATACAGTTTATATTTAAGGGATGTACGTAAGCAGGCAGCAACTCCGCCTGCATTTGAAGTAGAGTTGACATGAACAAAGCTGTATTTAGGAATCAACACATTTATCAAAGGATGGTCTTTTATTGGAGTTTCGGTAATGCAAATAATGTGAGGTGTAAAATTTAAAAGGGTAATCAGTTCGCATAATAGGTCAAAATTTTTTTGTAAAGATCTAATATTCACATGAAGAAGTATCAAGGCGTCATCAGAATTTCCGTTCACAAGTCTGCAATCTATGTGAAATTACTCACAAATACTTATGTTTCGGATAAAAGATTCATGGAGGCTGTCGCACAGTTTCTCTAATATTCACATGAAGAAGTATCAAGGTGTCATCAGAATTTCTGTTCACAAGTCTGCAATCTATGTCAAAGTACTCACAAATACTTATGTTTTGGATAAAAGATTCATGGAGGCTGTCGCACAGTTCCTCAGAATCTGAAAAGCTGTTTAATGCACAAGGGGCTGCATGACTCGATCTAAGAAAATTATTCAGCTCCCCGTCGATCGAAGCTTCACACACCATGAAAGCAAAAACAGACAAGGCTGGTTAAAAAGGGTGCAAAAAAACAGCAAATTAATGGGACGGGTAAAGCAACACTTATGGAGACAGCAGCTTCGACATGCTAACTGCACAAAGCAAAATTAAGAAATTGCCAAGGCGATACATGTTTAGCAAAATCATAACAGTAATACTTGGGATACATTGATTTGGGCGTTAGGCTCACTCAAATCACTGATCAGCCCGGCGCAGCAAAGGTCATTGACAATGTTTTAGATACTGGGTGAATTAAATAGCAGCATAAGCGTTATTCGCCGACAAACCCAATATTGAGAAAAATAAATTAAGACTATTTTCCAACGACCAACTGAAACAGAATTTTTTTAACTTCTCATTAGAAATTAACGAGTAACCCAATTTTTTAGTAGCACAGGAGCCAATAGTAAACACAATTCCACTTGATTAAACTACTACTCTTTCATTATCAACAAACAAGCAATATTCACCATTTTTAGCAACCCACTTCGTTTTTTTGTTAAGTTTTCTGGCTTCTTCAAAGGCTGGTAAGAGAAGCTTCTTTTGTTGTAGATATGCTTGTGGCAGATGTTCGGTGACAAAAACAGGCGACCTGGAAGGTTGGTGGTCGCTCGTTTTTGATGAACACAAATGGTCTCCTCACCTTTGTTGACCATAGGTTTTTGTTGATTATAGACTCGAGATACAGATACAATATTCCATTAATCCACTGAATGATTGGTTGTTTTTTTACTGAATTTTACCGTACTTGGACCAACTCCTCAAGACATAGCAAAAGTATGTAAGCATTGTTCAATCTGGCCACCAACTAAAGAGTAGAAAATGGACCCGGTGGGGATGAAGGAATGACTACATAGACAATTGTGAACTTCTCTTCATTTTCTGTTAGTGATAACAGCTTATCTTGTAATATTTCATTACACGTCAACTTGACACTGAATACAAATATTCAATGAATAACTGGTCCAATTTGAATAGAAATCCTAAATTAAACAAATGAACAAGGGTAATAGACTCTGTGTACATTTTGTAGACATTTGTGTAGATTATTACCTAGAATTTGTGAGGTAAGGCTTTGCTCAATCTCAATTTTTTCAGCTATAGGAAAGAAAACCCTCCAAATTTTTCATATGTCGTAGCTGACATATGGGGCTACAGCTTTCATAAGTGGATCGGTCAACATTGTGGGGCATGTCCCACAGGGTCAATTTCAAAGTCAAAAGGTCATCCTCCCTTTAAGTACTCAAATTCACCAAAAAATGCCATATTTAGATTTCTTGTGTCCTCAGCTTTCCGGAAATACTTGGTTTTTGAAAATCGGACCTATGGTCACAAAGATATAGTCAATTGAAGTCTGGCAACCACGCCCATTTCTGCAAAAAAGCAAAAAATTGTCATGGCGATATCTCAGACACCGCTGGCACAATGAAGACAAAATTTGAAATTTTGGCTTTTCTGGCCATGAAATACCCGTCTACCAAATTTCATTGAAAGCGAAGAGGGTGGGGTTTCAAATTGAAGAGCTTAGTTCTAAAAGTACTTAAGTCACATTTCAGAAAAAATGAGTTAAGAGTAAATATTCATTGTTTATCATGCATTCTATATGTTGAATAAAAAAATTTTGAAGTCCGCAAGTCCTTTTTAACTATTAATCGCTGAGCGCGCAACATATGGTTTCATGATCATATGGAAAAGTTGAAATGCTATTATCTCAAAACTATAATTTTAACAATACAGTCCAGGGGTTGCGTAAGTTTACAATTTAGAGCTGGATTCAAGTTAATTAGTAAGTCAAATTAAAGCAAGAGTTCCTCGAGTCTCTGGAATGTTTCATTGGGGTTCCACTCCACGCAGAAGGTCGAAAACCACTGGCATGGACAAAAACCTTGTCAAATACTAATTTTTGGCTGGGCACTACTATCCAATATCCACTCATATCCAGCCCAATAGCTACAAATAAGAACTCAGAAATTTTGACATGTAATTAAAAGTTCAATATCATCATATTTAGCAAAATACTGTAGTTGGATGTTTCATTACTTGTACTTGAAAAATGGAAAGAGGTAGCCTGTTAAAAAAGATATTGCAGTGTGATTCCAGACAGCCTCCAATTTCATTAACTGCGCAAAGATTTAGTAAAGTGCAGTAAAGAGTAGTTGAGTGCAGTAAAAGATAAATTGCATATCGCAAAGGAAAGTCACAGGAACACCCCTAATGTCATTGTAACTGTTTATAAGCCTATCTGAAAGCACTATATCAATCGCCTTTAAGGAGAAGTAGCAAAATATCATCACCTTTAGCTGTACTGCCACTCAAAAAAATGGATTTTTTAATTTTGATTTCAGGCAACATTGCATATTCAGCGGCTCAGACGGCCGAGTTTAACAGCTCAGATGGCCAAGTGGTACAAGCATCCACCTTGAGAGCTGTAGACTAAAGTTTGATTCCGAGTCGGGTCAAACCAATGACTTTAATATAGTGGTCATCAAGGCTCGGTGCCGGTCCTCGAGGGGTTTGGTACCAGGCCGCGTGCTTTTCCAGATCAAATGCTTAAACGTTTTGACCCAATTGCTTTCGAACGTTTTGTTAGAGTTGATTGCTTGATTTTTACACTGTGGGTGCACTGGGGCTTAATTTGGTGCCTAAAGGTGTGTTTACCAATACACGGCAATGCGACTACAATTACCAACTACACTGGCCTGCGATTACGCTACATAAAATTTGCTAGCTTGCGTCAAGCAAGTTGACCGTTTGATCATGCTGTAACAATCAAACGTGCATTGTTTCATTTCCATTGTCGAGGTTATCTCAGACATATTTTTTCATACCAAGCGATGAAGTGATAAAAATTGTACAGGTACAGTTTCTTGATATTGCATGGTTTTTGTTGCGTTGTTGCATCAAGTTCAACATTAAAATGAAATAAACCAAAAAATTAGGTTATCGCGTTTGCGCTTGCTGCGTATCTGCAAACACACCTTAAATTGTTTTCTAATGTCCTCTTTGAATGGTGTTTGTTCAAGCGTTATTGCAAATTATGACATAACAAAAGAACAATAAATCTATAATTAATACCTTTGTTAGGCTATGTGTGCGATAGCAGTAATTGTTGTGACTTTGTTGTTTTAGCTGTGTTAAATTGATGAGAGAGATAAGTAAGAAAATTACGTCAGGAACAATACAGCAAAGTGAAGTCAGATTTAAGATAATTTATTGCTACTGAAACTTATAATCTACAATCTTACAGTTTTAAAGTTTTAACATAGATATTTTCAGTCTGATAATGAGTGAAAAACCAATATCGTTGCTGAGATATTTTGGAAATAGATCAGCACCATCTCAAGAGTTTGACGTCAATGATGAGGGACCTACAACATCAAAAAACGTTAAGGGACACATTGCAAGTATCGTGGAGTTGCATCATTCCAAGATAGAGAGTCTGGTTGCTGCAAAACAAGCTCACGGTTCTCATTGAATCACTACATAATATGAGCTGAAATAAAACTTAATTGAATATTTACGTTTATTTTTAAGGCTGGTCCATGAAAAATTTTCCGACATTCTTATTCCGCTTATTATGCGAAAAAGTTTGCCAACCCCTGCTTTAATTGGTATTCACAGCATCCCTGTTTGACAACAGTGTGGAAAACAAGCCGGCAAGTTTACTTGTTGTGCCGTTGGGAAAGGCACTTAACGGGATTCCCCCATCTTGGTGTGGTGGACAAATGGCTGGCAACTCCTAGGCGAGCTTGTATAGCTCATTGATCGCTTTCTCGTGATAGGAGGATAAATACAAAATACAAAAAAATACAGAAAATTTTGTGCTTTAAAGGTAATCTCAAAAATCCTAGTTGCTGACGCTTACTCTTTCTTTTCTTCACTGCTGCTTGTTTTGGGAGAAAGTTTTAATTACGCATTCCTGAGGTAAGGGATAATTGATTGGCATTATTGAACTTAAGAATAGCTTTGAAAAAAGCTGTTTAAGCATTAGGCTGCAAGAAACGCTCTGTCATAACTCTTCTGTTTGAAAAAAGCTGTCAGACCAGAAGCTTTTTGTGATGCACTGGTCAGTGGGCTATCTCATCAAAGTGAGTACGAGATACAAGATATGGTGCTTGATGAATAACAGTTTTGGACATCTGCAAAGTGATGCCTGCTTCCCACACCAACGAACAACTTATTTGTTTTATCAGGCATCACACCGACTGAGTTTTTTTTTTATTATTATTATTTTTTTTTTATATCAAGCCACTTAATTGCAGCTTCGAATTTTGAATCCGCAAAGCCAGCTTTGGAGCCCAATTTTCATCAAAAGAGAGCCACACTGTATTTGGCTTGTCGTGCCCAGAAGCCTGGTCATCTACTCCATGATTGGCTCACATTCCACCCTTATGGAGGACATCAACAGCTAAGTCAAGACACCCCTTTGTACCTGCTGCTCTGGAACTGCTCAGAGATGCAAGCGAACTGGGCACTGGAGCATTGGGTGGCGAAAGGGCACTTCTCGTCTGCATTTTTTTTTTTGATGATGTAGACGCCCTTCTGCTTAGTATGGGGCTTTCCAGACCCGCTTGGGTCTGGCTGAACCATCTCCAAACTGGAATTGGCCCCTTTCGATATAGTCTTTCCCCTAAATATTGCGCAGCTGGTAATTCCCCTAATGCGTAGGACTAACAATATTTCCAGTAATATAGCCTCCATCTCAAAAATTATTGAGCAGGTACAAAAAGCACCCTATACTACACTCTCAGACCAAAAATCGATCGCCTACTCTATTTTAAACTAAGATTCTACTCTATGTTACTTACCTGTACTTCACTAGCCTATTTTTTGCACTTTCAAACTTTGAAACAGCTCTTCGTAACTTTTCCATTTCTCCTAGCCTCAACGACTTACCAGGTCAACTGACACATCACTGGATTCAGTGGAACTTGGTGCGTCATTTGGCAGCAAAAAAAAGAAAAAATATTGATCACTTGGTGGTGTAAAGATAATTTTGCGCAATGCGAAAAAACTTTCGCTTATTACAGGAATTTTAGGATTGCACATTTCCATGATGTAATGCTGAATTTTGAGAGTCAAAATTAAATTTTTAGGAAGTAATACGGAGTTTTTCCATCGCATTCCATCTGTGTGTTTTAATCGTCATAAAGCAAAGAAGAGACAGGTAAAAGGTAGGCTAAGTTAAGCTAAAAGCAGGAAAGGTTAAGAGACACTATGAATTTTCTCCGAGGTGCTTCGTAACTTTGTGGAAGTAGGAACAATCAATGCAAAGCACTAAATCTTGGACGTAGCAACGATCAAAAGTTAAGGGCAATTCAAAAGCAACGGGTTTGTATTGCTATGACCAATTAACCATCCGTGAAAATAGGCTGCTATCCAAGCCCGCAACCAGAAGAAAACGCTTGGAGGGACAAAATTTTTTGCCAGTTGGGCAAATTTCTAGGTAGGTACACATACCAATAACTGATTTTTTGAGGCAGGTCAAAATTTTTCCAAGTAGAGAGGGGCGGAGGGTTTCTGGCCTGATGCTATCATTGCTCCTACCTATTGCCTACCGTCTGATGCTGCCGAAATTCTTCGCATAGGTCTATTAGACTATACAAAATATAAGCTAAAATCACTTCATTTCACGATTTTTTGCTGATGAAATTCAATAAAACTTCGTTTAATTGGAATGTATAGCCTATACTCACTTCAGACAGAGAAATCTGCATAACGAAGGCGTTGGAGGGAGGGTTTTGAATAATCCCATTAAGATCCTAGATCTATGGCACATCTAGACGAGAAGCTAAATACGCGAAAAATCATTTTCAACAAAACCACTACAGCGTTTTTGAGTCACGTGATGCGTAAAGAAAGTATAAGTACAAAAATTTTGCGAGCCCATGGCAATGGTGAAGTGGTGTAGGGGTTAGTGTGACGGACACCCACTCGCAAGGCAGGAGATCAATGCCTTCCTAGGTTTTGATTTTTTGTCAGCGCATTATACTGAAGCCGCTGTAGCGATTCTGTTGAAAATGATTTTTCGCGTATTTAGCTTCTCGTCACATTTAGGATAGGAATACTGCAGGAGTGGTTGGCTTTTCCGCTAAGTCAGTTTTGGCGTAACCGGGTGTTTGTAGGTAACGGCATCGTTTTCAGAGCAAAAAAAGATCTACGGTTCGAATCTTATACCAGTCAGATCAGGCCCAATTTGCCCATGCATTTGCTATTTTTGTGATTTTGAATGAAAACCACCCAAAATCATAAAAAGCTTGTAGGCCTAAACGTTTTTACGCTTGAGAAGTTGGATCATTTATCAGAAGGAAACCGTGATGTGACGTCATCAACAGCAAAACACTTAGTGTGACGTCACCAGTGCCATTTAGGTTCTTTTTGTGACATCAAACTTGCCTAACCACAGCTGCACACTTTCAGTCATCGCCAATAAAGACAAAAAAATTTTATGATATGACTTCGTGAACAACGCTACATTTTCGATGACGTCATCAATGACATCAGTATTCGAGGCAAACTTGACTAACATCGCTGTTGCTCCTTTAAAAATTTTGTTGAGAATCATGCTTACACATTTAGATCAATCAGTTTTTCAAAATATATAGTGTGATGTCATCTATATTTTAGCGTTCCTTATGACGTCATCAGTGATGCAAATATTTGTACAGTCTCACCAAACTTGCCTTCTGTCGTCGAGCATCTTCAGTCACCCATATTTAGCAAAAGTATTCAATACATGATATTAAAAAGAAAATGAAAGGTAAGCGTGACGTCACCAAAGTTTAATCGCTCATTATGACGTCATCAGTGACGCAAATATTTGTACAGTTTCACCAAACCTGCCTTCTGTCGCTGAGCATCTTCAGTCACCCATATTCAGCAAAAGTACTCAATTCATGATATAAAAAGAGAACATTTCGTGAGGGGGTAAACATTTCGTGCGGAGCTGCTGCGCTTTACCGAATGCGCGATCGCGCATTGAAATATTTTCCCGCAATGCGCATACTATTTCCCCAATTTTGTCCATCAAAAATACTCGGCCGATTTTTCTGGAATTTTTTGCAAATAAACCATGGATAAGTAAGTTTCATTTCCTTACAAAAAAAATTAAAATTTTGTTCAATAAAAATAATATAACAAAGTTTGTAAAAAAACGTTGCGCATTTGGGGAATGACTATATTCAATGCATTTACACTAGAATGTCCAAACTTTTTAACCACCTAAAATGCCCAGTGGTAATATTTTGACTACATTTGTTATCGTGATCTGAGACATCGTTTTTTATGCTTTTTTCGATCTAACTATTTTAGAAAAAAATAAAAGTTTTCTTTGAAAACATTTATGCTAAACTTGTTTTTATGGTGCTGATGGAGGTAGCAATATTGCAGATTTTTACTCATAGTAATGAACATTCCAGGTTTATAGCTAGCAATGCAGTTACTTATGAATCAATTACACACTTCCGAGAAAAGGACAAGTTTGTCAGTCTGCAACCTTTGCAAACGACTTCTTCACCTTTATCCTTCAATCACAAGAAAGCAACAAAGGCGCTATGCGTAGAACGTATCCAGACTAGCTTACGAGATGCCTTTGTTTTTGAGTTTTCTACTGATCACACTGAGTAGGAAAGCATTATGTGGTATAGAGCGTCTGTCTCTTGAGCTGTAGACTCAAGTTTGATTCCGAGTCGGGTCAAACCAATGACTTTAAAATTGGTATTCACAGCTTCCCTGCTGGATGCTCAGCATTAAAGGGACAGTGTGGAGAACAAGCCGGCAAATTTGCTTGTTGTGCCGCTGGGAAAGGCACTTAGCGGAATTCCCCATCTCGATGTAGTAGACACATGGCCGACAACTCCTAAGCGAGCTCGTATAGCACATTGATCGCTTTCTCGTAATAGGAGGGTAAATATGCAACTAAATACTATATAAAAATGTTTTTCGTGTTATACAGCGTGGCTAGATTATGTTGGCCTAAATTGAAATTTTTCTCGTTCTTTTTTGATTGTTTAAACCCTCAACTGTGTTTTACGGGTTTTGCTGGGGGTTGTTTCGAATGTTTTGATTATGTTTTTCTTAATTGACCTTAGGTCATTTCCTGAATTTTTTGTAGGGAATCGTTCAATTTAATTGAACGAATTTGAACTGTTAGATTCTAGGTTAAAGGGTGAAGCTCTGCCAGTTTGTTCCATAATTTAAACTTAATGGTAAATGTTATTCAATTTTTCGATCAATGCATAAGGTTTTTTGAACCCCATTCAAATGTGTACATACTAATTAAAATTGAATCAAGTTAAATTTGATGATTTCTCATGTTGCGAGTGAGAGTGAATTAGTTGCATTGACTAATGCCAGCAGAAAAGTTCAGCCTAAGATCTTATTAGAATCAAATCCCGTTAAGTGCCTTTTCCAACGGCACAGCAAGTAAACTTGCCGGCTTGTTCCTCACACTGTTCCATCAGTGCTGAGCGTCAAGCAGGGAAGCTGTAAATACCAATTTTAAAGTCATTGGAACCGGCCGTTAGCTCAGTTGCTAAGCGCACGCTATCAGTGCGGGAGGTCTGGGGTTCGATTCTCGGGCCGGTCAAATCGACACAGTGTCGCCAGCGACTCGCCACTGTTGCGATGCTTCCTCAGAGCTGTGTTGCCCAGGCGCCAAGCCGCAGAGATGGACCCCGCAACTCGTTACACGCTACGGCGTAATACGGCGAGTATAATGAAGATTTGATTTTGATTTGATTTTTGATTTGACCAGACTTGGAAACAAACCCAAGTCTACAGCCCCCGAGGCAAACGCTCTTACCACTTGACCATCTGAGCTGTTCAACATTAGAAATATGATACTCGAGTCTCCGGTAAATACTCGTCACAACCATTGGGCTGGTAATATGTCACTGGTCGGTATGGGCGTGGGTTTGAATCCCACTCGTAATGAGATTTTTCTAATTGCATTTGATTTGGCCTAAGATCTTGGTGTGGGTCTTTTTGCATGTTTAATTTTTGTAGGTTACTTTATGCAAATAATTTTTTTTAAGCGATCAATGCGCTGTACGAGCTCGCTTAGGAGTTGGCGGCCATTCGTCCACCACACCAAGATAGGGAAATCTCGCTAAGTGCCCTTCCCAACAGCACAATCTCATTACACTACATCTCATCATCCATTCCATTTTGTATTACACCTTGCTGATCATCAACACAAATTTGAGAAAAGTTGAGGAATATCACTATCATGTCTGCTGCACTCACTGAGTAATAAATATGCAAATTTTGGTTCAGAGTCCTTAGGACCTCATAGCAGACTGAAACTTCAGGCTTTTATACCCTTGTGACACTGATCACAATTAATCTCAAAGCCAATAAAAATTTTGGAAAGTCATAGCAAAGTGAAGAAATTAAACATACCAGCTATACCAACAAATAACAAAGCAAATTTAGCACTTACATGACAAAAACATCGGTTTTCTGCGATGGTAACGTCCCCAAACCAGAACAAAAGTGTTATAAGCACGAGCAAACTCCTATGCAACATATCATAACCTTACATAATTAAAATCAATCTAAAAAATACCAATGAGCTAAAACAGCTGCACCAAAAACCTAGAGATGAATTTACTAAGCTAACCATCTCATGAATTTGTTCCTACAGTAATCAAAGACGGAGGTTAATGCAAGAACTGCAATTTTCACTGATGTTCCGCTCAGCAATTTATGCCGAGCTTCCTCAGAATAACACACTGATGCAAATGACTGAAGTGAAAATTGGCGAGGATTTTCAAAAACGTCTATCAATGTCTGGGGGGCTTCGCCAGACGTTGATGCCTCCCAAACCCCCCAACAGGTAGTTTAATTTTGTATGTCCAGAGTCTTGATTTTACAGACAGAAAAAAATCGCAATTTGCAAAATTCAGTATGTGGAGACTGCATGGAGAGTCAAAGCAACTGTCTTCTAAGACTACTTCGCTAACAAAACCTTTTTCGCATGATAACAGGGTTTGAGTGAAAAGCTGCATGTGCCCATAGCATAACTTTTCCGCATTAAAAATATCTACTTATCTGCACTTTTGAAACTACTCCAATCTCATGTTTTCATACCTATGATCCTCGATGAGTACAACTGCAACCAGGGGGCTGGGGACTCTGCCCCCAGCTACCAGCAGATCTTTTCAGTTTTCACACATAAAAACACTCACTTTAGCTGACTTTTTTATGGAAAAAGGACACACTGGTACCAGCAGTGAGTGCAGTCACTATAAAAAATGCAAAATATTCTAGTAGTCCATGTCTAAAAGCAGGAGCTGGGATAAAATAAATGAAAGGAGGCTGCAATTACCATTAGTTTAAATATTGTTGACTGACATTTAGGTTTTAGCAGCTAATCGCAGAGCCAAGAGGGGGGCCATGGCACCATGCCCCTTCTGTGCGTCTATGCTGTTACCACACCTAAATTGAGGCTGCCATGGCACAGCAGTTAAAAACATGTTAAACCAATACTATTGCTGCATAACAGATCATTAAGTTAATGTCACAGTCATACTGAGAAGCGAGCTCAGGAACTCTCCATTGTTGGGGAAGCCTATGCCTATGATGGCAAACCAAGTAGGCTACTATCAACTAAATTACTTTTGATTTTATTTTCTAGCAGAGCGATTTTCTAAAAACCAACCAGTCAACGGCGCTGCAAAATGAATAGTTATGCACAGTTTGTGATCAAAGCATCAAGCAGTTGAAACTCTAATTTTTCATTTTCCCAAATTTCAAATTAACAATTGTACAAAAATGTAAAGAACTGCATGCTCGAAAAAAAAAAAGATTAAGAGTACTCTTGTAATCCAAAAGTTAAAAAATGGATTAAATTTAAACACTACTACTGCTACTACGTTAGTAAGTACGAAAAATCAGAAAATAATTCAATTTTTGCAGAACAAAAAAATTTAGTATTAAACAACTGCATATTCTTACAAATCATCAGATACAAAACTGTGAAATCATTTTTGTCAAAAATTAGATTTTTGTGTCAGGTCATTTCACTGCGCCAGTGCTACCGTCTGAAGCTATTTATGAAGAAAAACATGAACTATTCTGTAAGTGATGCCCCATAACCAACACAGAAGATATCACTAAAGATGCGTTTAACAATATAAGACAGGCGACAATGCGGCACACGACAGTTTTTATTGGACTTCGTTTATTTGATTTTACTTCTTCATATGGGTTTTATTTTTCTTTTGAGAAACGAACATCAAATAGCTGCGCATGTATTCATCAGCCAATTTTCCAGCGTCACATCATCTAACGCTAGACTGCGAGCCCCATTCAGATGGCAATAAATGGGGCAAGCTGTTAAAAGATAATGTGCAGTCTGCTAGTTTGCTCCACACTAGCATGCTGGTGAGAGAGCCCTACCCCATTTGTGCATTGCTGAGGGAAACAAACCATGCCAGTTTAGAGGCGACTAAGCCAGACCCAAGCAGGTCCGAAAAATCCATTTCAAGTGGCAGGGAGCTGACGTCAGCAATGTAACCATGAAGTCACAAGACACGTAACTGCAACTCCGAGTTCCATTTGCGATTCGCCCTGCTTCCTGTCAAACTAACACTCAAAACATCAGTGTCATTTACCAAATCTAGAGCAGGATTTGATGGAGATGTTGGGTTTGAAGAAAACGTTATATAGAATGGCAAAGGCGAATGGAGTAAGATGGTATGGACATGTGCTTAGAAGGGTGATGATAATATACTTAAGGCAATGATGATGGAAGTAAATGGAAAGCGAAAGCGAAGACGGCCAAAACTGACATGGAGGAGACAGGTGAAAGAGAGTGTGAAGAAAGTCAGGCTAAAGATCAGGGAAGCAGGAGATCGAACGAGATGGAAGGAAGGTGTGAGCGCAATTGCAGAGGGGATGAAGTGGATCTGGCCACCTTTGGGAACAAGAAGAAAAACGAATTGAAACTGGATAAAGAAGAAGAAAGTGCAGCAAGGAGAAAAGAGTGAATGGATTTGAGCTGCTGGTGCCCTCTGCAAAGAGGGGACAAGAGCCTCTTATGAAATATGTGCTTTAGATCTTGTGCACCTTGAGCAAGAGACAGAGTGGCTCTTTTGCATCAAAGCTCGGATGGCTGGATGCATGCCAGGACATGCAAGTCACCAGTTTCCATGGCCAGAAAGCATTCGATCACTTGGTTTAAAGCATTGTTAATTGGCTGTCAATGAGGTGAGTGTGGGCACTGCAACACCAGGTGGGTGCACAGTACTCAGCAGCAGAATGGACCAAAGCCAGGGTGGCTGTGCACAGAGTAATGGCACCAGCACCCCAGCTCGACCCTGCCAATCGTCTCAACCCAACACGAGTTGTTACCTTTTTTCACAGTGACTCGAGGTGTTGGAGAAACGTGATAGTTCAATCCAACTTCACACTAATGTAAGTTGGTGTGGTGGGAAAAGGTATTACGCATCCTTAGATGTTGATTGTGAGCTCATGTCATGCTTCCCTGTTGTGGAGGTGGAAGGCTGCTGTCACTGTTTTGTTTACCCTGAGCTTCAGCTTCCATTTCTGGAGATACGAGGATAGTGTTTTCATGTCTTGGTGAGAGTCCATGTTTGCCAGTCTGCTGTGGAGTGCAGGATCGTCAAGTCGTCTGCATTAGCAAATTTCTTGGAAATTGTTGTAGGCAGATCGAATGTACAATTGCATATATAGATGTTGAATAAGAGGGAGGCTAGGGCTGAACCCTGCAGGACGCCATTTCTCAGGGGGCGCAACCCGCTTTGCGGGTCGTCACTAGTGGTGAGGATGAAGCTGCAATTTTGGATAAGCTTGAAGATAAAAGAAACCATGTGCCTGTCTGGTCCCCAGGACGCTTCATTGGCTTTGGAATAGCAACAACTGAAGCCGAGTCTCCAGATTTTTGGAAGTTTTTGTTGAAGCATGCAGGATGATAGGAACTTTGAACTTGTTTAACCAGGTCTTCAAGGTGACACCAGCATGGAGAATGAGCTCTGGATATATGGAGTCAGGCCCTGAAGCCTTTCCAGTCTTTAGCAACTGGAGGGCACTGGAGAACTCCTCTAGCATGAAGTCATCAGAGATACTTTTGCCAGCAAGTTTTTTTTTATTTCACTGTTTATTGATCACACAAAACCTGCAAAAATCTTGCACACTCACTTTAAGTTTTTGTCATGTTGTCTCATGTTGTGTATCAATTAACTCACTTCAACAATTGTTATCTTACAGCTGGGTTTTTTTTCGAAATTTTGTTTCTGTCATTTGACAAATTTTTGCCAGGAAGTGTTTATTTCACAGGAAATTCCAGTTATGAAACTTTGAAAATCATGGTTGCGTAATCGTTTTTCGGTTCCTGTAATGCCATTCTCAAAGTAGAGGAAGTTAATGGTTGCGCAACCACGATTTTCAAAGTTCCGTAACTGGAATTTCCAGTGAAATAGACACAGATAAAAGCTTCCTTTAGATAAACAGTGAAATAGATAGAAGCTTCCTTTAGCTAAACATTTCGATTCTAGCAAACGTTTCGATTCTAGTTTTACATGTGGTGATGTGATTTATAAAGTTCTTCTAATTCTCCACGCATTATTTAATCCAGTGGTTCCCAATTTGTTTTAAAGCCCACACCCTTTGACAACTTGCACAAATTTTTTCGATCAATTCGATTATTTTTTCGCCATATTTCAATTAAATTTAAAAGCCATATTTTCCAACATGCACTTTCTGTTATTAGGTGTAATAATGGCCAGAGCAGATCTAAAAAATTTTGATGCACCTTCACATTAAGTTGAATGTTAACTGAATACAACCCGGCCAGTTGGCGTATTGGTAAAAACATTGCTATCAGTGCAGAAAGTCTGTGGTTCAGTTTTTATGTCAATCAAACCAAACACAGTGTTGGCAACGACTAGCCACCGCTGAGAACACTACTCAATACGAGCTTCTGCGTAATAACCTGTCATGAAGATTCAATAGTTTTTTTGTTAACTAAATACAAGTACATTTAAACGTTTAGACCAGGAAAATAGCACTTTAAATAAGCACTTTAAAATTCTTTCAGGACAGGGACTTATTCAGAATATTTTTCAGGGGGACACCAACTTGTGGAACAAAAACGGCTTTAGAGGGGTCCGGATGCATGCTTCCCCAGAAAGTTTTTGGAAATTTACATATTGCAATGGTCATGCTAGTGCTTTTTAAACAATTCTTAGGCAAACTTTGTTTATTTTTTTTGCCCCAAGTTCTGATGTGCTTCACCAAAAAGGATATAATTTGTTCAGACATTTTGATTTATGCACTCTTAGGGCATAAGGCTTATTGTTATCCAAGAAGTTTGAAATTATGAAAAAATTGTAACCACCAAAAACATTGTTGAAAATGGCTGGTGGAAAGATGTATCCCCTCACACATTGGGCTCTACCCTCGCCCACTTTTTTTCAGGGGGGCCTGGGAGGCCCTAGTTTATGCATTTATTTCTACAATAATATCTTTGCATGAATGTATTTGAAACTGAATAGGCCTGCCATCAAAATTGAAACCCAAAAAAGAGCTTAAACTTCCAGAGATTTTTTTTAATTTTGTTTGTGGGGTTGGAACAGAAAAAGCATAATTTTCTAGCAAAAAAAATTAACCTGCGACTTGTGAATGTCTAATTGAGCATCTTAACACATTTTAACAGTTGGCTGGTGGTACAGAACTAGAAGATTGCCAGAAGCAGAGGTTTCACATGAAACCTCTGCTTTTGGCAATCTTCAACATATAAAAGGCAAACCAGCAATTGGTAGCAGGGTAATTATTTGTCAAGTGATCCAGAAAAAATGAAAATTTACACCAAAAAGAATTCTGATGCCACTTTACACGCTTGTAGACCTGAGTAAGCTGATTTAAAAAATGTAAAGTTTTTGAAAATTGGTTGAGTATATCCGAAGTTATGATAAATAATATTGAAATTTACCTTATTTTTTCAAATTTTCAAGCTCGTTTTTACAAAAAAAAAGGATTGAAATTTATTTTAAAATGTTAATATTGAAAATAACATTGTTTCTGTTTGATATTTTGCAGGATGAAGCTAGAAGGAACACTTTGCAAGTTAATCAAAATTTTCTTGAAATTTGGCTATTTGGGTGTGCATCGGTGGGCGTGAAGTTGGGATATTTACTGTGTGCACTCATGCGTAACGATATTTCAAATAGCTACAGTGAAAAAGGCACAACGTGAATTTGCATGATTTTGGTTCATATGAAACCTAGTGATGAGTAGATCACTTTCCTGCTTTCAAACATTTGTTTTTTGGCTGATTTGGTACACTATTTCATGATGGAGTAAACTCCGATGTTTCACCCAGTGTAGGAGCATAACATACTTTTTCTTCAGATTTTACACTGTTAATGTATGTTTTCTTTTTTGTTGCTGTCGTTTAACAGCATTAATATAGACTCTATACAATACTACCTAAACCCTGCCACAATGCACATGCCCTATAAAAATTTGAGGCATGATTCCTATAAATAGGCATGAAATCGCTTGAAATATCGCTCCGGTTTAAGTTCAGCAAAATTTATCTTTAGCGGTTTACCTCCAGTTCACATTTTTCGTCGTTTGATTTTGTAGGTTTAGTTCTGGTTAAAATTAAAAATACTTTGAATTATCGAGTTCAGGTTTGCAGAAACAAAAGTTCAAATGTTCAAATTCGGTTTGAGTTCAAGAATTTGAAACCGCCAATTCCACTTATGCTTTGGTACACAGCTACAGGCGCATTGTTTTCAAAAACTATTTGCTGCATTTAGGCTGATAGCACTTAATAAGATGCTGCTGTAGCTCATAAAGGATGTTCTCAGCGGCAGAAACAACCTTAGATTCAACTTCAGAATTATTCAACCTTTTTCCATTGCAAGTAAAATCAAGACTCTGCACGCAACAGCATATAACCCATCTTTGTTTTAAAATTTCCATCAGCACATTCATTCTTAGATAAATCGATTTTATGAAGTAATGAAGCACTAATTGCATCTATCACTGTTGCCAGCTGCAGTGTTGCTCTCGCCCTCCAACAAGAACAACAGCATGGCAATGCAAACGCGCCGAGATAAATGAAATAAAACCATTAGAAATTGATCACTTAGTCTTACGGCATTGATAGCACAGTCCCAAAAATGCACTTCAATATGGGTTTAGGTTAGGCAAGAATTATTTCAACGGTTAAAATCCGGTTAAGGTTCAAGATTTTTGATGACCTTGGGCTCAGGTTCACGTCTATTAAATAACAAAGGTTACAATTTGGTTTGAGTTCAATTAAAGAAAGTGGTTAATACAGGTTTTTGGTTTATGTTCCAGTTCAACTCGATGCCCTGCAATAAACTATATAAATTTGAGGCAATCATAAAACTGAATGAAACCTTTGCAAATGTCTGCAGCTTACAATGATCAATTTGCATTTGCCTACCACTTCCAATACCACCTCAAATTGTTTTTATATTGACACAAAATAAATAAAGCAAGTGACTTCCTGCCAGTAACAAAACACATGCTGTTCAAAAGCCATAAAACTAACCCAAGCTTTAATTACAAAAAACATGCAACGATGACAACACGAGTCTCGTTAAAACTTGGCAGCAATATCACTCAATTGTATCAACAACAGTCTCAAAACCACATGGTACACAACAACTGACCGCCGCAAACTGGTCGCGAGACAACTGGCCGCAGTGAAGTGGCCGCCATGCAAACTGATCGTGAAGCAAACTCGCCACCTCGACAACTGACCGCCCAAGCACAAGGCTCAAAAAAACACTTCGCACCTTACCGCTTCGCGGCATTGTCTACTTTATGACCGTGTGAATTTGGTAGTAACTGCGCACCTTATCACTTCTCAAATAGTTGTTTACTTAATAACCTTTAATTATATACTAATGTACAGCACTCCTGCTGTGAGCCTTAAACCACCGCGACATCACAGCCATTTCCCAGAGGTTCAAAAAACGTTTTGCATTAATTAATTTATTATTTATCAAATACAAAGTATTTTGATTAAATTTCATGAACACTCTTGTGCTCAATACTTGATAAACTTGCTAAAAAATTGTTTTAACAGAGGATAGTGGGCTGCAATGCCGACATCCCTGGTCTAGATCAACATAGCCCACCAATGACTTTTTGTTTAAAGTTTTCTTGACATCTTTTTCGTTAGATTAAAAAAGAATATTGGGTCGTGTAGTCATCTGCGAGAGGTATTGCTTGCCTTGCAAGCTACAAGGACTTACATCTTCTGTGATAATAAGCTGTTTCGTTGATTTTATGGTGAACTCGTTAAACCATTAATTGTAATCGTTAAAAGGATATGACCAATAGCACATTTATAATGGGCTATATCAGTTCATAACCGCAATGGCTTCATTGCTTCATTTGTTTTTGCTAATGTCATTTTGCTATATAGTCGTTTCCCGAATTGCGCAGAAAACAATTTTTTCCCTATTTGCGCAAACCCTAACACTTGCAAATTTCTAAGGTAAAATTCAAAACTGAAGTTCATAAAGTGAAGAACTAACATTCTTTACTATTACATCAAAAAATTAGGTTACAGCGACAAGGCATTACACACTCACCTCATTTTCAAATCTACCTCTAATTTTTGGTCATTTCAAAGTCCTAAAACTTTGTCTGAGCCTCGATTAACTTTGATATATCTTGTGTTGCAGTTAACCTACCAGCTCCATTGATATATCGTTGTGATCAGCATTTCCCTACGTTTGCCATCAAGGCAAAGAAAATGTAAAAATATTTTATCTCTAGGTGGCAACAGAGAACTACGCAATTGAGAATATTTCGAATGAGAATTGCGCAATTCTGGGCAACCGCGATAGAGCAGAGAAAGTGACAAAGTTATCTACAAATGAAGAATCATCTATTTTAGTAGTCAAAATCAATCGTTAGGATGTAGTTGTCAGTCCTTATTACATTTACATAACAATAAACGCTTGCTTACTGTCTTGAGTAAAGAAAATATGTTTCACATTACAGAGTAGCAAGGTAGCGTATACACGCTTATAGTTTTGGAGTTTTAGCAAACATTGTCTTCCATATATATTTATATCCATCAGACAATTTGACAATCGCAGCAATATTTGTTAGTTGTTTCAGAGTTATTTCATACTTGCCGAGTTACATCGGACTCGCCAAGTAACGAGTATTCACGACATTACTTGGCTGAGTCCATGTATCTAAGACGTCAAAATAGACTATGAACTCAAAATTAGGTGAAGAGCAAAAAAAAAGAAAAGGTCATTACATCCGTAGAAGTCCCAATTTCAACTCAAATTCGGATACAAAGCAAAAAAAAGGTCAAAATGATAATGGTTTAATACTCGGCAGAGTATCAATTAATACTCGAGTATCAATTAATTAATATTCATGTATCTGGAGTATCAATCAATTAATTAATATAGCCGAGTATCAACTAATACTCGGCTGAGTCCGAGTAATGCTTTATGACTCAGCCGAGTACTTGGACTCCACTTGGCACATCCCTAATCAGAAGTAAGAAGTGGCGCCACGGTCGCCAAGAGAAATTTCGGGCCCCGGGGCAAAAATTTCGTGTTTGGGCCCTTTGGTCAGTGGTGCCTCAAAATCACGTGATGAGCAAAAAAGGGTCATAGCCTCCGCAGATGTTCAAATTTCGGCTCAACATCTAGTGATGGGCAAAATGAGATCATAGCGTCCGCAGATGTTTGAACTTCGGCCCGATATCAAAAAAACATCATTGCCTCCGCAGGCCGTAGTTTGAGCTGATGAATTTTGCATTCTAAATCTGACAATTCTGAACCCCGGGCCCTGATGTGTCCCTGGACAGTGACCCCTTCTGCCCCCCTCTCAGCAAACCTGAGTGGCGCATTTTCCATTAGAGCAGCTGGCTTATGTTATAGTATTCCAGAATGTTCCATTCGTCTCAGAAAAAATTTGTGTATTGATTCGTAATTGTTGTTATAATTTTTTTTTGTCTTTCAATCTTGCTTGCTTTTTAATGCTGTTTTTAATGCCGCAATCTTCAAAAAAATTAGATGGTTGGTCAGCTATTAACGCACAGTCGACGATTTAACCAAGCGCACTTGCAACGCCATGCTTACAAATTTGGTCGTGCACTTTAAAGCGACAAAAG
This sequence comes from Trididemnum miniatum, assembly GCA_964006365.1. Lineage (NCBI taxonomy): Eukaryota > Metazoa > Chordata > Ascidiacea > Aplousobranchia > Didemnidae > Trididemnum > Trididemnum miniatum. The sequence continues at coordinate 33,096,806 of OZ023233.1, forward strand.
GTTAGTATGAAGGCAGCCAATATTATGAAATATGGATCACGGAAACAAAATTTTTTTATAGTTAACCTAATCAATCGCGTGTTTGTGTGTAATAAACCTTGATACTACTACAATTTACAGGTTTTATAATTTTTTAAAACAGTTTTCCAGCATCAAAATAAGCCAAAAGCATTCAAAATCAATATTCTAATGACGTCACCGTTGACATCATTATGACGATATTTCTGCAGTAAACTTTTTTTGCTTTCACTTAAGATGTATCACAAAATTTATTCAACACGCAAACCAAAAACGATCGTAAAATTTATAAATAAATAAATGAATACATCTGCGTTAATAGCAATCGCGCAGTACGCCTTAGGTAATGCGGATTGCGCGATTAAAATTTCGACCCTAATTGCGCATAATATTTCCCAATTTGGTTTCTCCGATAATATCGCACAAATTTTGCAGTCATTGTTAGTGCATATTTAGTCAGTACAGAGGAAGTGATCCTTAAAAAAATTTTAAAAATTTACGCTTTTAAAAAATCGCTACAGCAATGTTTTCGCAAAACCACTACGCAATATGGGAAATGACTATAAAGTTATTTCAATAACTTGGCTTAGTAGAGCCCATACTCTAGTGTATTACTATCGTTTTTACATTTTCTAATTTTTGACTTATGAAGTCTTGTGTCTCATCTCGAGTCTCGTAACTTTAAAGTCTCGTCTCGGTCTCAAAGCTATGATGTCTGGTCTCGGTAGGTTCGGTCCTTGTTCCAGCTCTGCTATATAAGGTCTATATTAATGCTATTAAACAGCAACCACAAAAAAATAACATACATCAAAAGTGTAAAATCTTAAAGAGAAAACATGTTATGCCCCTATACTGGGTAAAACATCGCAGATTAATCAATCATGAAATTATGTACCAAATCAGCCAAAAAACAAATGTATGGAAGCAGGAAAGTGATCTACTCATCACTAGCTTTCATATGACACCAAATTATGCAAATTCACGTTGCATCTTTTTTGCTATAGCTATTTAAAATATCATTACGCATGAGTGCACACAGGAAATATCCCAACTTCACGCCCCCCGATCCACTCCAAAACAGTCAAATCTCAAAAAAAATTTGATTAACTTACAAAGTGTTCCTTCTAGCTTCATCCTGCAAAATATCAAACAGAAACAATGCTATTTTCAATATTAACATTTAAAATATATTTTGATCCTTTTTTTTTTAAAGAGCTTGAAAATTTGAAAAAATATGGTAAATTTCAATTTGCCATAACTTCAGATATACTTTACCGATTTTTAAAACTTTACATTTTTTAAATCAGCTTACTCAGGTCTACAAGCATGTAAAGTGGCATTAAATCTAGAGCTCGACCGATATATCAGTCAGCCGATATTTATCGGCCGATAACGAGGTTGGTCAATATATCATATCGACTGTCTTCTACCGATAAACTATCGGCAATCAACAAAAACGTCTTGTTCACGATTTTGCTAATAAACGTCAGGTTTTTTGGTGCTTATGCGTGCGTAGTTGCGCACATATTCAAGCACAAAAACAACGCATTAGAAAGAGCGTGCACGGACACTTAAATGCCAGCCAGACAGTGCATGTGCGTTGCAATGCAGAAAGAGTGCTAATCAAACAATAGCATTCGCTTGCAATCTTGATTTCTTTTCATCTTCTAGAAGAAAAAAGCTCTCTAAGACGAAGACCATTTTTTTAGAAGAAAAAAGCTGTGCATTTTGCAACTTTAGACATTTATATTGACCATTGTCCTTTATCGTTACATTTTTTTCTGTTAGAAATGATTTTCCTAAATCAATTTTGTTACTCATTATGGCTTCCCGTAGCAAGAAGCCATATTGCTTTTACTTGGCCACTTTTTCAAATTTTCAATTTTTGAACGCTCTTAATAACTGGCTGCTCCAATTCAAATCTGACCTAGCGTTCAAATGTGAGTCTCACCTAGATCTACAACTTGGCCACCCTAACTTCCCTGGACAGACACCCACTTTCTAAAAATATAATATTTTGCACCCTAAAAAAAAGTTTTTTTCCACATTTTCTTGTGCAGCCTAAGGCTTTTGAACCGCTAGTACTAAAGATTTAAAATTTTCAGGGATGATATATCTTAATGTCAACTTGCGTCTAACAACTTTTGAGGGGTGGCAGTTAAAAGGTAAAAGGTCAAATAACGAAATTTATCAAAACCGAGGGGTGGCAGTTAACAGGTAAAAAGTCAAATAACGAAATTTATCAAAACCTAATAACTTTTAAATGGCTACAAGTAGGACCTTCAAATTTTCAGAATAGAATTATGCATATCAATGTGGGGAACAAAAATATGCCCAATAATTGTCTTCACATCACGTGACCTGGGGTCAAAGGTCGAATAAACAAATCTCAACAGTTTTTTATGCAGCCTAAAGCTTTTGAACCACTGATGCTAGAGACTTCAAATTTTCAGGGATAGACCTCAATCTGAACTTGTGTCTATCAAATTTGGGGGATAGGGGTCAACAGGTTAAAGGTCAAAGCTCAATTAAAGAATTTCAAATGAAATCTTCCCAAATGCCAATAACTTGTGAATGGAAACAGGTAGGACCTTCAAAATTATCAAGTATAATTATGCATCTCGATGAGGGTAAAAAAAATATTCACAGTAATATCTGCATGTGACCATAGGTGGGCAGTGGTCACATGCAGTGGTACTTTTTTAGTACTGGTACCGTCGATACTTTGGAAAAAAAGTACCAGTACCACAGTGCCTGTACTTAAGTTTTTCAATTTTTAGGCGGTACTCGGTACTTTTGCAAAATTTTCTGCAATAGAAAAAAAAATAATAAAAAAGATGAAGTCTGCACAATTGCACTAGTACACCTTTCACAGCAATCGTTTGAAAGATTTGTTTTTAGAATACAATGCTGCCAACCCATCAAGTGCGGCAATAGAAAGATTCTTTTCCCAGGAAAAAATATTTCGAAGCAGAAGAGGAGTGGTCTTTCAGACGATTATTTTCAAATGTTTTAAAGGCAATTCAGAACATAAGTTTTTCAATAATTTTTTCCTCTCTTTTTTGCGTCAGCGTCTGTTGATAAGGTAGTAACTGTAAAAGAAAGTTTTAAGATCTGGGTAGATTTTTTAATAGCCTGCGTACAACATGGTTTAAGTAGGCTAATGTTAAACAGAGTTGCGCAATGCGTATCCCTAGGGAAATGGATGCGCCCTCCGAAATGTTTTTCTTCTTGTTTAAAATGGTTCAGGAATGTTTACTTTATCTCTGTAGGCTCACGGATTTGATTGGTTGATTTTTACGTATTTCAATGCAACTCAAAATCTAAACTTAACTATGAGAATAAGGATGACAAAAAATTTAAAGTAGTTTTAAGACGTTTTTTTGGGGATTTCAAAATTAATTTTTTGACTTTGACTCACAAATATGCTTTTTCTAAACATTCCATCGACTTACAACTCTCTTTAATACAGCTTGTTTCTTTAGTAAATCTCCTTAAAAAGATGCAAAAATACAAAATAATTGTGTAGTTATTTTTAAAAATCTGATCGATGTAGACCTTATTATTAGAACGCAGAAATCAATTTCATTTTTTAAAGGCAATTTTGTTTTACCAGCCTAAGGCCTATTTTAACAGCATACTACATTTTCGATACTGGTATTGCATTTACTCGTGTCAACCAGACGAGTATTTATAATGTTTCAGAATAATCGTTGCTGATTATGACCGTCTATTGCAGCAGCTCTTCCCGTCTTCCTTTGAAGCTTATTCGCTTTCTGTTAGTTCCGTTATGAGATTTAATCCTCACTCCTAACGCACATATGCATTTTTGCTCTAACTAACCTAATGGCATGCGATCTCACAAAGCAAAACGTGTCTTTGTATTTACGCAACCCCATCTTTAAAAAATGTCTATATGTAACGGTATTTAATGCCCCTCTTAATTAAAACTTGTTTCCTAATAAGGGGGTGGTGAAAGTCTCCAACTTCCGAAACAAAGCAGTTGAACAAAGATGTTTGAGGATCCCCGCTCTACACCCAGGGTCTCCAGTCTCAGGATGAGTTTTCATGTTGTCCTCGTCCGTGGTCGCACAAAGTATTGTCTATTATTATGATCACATGAATCTAATTTACAGCTTTGAGTGCTTTCTGATAATCGCAGACACGAAAATTAAGCGCCATGAAAAAGTTAGAACGATTAACTTTTTCATGGCGCTTAATTTTTGTGTCTGCGATTATCTGGAGCGCAACAAATTTCAAAAACAGCGAAGTATGCCATTAAATGTTATTGGCCCTGGACTCTTCGAGCACTTTTACATTATTAAATCTGGTATTTGGTTTGAAATTACTTTAAAAGTCTTGTAGTTGATTTATACGTATCTTTTAGTTTCTTGAGCTGTTTTCAACTACCTTGTAGTTGGTTTAAAAGCACCTTGTAGTTCCTTGTACTGTTTTCAACTACCTTGCAGTTGGCTTGAAAGTACCTTGTAGTTCTTTGTATCTAGTGTATTCAGCTACTTCGTACTTGGTTTACAAGTACCTTGCAGTTTATTGTGCTGTTTTCAACTACCTTGTACTTGGTTTAAAAGTACCTTGTAGTTCCTTGTGGCGTTTTCAACTACCTTGTAGTTCCTTGTGGTGTTTTCATGCATTTTGAAGGTGTAAAAGTACCTTGTAGTTCCTTGTAGTACCTTGTAGTTGCTTGCGGTGTTTAGTAGAACCCCAGTCTTGCATTAAAATATTCAAGTTTTTTGCTTAAGTTTTTCAGTTTTGCATGTTATAATATCAATTTCTGGATCAAAATCCATAAAATTTGCCCAAAAAATTTTTTTTTCTCAAATATCTCACTCTAATTTTTCACAAATTTGCATTTTTCTCAAATTTCCCACTCTAGAGGGAACACTGCCCTTGATGCGCATCGACCCTTGCCCCAAATTCATTTGACGTCCCTGATTTAACTCTAACTTTCATCCATGAACTCTCATATAAACTCATCACCATTGTTCTCTCTAGAGTGAGAAATTTGGGAAAAATGCGAAATTTTTGGGCAAATTTTTGAACCAAAAGTCCTGGTCATTGTTGTGCACCTTGTGATCCTTGTGCACCTTGTGCTTTTTTGAACCAGAAATTAATATCATAAAATGCAAAACTGAAAAACTTAAACAAAAAACTTGAATATTTTAATGCAAGACTGTAGCTTGTATCTTGGAAAAGCAAATTTAATGCAAAAACTTTGTAAAAAGGGTCCTAAAAGTAGTGAAATCATTGGGCAAAAATTTTCAATCAATTTATCATTTGGTCAAATTCTCACTAGTCAAAATCCTAGAGGGAACACTCCTCACCACTGCTTGCACCAACACTTCTGCCAATCCTTTTTTCTTAATGCCCATTCCATCACTATTCTCGGTACTCTATCGAATGCCTCTTCCAAATCCACAAAACACAAGTATATACAACTTTTTCTCTCTTCCACCAAATTCCTATTGCATTCTCCTCCGCATGAGTCATGCCCTTCCCAGGCATAAAGCCAAATTACATTTCATCTATCATTACCAATTCTCTTATTCTGTTCTCCAACACTATGATGCAGAAACTAAAAGCGAGAACCCTGAGTCTAAAGCCCACATAAGTTGAGCAAGTCACATGTGGGCAGGCTTAATATGGGTAGTAGGCGGAGAAAATCTGGTCATTGCTTTCGGGCCCCTCCACTTTAGGAGTGCTTACGCTTTCGGGCCCCTCCACTTTAGGAGTGCTTACGCCATCGCTGCCCCCACATTCCCCTCTGAATCTACCCTTGCTAATGACCATTATTACCAATTGAAGAAGGCAACTTTTTCATCTACTGTCTAGGCCTAAAGCTAGTGGAAAGTAATTATTTTTATTCAAGGTCAGTGCCACCTGAAATTATTGCAAGGAAACAATTAAGTACCGGTATCTTATCCGCAAGTCCAGTTTACGTGGCTCCGAAGGCCAAAGAGCTTTCTGCATCACAATTAAATGTTTGGTGTCACAATTTTCAAAAATTTTTGGTGTGCTAATTTGCGTTTTTGAAATCAGTTTTGTGAAGTCGATAAATAAGTTCAAGTCGAGCTATGGCAATTTAGATTTCAAAATTTAAAAAATATGAATGGATCTGATCGCGCATGAGAGTTATGAGAGGCAGAGCAGATACTACCGGTAGTACTGTAGATAGACGTAACAGGAAAAAAAGAAATCCTTTCACTTTGGATAACAATGCATATCCAGAAGGTCATGCATATCCACACTATCCAGGATTGATCTACTCAGCTACTGTAGGCAAAATAGACCTAGAAACTATTTTGTGGTTAATGGCAAACCTGCGTATCCACATCACTCAGGATGGATGCACTGCTCTGTGCTGGCAGGCTGGGAAAATAGACTTAAAACTACTTTGTTGTTAACAATCAGCAGACACTGCAAGAGACTACAGGTAACTTTAAAGAGTTGTACTGGTACCAGTAATCAATATGAGTACGGTATTTGTTGATTTTCGTGAACAAATTTTTAAAAGCTTGCCCACCCTTGCCCTAGCCACATGCTTGAAATCCACACTCCAGTTTTACTGTGGTTTCCGGCATTACACCGCGCAGAACAACCTGGCAATAACTACTACATCCACGGCACGGCTCTGTTACTTATCCAACACATAGAACAACCCTGCAACAGCTGTGTTTACTTTCCTCGACGTGTCTTTTCGTCGGAGAAAATTAAAAAACAAAAAGTGATGCCCTTTCGAATCTCAAAATACAAGCGCTGGAATCAGGCAGCATAGAGTAGTCTATGTTGGCAGAAATGCAGGGAAGACGCTGAAATAGATAACACTGGTTTGTTGCCTACCTAGTTGGATAAAATTGAAAGGCACTAAAGTGTGGTATGTGTAGATGTATGGGTAGTACTTTTGTGTTTTGTACAGTCGACCAGAGAAATCTGGTGTACATGCATACTAGTCCCAATGTCTATGCTAGCTGGGTAGTGACTCCCACACGGGCAACGGTCTCGACTGGCCGGGTAAACTACTTCAGCAACCCTGTTGCCTTGCAGGGTAAGCCTTTTTAGGCAAAGGCTAGGCCCACTGCTTAAAACTGTGGTTGGCGTCAGCAAGGGCATGCGGCCATAAAATACTTGCTCCAACAAAAATTTCATGACGATGCAAAATAAAATTTTGGCCCCCAGTCCCCGGCAGCCCTTAAATGGGCAGGGGGTGCTAAGAATCTCCGGGTTCAAAGTTGCTAAAGAAAAAGTTGAAAAACGGCTTGGAGTTAGATTCGGAAGCTGGAATGTTTGGAGTATATCTGGCAGAGGGACGGAGGCGTGCGAAGAACTGAGGAAGCGAAAGGTGGATGTATGTTGTTTGCAGGAAGTGAGATGGAGAGGTGAAGGAGCTCGCTTTATTGGTGTCAAGGGAAGGAGGTACAAACTGTGGTGGTGCTGAAATGACGATAAAACCGGGGGCGTGGGTATATTGGTTAAAGAAGAACTCTGTGACAAGGTGGTAGAGATCAGAAGAAGGTGTGACAGAGTTATGGGAATTGGATTAGTCTTTGGAGAAGAGGTGGTGAGAGTGATTTGTGCTTATGCACCACAGAGTAGAAAACCAGATTCAGAGAAAGAGTTATTTTATGAGGAAATGGCGCGTGAGTGGAGTATGGCGAATGCAAATGAAATGGTGTTGGGATTGGGAGATTTCAATGGCCATGTGGGAAAATGTGCAGAAGGATTTGAAGGTATACATGGAGGGTATGGAATAGGGAAAAGAAATGTTGAAGGAAGAATGTTACTATATTTCTGCGTCCAAAAAGAGTTGTGTGTTGCAAATACGTGGTACAAGAAGAGAGATGAATGGAAGGTGACTTATAGTTCAGGTGAAAATGATACAGAAATAGACTTTGTTCTGGTAGGAAAGGAAACGAGAAAGTATCTACGAGATGTAAAAGTTATCCCTGGGTAATTGCAGCACAGGCTGGTGGTGGTTGATGTGGAGGAACGCAAACTGAAGAAGTCAGTAAAGAAGAGTAAAAGGGTGAGATGGAGGGTATGGAAGCTGCAGGAAAAAGAGGTCAAAGAGGAATTTGAACGAAGAGTAGTAGAATTAGTGGACGCTGAAGCAGTGGATTTGTGGGAGTCCTACAAGAATGGTGTTTTAAAGGCTTGTGATGATTTGTGTGGAAAGACGAAAGGGAGAAGAGATCAGGGAAACACATGGTTGTGGAACAAGCAAGTAAAAGAAGCGATAGATCGGAAAAAGAAAGCATTTAAAACATGGTGCAAGAATCGATCAGCGGAAAATAAAAGTAATTATAGAAAAGCAAGAAATCGGACAAAGAAAGTGATTGCAAAAGCCATGAAGCAGGCGGCTGAAGAGGAGATGAAAGTGCTATAGCCTAAAACAAATCAAACGATGTTTTTAAGTTAGTGAAGTTTATGAGAAGGGATGGAAAGGACATAAATGGTGGAGGTTGCATGAAGGATAAAGATGGGAGACTTGTGGTTAGTCAAAAAGATCGTGGAAAATTATGGAAGGATCATATGGAAAAGATCATGAATGTGGAAAACGAATCGGATCAGATGGCAGAAGCAGATATGGTTGAAGGACCAGTTGAAGAAGTCACTTATGAGGAGATGATTAAGGCTATGAATAAGATGAAATTGGGAAAAGCAGCTGGTCCCTCTGAAGTAAATATGGATATGATAATGGCAAGCGGAAAGTTTGGTGTGGAAGTACTAAAGAAGCTGTGTCAGGGAGTTCTGGATGGAAAAGGTATGCCAGAGGAATGGAAAACAAGTCTTGTTGTTCCAATATTTAAGGGAAATAGAGATGTGATGGATTGTGGAGCATATAGAGGAGTAAAGCTGCTGGAGCATGCAATAAAGATAGTCGAGAGAGTGCTAGAGAAGAGGATAAGAGAATTAGTGAAGGTTGATGACATGCAATTTGGCTTTATGCCTGGGAAGGGCACGACTGATGTTTTGTTTATTTTGAGAAGGATGCAAGAGGAGTTTCGTGGAAAAGAGAAAAAGCTGTACATGTGTTTTATGGACTTGGAAAAAGCGTTTGATAGGGTTCCCAGAAAAGTGATGAAATGGGCATTAAGAAAGAAAAGCTTGCCAGAAGTGTTGGTGAAAGCAGTAATGAGCTTGTATGAGGGCTCAAGGACGAAAGTCAGAGTTGGATCGGGTTTTTCGGAGGAATTTGGGGTAAGAGTTGGTGTGCATCAAAAGTCTGTGCTATCACCATTGATATTTGCTGTTGTGGTTGATGCAGTGTCAGAACATGCAAGAGAGGGACTATTGAATGAAATTTTGTACGCGGATGATCTTGTGCTGATGAGCGAAAATTTGGAGGATCTAAGGGAGAGGTTCCAAAGGTGGAGAGATGCATTGGAAAGCAAGGGATTGAGAATAAATATTAGAAAGACTAAGATGATGGTGAGTGGTGCAGAAGGGGAGGTTGTGCGTAGCAGGGTGGATCCGTGTGGAATATGTGGAAAAAGAATTATGTCTAACGCGGTGTGGTGCACGCTCTGTAAAAAGTGGATTCATGCGAGATGCACTAAAATGAAAAAAGTATCTTGCAGTTTTACACAACAGTTTGTATGTAGAAGATGTGAAGATATTGGAGACGGAAAGGAAGAACCAGTGGAGGTGTTGTGTGATGAAGTGGAGACTGTGAAGGGTTTTTGTTATCTTGGAGATAGGCTGAATGCTAGTGGTGGGTGTGAAACTGCAGTGACTGCAAGAGTAAGGATCGGATGGATGAAATTTAGAGAATGTGTAGAGGGTTACTTGGGAGAAGGTTTTCTTTGAAAATGAAAGAGATGGTGTATCGTAGTTGCGTAAGATCAGCAATGTTACATGGAAGTGAGACATGGTGTTTGAGGGAAAATGAGATGGTAATTTTGAGAAGAACTGAAAGAGCTATGGTGAGATCAATGTGTGGAGTAAAACTAGTAAATAGAAAGAATACTGAGGAGCTGATGAAAATGCTGGGTCTGAAGGAAACTTTAGATAAAATGGCTGAAGCGAATGGAGTAAGATGGTATGGACATGTGGTTAGGAGGGATGATGAGAGCATTTTGAAGAAGGCAATGATGTTTGAAGCGAATCGACCACAAAAGCGAGGACGGCCGAAGCAAACATGGAAGAAACAAGTCGAGGAGAATATAAAGAAGATTGGGTTGAGGGTGGAGGAAGCTACAGATCGCGCGAGATGGAGAGAGGGAGTGGGAGCGATTGCTGAAGGAATGAGGTGCATCCGGCCACCTTCGGACACGAGGAAAAACCGGATTAAAACTGGACAATGATGATAAAGCAGACAAATTCCACTGGTATGTACCAGTAATGTAGTTTTCGAGGATGTCCTTGGCCAGAAAAAAATTGAGGGTGGGGGCCAAGTTTTGCAACTTTCAAATCTGAAGTCATTTACTTATAGCAGCAATGCAGCATACTCCCCTCATATCGATGAAAACATAAATTTAGTGGAATTTCTGTCTAAGTTATAAACTGATTGCTAAATTACTGTGATGGAGTCAAGTACTCAACCTTCGAGTACGAGTACCGCGTGGGCTACTTGCCTTGAGAATCTTCGAGTACGAGTACTGATGGTTGATTGCGAGTACGAGTATAACAAGCTCGAGTACGAGTACCGAATACATTTTCCGCAGTTGAACTTTACTCTTTAAAAGTAGTTGCAGGCATTCGCTGCATAAATTGAAACCACTTTTTTCAAGTTGCTAATTTAATTTTTTGTCACTTAATTTTGTCTTTTTTTTTTCAAGTTGTTAATTTAATTTTTTGTCACATAATTTTGTCACTTTTTTTCAAGTTGTTTATTTAATTTTTTGTCACTTAATTTTGTCTTAGAGTTTATTGGCTGATGATTGACTTATAATGAGTTTATTGGCTGATGATTGACTTATACTGATAGGCACGATTTATTTACGTAAAATCGACAACTGAAACAGCATGCTCATTACATTTCAGAAACAGCAAAGTTTCTACCATCTTGGCAGACAGTCTAGAGCGATAAGGGCGCAAAATTATACCACTTTGGCAAAATATGCGCTCATTGCGGCCATCGCAGACTAAAGAACGATTTTTGTAGTACCGGTACACCAAACCATAGTAAAGCACCGTTAAGTTGGGCGCGGGTTATTTCAAACAAAACTTTTTTTTAACGACTAAACATAAATTTACTGTCGCTTAGCAAAATATTAGTGACAGCTGCAAAGAAAACCCCTGCAATATGCAAACTAATTTACACTCTCACACTCCATTTTTTTGGAATTTCTGTTATATGCAGTACGCTGCATAGCTCGTTCTCTTTGCACAGAAAAAAAATTATCGAGCTGGCTTTATTTAATTCAAACAAGTTTTGGAAACTACATAGGACTATATAGTTTCAGTTCAAACCATTTTTAGCCCCGCTTACAATTTCGTACCATAGCCTGATAGCTCTATGTGAAGACGAGCAAAAATACTACAGCTTAGCATAGATACAAGACACAATTCTAATATAGCACTATAGCATAAATCAATTAATGCTATCATTCGGTACCGGTACTTACTTTTTGTGAACACGCTTCAGATGTTTTGAAAAATTTGACGTAGTTCTCAGTTTGTCACAAATGCTGTGATTATAATCCAAGCATTTTTTGTTTGTTCACTGCGTAACAAAAAAAAAATGTTGTTTGTTCCCGGGTTCTAACCAAGATTTCCTGATTACTTACAACCAAAAGGGTTGGAAAATCGCATTTTTTCTGTTTAAACTTTGTTTTTGTGGTTTTGGGAGTGATTTTTTAAAATTCAGAATTTTGGCTAAAATCGTGTGATATAGCGTTTGTATTGTTGCATATTTATCCTCCTATCACTAGAAAGCGATCAATGCGCTATAACGAGCTCGTTTAGAAGTTCTAGCCATCTGTTTACCACACCAAGATGGGGGAATCCCGTCAAGTGCCTTTCCCAACGGCACCACAAGTAAACTTGCCGGCTTGTTCTTCACACTGTCCCTTTGATGCTGAGCGTCAAGCAGGGAAGCTGTGAATATCTATTTGAAGTCATTGGTTTGATCCGACTAGAAATCAAACCTAAATCTACGACTGCGGAGGCAGACGCTCTTGGCACTCGGCCACCTGAGTTGTTACCATCACCAACAGGAATTTGTGGTAACCAGCTTTAAGAGAGTTTGCACTTTACAGACGATAAAAAAATCTGGTTTGTTTGCACCAAACCAAATCAGAATGGTGAACATCCAGACTCAAATAATGAAACTTGCTTGATTCATGTGTTTGAGTCACTGACCACTGTAAATGTCACCAAGACTTCTCAAGTTTTTTTGCCTCAGCAGATGGACTTTGCTTTTGGCATAATGTGAATGGTCTTTTTGACTCGATTGAGATTTCTTGTATTCCAAAGGATTGGCGCCTTTTTATAGTTGGTTCAAGCAGGAGTTTAAAAGGCGTACTGCATCAGAATGGAAACAGATATCCATTTATCCCTCTTGCCCACTCAATGCATCTTGAAAAAAACTATACAAAAGTCAAAACTCTTCTGATTGCTCTAAAGTGTGACCAGTTCAACTGGCAAGTAATTAGAGATTTCAGAATGGTGGCATTCTTGATGGGTCTCCAAGGTGGATTAACGAAATTTCCATGTCACCTTTGCCATTGGGATAGTCCAGACACAATTGCACGCTACCATAGACGAATATGTCCAAAACGAACTGAATATTCTGTTGGGCACAGCAACATCAAATGGGACCCTTTGATTGACCTCATCAAAATATTGTTGCCTCCGCTGCACATAATTTTGGGCTTTATCAAACAATTTGTTTAAGCATTAGACAAGAATTCAAACGCATTCAAGCCCCTACAAAACTTCTTTACCAAGATTTCTGCAGCAAAGGTAGAAGCTGGTTATTTTGTTGGCCCACAGATAAGAAAGATCCTAGACTGCAACAAATTTCTTGAAGAATTGACAACAGAAGGACATCTTGGAATAGCTTCGCTCCAGTGGTTCATGGATTTTTGGGCAATCACCAGAGGTGGAACGAGGACCGAACCTACCGAGACGAGACATTAGAGCTTCGAGACCAAGACCAGACATCATAGCTTCGAGACCGAGACGAGACTTTAAAGTTGCGAGACACGAGACTTCATAAACCAAAAATTAGAAAATATAAAAACGATAGTAATATCGTTTTTATAATACACTGGAGTATGGGCTTTAGCCTACTAAGCCAAGTTATTGAAATAACTTTATAGCAAAATGACATTAGCAAAAACAAATGAAGCAATGAAGCCGTCGCGGTTATGAACTGATGTAGCCTATTATAAATTTGCCATAGGTCATATCCTTTTAACGATTACAATTAATGGTTTAACGAGTTCACCATAAAATCAACGAAACAGCTTATTATCACAGAAGATGTAAGTCCTTGTAGCTTGCAAGGCAAGCAATACCTCTCGCAGACGATTACACGGCCCAATATTCTTTTTTAATCTAACGAAAAACATGTCAAGAAAACTTTAAACAAAAAGTCATTGGTAGGCTATGTTGATCTAGACCGGGGATGTCGGCATTGCAGCCCACTATCCTCTGTTAAAACAATTTTTTAGCAAGTTTATCAAGTATTGAGCACAAGAGTGTTCATGAAATTTAATCAAAATACTTTGTATTTGATAAATAATAAATTAATTGACATAAACATTTTAAAGTCATTGTGACACCATGCATTTTTGAAAATCTATCTGGTTAATAACGGTCTCATAAAAAGAGCTAGCTCAAATCTGGAAGCACTTCCCATGTCGGTAACCAAATTTCCCGCATCTAATCCCTGCACTTTTTTTGATTTGAAGCCTTTTTTGGGCCTGAACTACTTTGAATAATCTTTTGATACCTGTTGTAAGCCAGACGAGAATAGCATCTTTCATAGGGAATAAATTTGAAGAAATCTTAATTTTATGACATATGACACGATATTCTTTTGAAAATGTTTTGATTTGACACACCATTTGCCCATAAAAAATATATTAATTTTTTAGACGTGGCTAGCGGTCGTTATGTCTTTGAGTGAAGGCCATATTGTTAAAAGTTAAAACTAAATTAACATTATTGGATAAATTATTACATTAATTAATTATATTAATGGATTTTTAAATTTTCTTTGTTGTTAAAAAAGATGCATTTTCAGCAAAATGCGGCTCAGTACAAGGCCTACCAATCAATGGTTAATTTGTTTTTCTTAGAACTATAATATGAAATATTGGAATTCTGGTCGCTTTGCGGCCCAGTTAAATATTTAATTTTGCAATGGGTTCCTAATAAATTAAAAGGTTAGACCAGTGGTCGGCAACCACCGGGCCGCGGCCCGGTGCCGGTCCGTGTGAAGTTTGTTACCGGTCCGTATGCGTTTTCAGAATAAATGCTTTGAGTTTAAAACATTTTTATAACGTGAGATGCAATTATGGGACGTTTTTGTAAAAATGCAAAATAACTCAATTCTGGTGACCCAGTATGGCAAAGTTACTCGATATCACAAAACTAACCAAATTGAAAAGTCAAATCTTTTAATTGAACAGCGAACATTTGATTATGCTGTCATTTTATCGTAAATCTTTTGTAAATCAAGCAGCGCTTGGTTAAGAGAAAGAATAACGTTAAGAATCAGGTTTGAGAAGCTACTATAAAAAAATTAAGCAATGCTGCTGCAGCAAGATTGAAAAAGTTTAATACTCTGGTCAGAGTGAAACAAGATCGAGATTTTCGGTTCTGAATAAATATGAGTGTTTTACTGTTTAAACATTTTCGATTTTTTAAAGGCCGGTCCGCAAAAACAATTCAGTTTCAAACCGGTCCGCTGTGCGGAAAAGGTTGCCGACCACTGGGTTAGACATCCATGGTCTAAAGTAGATTACCATCGAATGCATGTGCTTAGTGTTTGAAATAGACCAGTTTTCATATATGTTGCTCACAAAAAGAAAGCAAAAGTATGCAATTCTGCAGGCCTGAACAACAAAGCAAAATGGTCTAAACAAAATGTGGCCAAATGTTTTTACAAAGTGCGAAATCATGCACAATGTTTTACTTTGAATACATCGGGTAAGTACCATTGTTGCTTCCGTATCAAAGACCTGACCGCTGTTTCAAATCCAAAATTTTTTCATGCCTCGATCGAGACATGACCATTTTCCGAGACTTTCAAGGTCCGAGACGAGACATTGGCATGGCGAGACCGAGGCACTCAAAAACGTGTCTCGAGACCGAGACACGTCTCGAGACATCCAGCTCTGGCAATCACAAAGCTTAATTAGTGAAAACCTGCAGTAAAAGGGACTGCAGAGTGTTCTTCACAGTCCATATGCTTGACGCTAATCTGGATCAGTTTATGGAGAACATGGGTGTATACTCAGAGGAGCTTGACAAAAGTTTCCTTTAGGATAGGCTATATTAGATTTTGAACGTCGCCAGTGGCGTACGCAGGATTTTTCAATGGGGGGGTTTTAGCGACGTCACATCGTGATGACGTAAGTTTCAGTGACGCCACAGCTATTATAATGCCATAACGAAGAAAACAATTCAGATATTTCATTTACAATTTTGCTTGATTCTTTGCGCTTCATTTAAAAGCGAAAACATGTCACAAAAACTCAAGCTGTCAATCCGTGGTTAAAAATTTACTGAAAAAAATTTAGTTGACCTCATTTTTGGGCCATAGGAAGGTTAACTGACTAAAGTAGGCTAGCTTTCGCAACGTCACAAACAGGGTCTAGCTTGGGGGTTAAACAGGTAATTGCTCCCCTCCAAAAAATCCTTTTCAAGAACCAACATTGATATAAATAACGCATATAAACCTTGATAAAACATGTAATATGCACTCATTACGAAAGGGGCAGTTTACCCTGTCTTGAAAACTGAAGACAGTAAAGCATGAGAGAAAACTGTCCTCCCTACCCAAACATTTTTAAATTACAGTAATATATGCGCTTGAGAAATCTCTAATCATGTGATTAAGGTCAAAAACAGCGTCGATATTATCCAAGTATTTTTCACCCAAATCACAGCGTCGATATCATGATATTCTCTCAAGCACATAATCGGGGAGTTTGGGAAACAGAGCACTCCAGCTCCTTAGACAGTTGCGGTGCATAAAAACGATTTTGCTCCCCCCTCCCCGTTCCACCCCTGGGCCTCTTTAAATCTTTCGTTGGTCTGGTCTTCCTTAACAGTATTTTTATTTTATTTTCAGCATTTAGGTAGGGCAGTGTCAATATAAGTTTTTATATTTTAATAATTTTTCATTAAACCGGCCGGTTATAGCGCAGTGTTGAAGATGTCGCTATCGATGCGAAAGGTCAGAGGTTCAATTCCTAGGCAGGTCAAATCGGACACGGTGAAACCAACGGCTCGCCGCCGCTGCGACGATTCTTCGGAGCTGTGTTGCCCAGGCGCTAAGCCACGGGGTCGGGACTCGCCACTCGCTACCACCCTTCGGTACTACAGCGAGTTAATGAAACGAGTAGGCCTACAGTGAAGATTTGATTTTTTTTTACTTTTGTGTGCGACCGTAGTTACTGCAGATGCACCGTATTTAAGGAAGCTCCTGCTTACCAGCTGCTTCACAGTAGCATCAATGACAAAAATGTAGTTCAAACAAAACACATCAGAAAAGTTGAAATACCGGTGTATTGTTGCATCGCATGGTCATAAAAGTTTCTCGAAATTAAATTAGAAAGTTGGATCGAACGGAAAAACATGACAGCAGTTTCCGCAAGCTCTGCACGAAGAAAAGTCGGTTCGCTACAAAAAAGAAAGGTTTTACTTTTTCTGCAATCGTCAACGTCAAGCGCACCGCACCAGCAAAGTTTGACTACCGGTAGGCTTATTATTGCATCACAATGAAAGTTTTTCAAGATTTTATAAGCAAGTTGGATAGCATAGAAAAACATAAGAGCAATTTCGGCAATCTCTGTATGAAAAAACGCGGTTCGTTCCCAAATAAGAGGTTTTTACTTTTAAAATCTTCAATGGGGGGGGTTTTGACCCCCGAAACCCCTCCCCCCCCCCGTGCGTACGCCACTGAACGTCGCTATCCAGCAAAATTAGCGCAAGACAAAAAACATTTCATTCACAACAAAAACTAACACGAATTTTACTAGCAAGCTTCATTCTTTAACTCGATCCATGACTAAATAAGCAAAGCTTTAACCATCGGCAATACAAAAGTTTAAAAGCCAGAACAGCAATTTGTCAAACCACAGGTGGGAGTCGAAACGCATAGTAAAGTGCGTTACGGTCGTAAATTATCAGAACATAAAAAGCGACGAAAAGGCAGTTACGTCATGAAGCCGAGATCGACTTTTTCAGAACATCCTCCCCCCGGTTAATAGCGAAAAAGTCTTTTACGTGTTGCCATTTTTTGTAAAAATTTTTTTCTTTCAAAAAAAAAATCAAAGTACTCGTGTACTCGACTGATTTTTAGACCGAGTCCGAGTACTTTTAGATTCGAGTACGAGTGCTGGGCCATGGCTTATAGATTGAAAACCTCTGATCTATGCTTTGCACCACCTATTTTTGTTTTGGTTACTGTTTTAGTTGATGTGTTGTATTCCACAAAACAGTGGAGGAATTAATGTTATGCATTTACAATGGACTAACATTGGTGGATACAATTGGGCTGGTTTTGGACTAGCTTTTGTCACTGATAAGGCTGAAAAAAAATAATCTGGCAACACTGCCGGTAGGCCTATTTGTTTCTAAAATTCCACCAGCAAGTTTACCGGTATTGTTCTAGTTGCAGTTCCAGATTTTTTGGGGATGCTAATATAGTGAAAAAACCATGAAGCACAAATCAGTTTAACAAGATTCCAACCAACACCTGTAACCGGGAACAAAAAACCAGAACCAGATCTGTAGCAGATCACTGTTCCACATGTGTTACAGATTTCGGTGACAGATCTGTTTAAGATCCGCCAACTAGAAACAAAATTAGTCAAATGAATATGTGCAGACACATAATTAAGCCTGGTTTTTACGTACACACAAATAAATCTTTGTAGCCTGACTCTCTTGATCGGAGTAGCCTGTGCACTACCCAATACCGGTATGGTTAATGGTTAGTCTTATGTAGGAAGTCAACGAAAAAGTTTTATTTAACAGTTTAAGCCGAAAAAGAATGAAGTATATATTCAGTCCTGGGTAAGACCTGTAAGAGGGCTTTTTTACTGATATCTCTTGTTAAGGATCTAGGTCTGGCAAAAAAGGCAAAAAAGCTAAGGTGACAGGGTAAGGCTAACCTCAAACAACTTACTTGCTAGACTGAACTGCTGAAGCAAAACGCTAAGCATTAAGTTCATGGGTAAAGTCTAGTATCAGACCCCAGGTTCAGTCTGGTTTACTTGCCGTATACGGAGAGACCACGCCGTATGCGCAGAGGGTAAAGCGCAGTATACGGCTATATCACTAAAGTAATTATTTTCTATGAAATACTATTGCTATTTAGTCTTTTATGTTGTGCTTTTATTTGTTATGCGTTACCAGTGAATTCTAGGTTGAGAAACTCACAAAAAATGTCAAGCTTGAGCGCAATTGTGCGTTTTTGAACCATACTGACAATTTCACCGGAAAATAACCGAACACAAATTTTTTAGGAAATAAGAATTGGTTGAAAGCCGAACACGTCAACTAGCCAGCCTATAAATAACCATAGATTCTAGTCATTCTAAACTTAAAGTTCCTGAAGAATCTATGTATAAATTATTAAATCCCGCATTCCTGGAACGGAAGGTTGTTAGTAGGCTTACTTCCATTCCTAAGTGCTGGTTGTTAAAGTGCTCCATGGAAATTTTGTACCGGCTATAAAGCTGGGTCTACACAGAAGACATGGAGAAGCGGAGAGCAGCGCCTCAGCCATCTGATCGTTGGAATTAAAATTACAACACAACCAAAGAGCAACATTTAAATTTAGTGCTTCATCCATGAAAATATAAATTCGACAGTCGACATGCGAGTAGGCTTATCCTCACATTCGTTTAGTACTGGTAGGCTACTTCTTCAATTTTTTCACGCAATTCAGATAAACATTCTTTGCTCTATGAAATTTCTTTTTTATTTCTTCATTTTTTTGCACTTTTATCCCCTACTACAAGAAAGTGACGGAGGCGCAATAACGAGCTTGCTTCAAAGAAATCTGTAAAAAAGCGCTGGTAGTCGCAAACTTCTTGCAGAAGAAATTTATCACGGAAGAGATAGGAGCTACCCTCTTATCTCTTCTCTCTATGTCCCCTACAAGATCCTTGAGCAGGTTATATGCTCGTGTTGAACCAGTAATTGACCCTGTGGCAGTTATGTGCTCGTTGGTCGTTGCTGGATGTTGTGCAATCGATTTACCAGACGATATGTGACTGCTTCTCGACCTTTTTATTGATAGTGTGATTTTTTGTCTTTTTTCCATAACGCTTTGTCGCTTTCGCACATATTTCGTTGTTTATTTTTTGATTATTTCCTCCGTTCTGGAACAGGCAGTTTTTTTCAAAGTAGGCGTAGAAGGTGGGATTTCCAGCAATCCAGCGTGGACATGCTTGTGTTTTGCTTTTTCTAGAATTCATATAAGTTCGAGTGCTTGCTGAAAATACATCTCTATTGTGGCTCTTACGTCTCTGAGTGGTGATAAAAAAAAAACTTACAGATGTTGGCCTAGCTGAAGAAATCTCGCTAAACCTAGTTTGCGATAGGCCTACAGTGCATCAAGTCACCCCGGTAATACGGGATACCAAGGACAGTTAAGCCAATTTACGCGCACAATGATAATTTAAGGGGGTTAACTCGGTAAATCCAACCCGCTTGCGGCAGACGAAAACTTACGTCATTCTGCTTGCGTAAGCATTGCGAGTTGAAAATTACTCGCTTGTAACAGGTAAGCAACAGCAGGTTCAACCCGCAAATAAACGAATTGAAAGATAATGATGATTTTTTTGATGATTTCTTCATTTTCATCCTCCTGTCATGAGAAAGCGACGGAGGCGCTATGCGTAGGACGAATCCGCACTCGCTTAGAGTTGCCTTGTTTCCAAGTTTTCCGCTTGAATTTTGCTTCTGACTTCTTTAATTAGCTGCTTGTTAACATTCCACCAAACAGAAATAATTGTCGTGAAGCATCTTATCCAATGACGCAACACGACTCTTTGGTGGGAGTTGAACCGTAAATCTTGCGATCATGGCCGTCGTAAAATTGACGCTCCGAACCACTCGGCCACGCTGCCGACAGACTAGCGGGTTAGGCGAAAAAAATCTCCCTAAGCTGAACTGAAACGTGTAACCCGCATAATCAAACCCGCTCTTGAACTTGGCTTACTTTTACGTGTTTCCTCGCCTAGTGATGTGTCTGTTGAAACACTTTCTTTCGTACTAGCTGAATTTTTTAATTTTTACCGGCTCGTGAAATACATTCATTCATGCAGATTATGACGTCTTACACATAGCATAGCTGCAAAACACAGCTCCAAAAACCAGTACGCAAATCACTTCGCCAACTCGCTTCCAGGCAATCTATTTACATAGAATATTCACGCAGCCTAGCGGACAAACTACGAATGGACCACAGAATCGTGCGTATAGCTCATCCAGGCGTGTAGTAACGATATAGCAGTCGCTCAAGCGGCCGCTGCAATCTGTGGGTGGCTGCTTGACTCGAAGACTTTTAACAGTCACTTCGCAGTCTCCCTTGGGATTACAGTTGCATGTTGTGCTCCTTTTTTACGAACTTTACTGCGCTTCCGTGCATAATATTTGTTTATAAAAAATATACGAATATATTTTTTTCTCTCCAGTTGTTTGTTTTTGTTTTGTTTCTTCTATTTGATGGTACTGTTCTACTGTAATCTCGCCAAAAATAAATTGATTGATTGTAAGATTCAGTTATAATGTTATGACATTTACTTTCTATTTGAATAAGGGGTAGGATTAACCTATATAAGTGTCTTTTATCTGCATCAGCTACTGAGCTGCTTAATCTGTCGTTTGAACTTTGGGTCTGCTTGTGTTTTGATTTGCTGAATTTAATGCTGAATAGGGAATACTGATGAATGCTGTACAAGAATAATGATTAATGCTGTACAATTTTTTTAACCTTGAATTTAATGCTGATAATATACATTGAATGCAGAACAAGTTGGACCTGAACTTCAGTTAGCACAGAGACAGCAGACAGATAAACCACTCTAATATACATTCTATCCTTGTCCTTGAAATCTTCAATAGTCTCTTTCTAACAATATAAAAGACACTTGTGAGTTTACTGATTGAGTGGATGACATGACAGAAGAGAATATTCAGATTCCCCATAGTGTGATCAGGTCTGCTCCTACTGAGAGAGACTTTAGGCAACTGAATAGAGAGTTTATAAAATCTATTCAAGGGTTCAATGACAGTCAACACCTGCAAAATGTGACTGAGTTCAATAAGCTGTTTGGAGAAGTCGAGAAGATTTGTGTGGTTCTACGTGAAACAGCAGAATCATTTAAAAGGTTTCTTTCTCCCGAGGATTCACAGAAGGTTGCTGAAACCAATGAAAAAATAGACTTGGTCATTCAACAATTTGAGATAAGTAAAAGCAGTCTGGCATCATTAGAGAAAATTAGCAAACAGCAGAGAATGAAGCTTGCTCATGATCTTCAATCCACTTCCCACAAGAATACTGTATCAGCAAGATCACACCACACGGGTAGTAGCAGACGCTCCAATAGACTGTTTGATTACGATGACCTATCACCTCAGGAAAAGGTATTGGTGGCAGAAACTAAACTACAAGCTGCTGCACTTGAAGTTGAACTAGCAAGAAAGCTGGCAGCAGCTCGTAACCAAAGTTCCCATGATCAGTCTGAGAATGGACGTGATGATGAGCATGAAGTGATTGTGAACCCTCAAGCTGTTCAAGGGGGCAGCAAAAAGACCAATGTTGAAAAGGTGCAAAAACCTGATGAAGTTGAAGCAGAGATTACTTGTAATACTATTATTATTAGTGGGCGGTGGTGCCAAAGAGGAACAACAACGTTTAAACCTCTCTGGCACATTGTGTAGGCCATCAATTAGGCCCATTACAATTTTTCAACGCTTTTTTTTTTTTTTTTTTTTTATTCAGATTAGTCTACTGGCCGTATTCAGCAAGCCTTCCGGCCTGCTGCAAATACTTAGCCAGTAGATTTATATTTAGCTTTTGTACCACAGATTTTATTGTGGTTTTTTCTTTACCAAACACCTTTCTTCGAAGGGCTTGGTAATAAGTACATGCTCCAATATGGTGATTTGGAGTTTCTTTTTCCAGGTTACATTTTGGACATGTCGGTGACTCGTCACGTCCAGTGGTCTTCCTGTGTTTCTGTAAGTTGCAGTGACCAGTGAGGACTTGCAACACTTCATTTAATCTAGATCTGTTGAGACTCAAAAGTCGACGAGTTAATTGGGGCGAGGCCCACTCAACGTTTTCTTTTGTGCTCAGGCAGTCCTTTCGTTCTATCCAAGATATTTTCCATCTTTCAACACTCCAATCCTTTATTGCAGCGCGACAGCTCGCATATGGGATTGGAACAAAAGGCTCAGGGCCGAAGCAATTAAATGCTGATCCTGATTTAGCTAGTGTATCCGCCTTCTCATTACCGTGGATGCCGGTGTGGCCCGGCGTCCATGCAACAGTGACGTGATTGTCTTCACCCAATTTATTTAGGTGTTTGATACATGATAATACCGTACTAGATTTTACAGTATTATTTTGGATTGCCAGTATTGCTGCTTGGCTATCCACTAAAATTACTATTTCTTCATTTAGAGTTTTTTCCATGGTCAGTTTCTTCGCTACTTCAGCTATAGCGAAGACCTCTGCCTGAAAGACTGTACTATATCTTCCCAAATGGAAAAAACTTTGGTCTGTGTGAGATCCTGATGGGTATTCTATATAGAAACTCGCACCGGCTCTTCCATTCAATTTTGACCAGTCAGTGTAGCATCTGATTATGCTTTGTTCTAAAGCACGTTCAAACTGCACTGCGTCCTTGCGTTCTAAAACAAGGCAATTGTACTGTTTTCCAAATACCTTTGTTTTGTTTATCAAATCTGCGGGCATGCTCAACAAAGACGAGTTTTCCTTTGCTTCATTGCATACGTCAACATGACTTTTAGTTTTCCCTGTTGATCCGATTGTCATGGCTGACCAAAGGCCCACACGGGATAACCTGTATGAACCTTTTAGCGCCTCTGACAATATGAATTCATTAATTGGCATGATATTCAACAGCACTTCCAGAGCACCTGTGGGGGTACTGGGGAATGCTGAAGAAATCATGAGACAAGCTAGTCTTTGTACTCTAGCAAGCTTTTTCACTAGATATTTTTTTATTTAGTCCACCAACCCAGGATGTACACGCATATGTGATAACAGGTCGTATCATTGCAGTATATATCCATCGCATGTTGGTGGGATTTAATCCCCACGCTTTGCCCACTATTTGTCTGCATTGTAATAACGCCGCAGTCGCCTTGCGAGCAATACGTGTTATGTGAGGTTTCCAGGTAAGCTTACTATCAAGGGTTACACCTAGTAGTGTTGCTTCTTTGGAAATTTCTAGCTGGCGTCCGTTTAAACGCAAGGTTCCAAAATCCGGCTTCCTTTTGTTAGTAAACAGAACTATTTCAGTCTTTTTACTGCTGAATTGAAGCTCTTGATTATGAGCCCAATTTCTTGCAATATTTAGCGCTTTTTGAGCCCTACCTTTGATCCACAGCATGTTGGTGCCAGTGACCAAAATTACTACATCATCGGCATAGGCTTGTACATGAAAACCCCTGTTGCGTATGTCTACCAACAAGGAGTTTAATACACAGTTCCATAGAAAAGGGGACAAAATACCACCTTGGGGATTCCCTTTTACTACTTCCCTTTTAATCTTTTCACCATTTCGCTCTACTTGAACTGTGCGGTGTCTCAGTAAATTCTCAATCCAATGGACGAGAAAAGGCGACACCTTCAATTCTCGCAGAGCATCGGCAATGCCACTATGTGTGATATTATCAAAAGCACCAACAATATCCAGAAATATTCCTAGTGCTGTTCTTTTCTTTGCCAAGCTTAGTTCTATGCGTCGTACAAATTCATGCAGTGCAGTTTCAGTTGAAACTCCTGCTCTGAATCCATACTGGAACGCAGAAAACCTTGCTTGCAAATTAGAATCATCATTAAAATGATACAGTACTAACCTTTCCAACCATTTAAGTTGAAAGGAAGTTAAAGTGATCATCCGGAAAGACTTAACTTCATGATAGTTTTCTTTACCGGGTTTTGGGATGAAGATACCAGTCCCTTCCTTCCATACTTTCGGCACATAGCTGTACTTCAAGCACATTTGGAACATGGTTTGGTGTATATTTCTAATACTATTCCAGCCTTTTTGTAGTAGCACCGGGTAAATACCATCTGGTCCCGACGCCTTAAATGGCAGAAATTCGTTTATTGCTCTTTCCATCTTTTCAAGTGAACAGATGGAGCTAACAATTTCGTCGTGCGTTGGTAACACAGCAGTGTTATCATTTGGTTCTTCTGCTGCTTTACCATAGTTTACCTCTAGACTTCCCGGTGCTAGGATGTCTAAAAGGCAATTCATAGTCTCAACAGAAGATTCGGTGAATTGACCATTAGGTCTTAAAAAGTTGCTTAGTTGCACCGTTTCGTTTCGACGCATAATTTTAGCCAGCCGAGCGGTTGCACAGTGGCTATTCATCGATTCCGTAAAAAGACGCCAAGAATCTCTCTTGGCTTTTCTTACGGCATTTTTAAAAATCAATTGGGCCTGCTTAAAAGCTTCCCAATCGCTTCCAAGTTTTGATTTGATGGCTTTACGTTGGGCTTTACGAGCCTCTCTGCGAAGACAGGTTAGCTCTGTATTCCACCAAATATTTTCAGTTTTACGACGGATCTTACGCTGAGGGCAAGATACATTGTAAGATTTTATTATCTGTGATTGAACAGTTGATGCCAGTTTTTCTATATCATCTACTGATGATATGCTAAATGGTGTACTATTCAAATCATGTAACCTGTGACCAAGTTCGTTTGCATACTTATTCCAGCAAGTACGTCTAACGTTCCTGATCATTTTTGTTCTTTTGGTGCCACTTTGAACTCTAAACCTAATATACATGTGATCTGAAAAGGATGGCACATCACTGACATGCCAGTCACTTATACAGTTCTCAGCATTTCGGTTTATTAGAGTCAGATCTAGCACTTCTTCTCTTTTTCTCGTTCTGAAGGTGGGTTTACTGCCCACATTACAGATGTGCAAGTTCGCACTAGCACAGAACATTAGCAAATCCATACCTCTTGTATTGACGTTGGAGGAGCCCCATACTGTGTGATGTGCGTTTGCATCAGTTCCTATAACGGTAGGAATTTTATCTCTGTCACTGAATGACAGCAGCTCTTTCAGAATTACTGGTGGAGCTGGTTCTTCCAAAGCCATGTAAGCCGATACAAAGACAAAGCTATCTCCTTCTCGTCTTACATTTTTAACTCTCACTGCTACCACATCTTCGCTAGAAAATTGTGGTATGAGAGAGCATGTCATATCAGAAGTGACATAAACACATGCTCGGGGACGTTTATCTTTTTTATTACCTTGAAAAAGTTTCCATCCCCTGAGTTTACTTCTGATTGCACCTCCATAAGTCCAGGGTTCCTGAATTAGGACTACACCTGAACGAATGTTTTTTGTTACTTCACATAAGTTATAGCTAGCGGCCTTACTTCTGTGAAGATTAATCTGCCAGCATTCAAATCCATTCGACTTGGTTTTTCGTGCTGGAATTTGTTTTTGATTACTTAA
The DNA here is from genome assembly GCA_964006365.1 of Trididemnum miniatum. Lineage (NCBI taxonomy): Eukaryota > Metazoa > Chordata > Ascidiacea > Aplousobranchia > Didemnidae > Trididemnum > Trididemnum miniatum. The sequence goes on from OZ023233.1 coordinate 33,122,713, forward strand.
AGCGTTTGTTGTAGATTTATTACTCATACACGGTATGAATTTTGAAAATACAACAAATTTGCTCTAAGGTATTGGTTGTCAGTCTACTTTAGTAGGAACTGGTTGCCTTCGAACCCTGATCAAGGTTCTGAGGCTCCTCAGCACCTTCCGAAGCATCTCTGACGTTCTCGATTGAGTGCTAGAAGACTCTTATCGACCTTTTCGTTGATGCAGAGTTGCAGGCAGTTTGAAGATTATCTCCAGGGTTAGTGATGTTCAAACCCTCTAACTCCTTCCACAACCATTCTCGCTGCTTCCGCTTCTGATTTCTTTCATAATTTTTTCCTCGACGCCACTCAGACGTGCTACCAACGTCCAGAGACATTGATGGATTCTGAGTGAGCGAACCGGATATTTGAGCGGTATTCGACTTTTCAATCGACAATGCCGCTGAAACTGTTGCCTCTTGATTTGCCAGAGGCTTCTCCTCCAACAGAAGAGAAGTCCAGGCTGAAGGCAATTTTTTCGCACTTGTCTCCACCTCAACCCTTGCACGAGTAGAGGTTTTGACTAGCTGAGTACTCTCACTGCCGCTTAATAGTTCAAGAACTGTTCGCTGCGACAGTGGTTCTTTCCTTGTTAGGGGAACAAACCGTACTGTTTTCTTTTTTCGTTTGTTTTTCATTCATAAAGTTTGGTTTTTCTTTATAACTGGGAAAAACCTAAAGACCAGATTTAAAAAAAAATTGTTATTAGGCCACGTCAAGTCTCGCAGCTGGACCCAGGCGACTATGTGCAATGGACTTGTCATTCTGTGCAGTGGCCTCAGGAATGCCCCCCCAATACAACTGCAGGCCCCCTCCCAGTCGCCAACTGGAGCTACAATTGCATGGAGATTTCCACAAGCTGACGGAGGCAGCCCCCCCAATTGGCTAGATCAGGGGCGGGCCTCTGAACTATCTTGCGGCCGCGGTACGGAGCGCGTTTTAGACCGGTACCCTCTACAACTGTGAGATTCCATTGCAATCACCTGAGTTCCAGTCACGCAATCCTGACATGTCCCATACAAACAATTTTTGGTGCCTACCACCCGCATCCTCGCTAATGCCAAACCTGATTCATCCACTCCCTACTTCACAGCTCGACTTCTCATCCGCCAGGAAAAGAAGCCGAAATGCTTCAAGGAGCGAATTCAACAAGTAAGGCCGTTGCTAAGACTAAGTTGGCAAACATAAAAAGTAAAAATGCCAGACCCTCTTTAGCCAACATTACAATGTTGTTTCCACCGGACACCACGTGGAGGCGAGGTTGGTCTTATGTCCAGCACTTGTAATACTAATATACTAATCAAAATACCCGTACGAAGTACTGAGCTCCATGCAGCCAAACTGAGTCAAGATGCAGGAGTTGGAATCTGCCACCATAGCAATGTTGGAGACAGTTATCTCGTGGGAAAGGTTTTAACCGAAAGCGGAGCAAAAGTTCAATTTGATGGAAATCCAAGAAACTTCCTTGCATTTAAGCAAGGTATGGATCGGGTAATGTCGTTATATGGATCAAAATTTGGGCTTATATACGATATCTTACAATCACGCTGCGTCGGCAAAGCGTCTGAAGCAATAAAGTTCTGTGACCGCATTCAAGATCCTGAGTGTGCCGCAAATACTGCTCTGGAGCGTCTCAAAATTTTTTTTTGGGAAGAGACTTCCATAATAGAAGCTCACATTGCCAATATTACAAGAAATGAAATGATGAGATGGAATACTGATTCATATCAATCTTTTTTAAATGAGTTGGAAGACATCAAGATCTTGTTGGGCAACTCGCCTCATCACGTAACAATAAACTCACCAGGAGTCATGAAAGGAATAATTTCTAGATTACCCAAACGTACTCGACATGAGTTGGCCAAGATGTTATGTGATTCTAATGAACTCTTACCAGACTTTGAAGCATTGCGGAAGTTCATCGAAAAACAGCTGAAACTAGTTTCTCACCCTGTTATGAGAATTAATCCTAAGGGAACAGAATCAAAAGCCAAAGACGAACTTACCTGGAAAACTGATTTCCACAAGACTATTGGGAGAAAAGAGTCTCATGCGGTAAAATCTTATTCTCAAAATGTGACTACTTACAAATCTTTCAGATGTCCTATAGTTGGTTGCCTTCAGAAAGATTCCCACGCATTATGGGGATGCATAAAATATGCTGAGTTAAGTCAGAGAGATAAATGGGCCATCGCTGCCAACGGAAACTGTTGTTACAAGTGCCTGAATCACGGGCACCGCCAGGAAAAGTGTAAAAGCCGATACTGTTGTCGTAAATGCAAAAGTTCTCATCATCATTATCTGTTATGTCCAGACAATGAACAAACTGGTCAAGATACGACCAATGTAAATGAAGAAATTTGTGTCAAATCTCACAATGTTATATTTCAAGAAGATAAAAAGATCTTGCCCATTATACCAGTGACTGCAATTAACGCTGACACATACAAGAAGGTGATTGTAAATTGTTTATTAGATAGTGGTTGTGATACCACAATGGCCACTAAAAGGTTTTGCCCAGTTGATAGGATTGAAATCCAAGTCAGTCACCAGAGTAAAGTGGGCTACATTCAATGCTGAGTCGCATGAAAGTGCATTTAAAGCTGATCTAATTATAAAGGGTGTTAGTACACCACATCAATTCTTCATACGCGATGTTGTATGCGTGAATAAAGTTGCTGTACATGCCAATCCCAGCTCGGCCGAAATACTTAAAATAGCAGGAGTGGATGGTATTTCAGATATATTGTGGCCTCAAACTACCTGTAAAGATGTTGATCTGGTAATTGGAACTGATAATGAAATTCTACATGATATGTTAGAAACTCGTCGCAGTACAGTAGTACGCATAAAATTGCTGCCAAGCTGTCCAGACTTGGGTGGGTCTTCATGGGCCATCTGGGGTCTGGCTCCGACGAGAACCTGGACAGTTTCAACTGCAATCCGTGCCGCTCAATACACACTAATTTTTGCAGTCTCGAAGCACAGAATAATGATCATAGTGAGTGCGGCTTCATATGCAATGGCAACGCCAACAGTTGCCAACTACTGCATGCTAAGCTAGAACGGTATTTCCATAATGATTTTAAGGTGAATGTTGAAGATGAAGACGATGCTCCATCAGTTGAAGATCTGAACTGTAAAGCAATGTACAAACAATCTGTTTACAAGAGAGATGGTAGATACCACTTAAAGTTGCCCTTAAAGAAAGCTGATGTTGTGGTGCCTAACAATAGAGGTCAGGCCGAAACAAGATTGATGCAACAAAGAAAACTGATGAAAAGGGATTCAGAATTACATTCCTTTTACGTTGACGCTATACAAAGGTTGGTTGAAAGTGACAAATTAGAACCTGTTACTGATGACACTGATAATAAGCTTGTACCAAATCGTGTATTGTATATCCCACATTTTGTGACCAATCAAAAGAAGAAAAGGCTCGTGTACGATGAGTCCGCTCAATATCAGGGCACGTCGTTGAACAATTTATTATTCAAGGGAAGTGATAATCTTCAAAAGCTGTGGGAGGTACTAATTCGTTTTCGTCGTTTTCGCATAGCCTTTTCCTGTGACGTCCAAGAAATGTTTTTGCAATGCGGGATAGCGGAAAGCGATCGTAATTTACTACGAATACTTTGGTTACAGAATTATGATATTGACGGGGATATTGTCGAGTATCGTTTCAAAAGGCTGCCTTATGGCCTAAACTGCAGCATGTCCATGGCGGAATATTGTCTAAAAAAGACTGCAAGTGACAATGGCGCTAATGTTTCTCAGGAGACCGTAGATGCTCTGCGCTCAAGCTTTTACGTTGACGATGGACTAATTTCCTGCAGCAGTGTAGAAGAAGGGAAAAAGTATGTGTCTGAATTAATCGCTTTGCTACAATCGGGTGGCTTTGAGTTAAAAAAGTTTGTATCTGAGAATATGGGGATATTGGATGACGTTGACCCTGAAAGACGTTGACCCGGAAAGTGTAATATGAACAAAGAAGTGTCGGATGACAAGTTCGTTCACAATAAAGTACTGGGTATGCATTGGAACCCTCGAACATGTATGATATCTTCAAAAATTAACCTGAGGAGAATGCCTGACACAAAAAGAGGTTTGTGGGCCACTATAGCTCAAGTGTTTAATCCGTTAGGTATCTGTGCACCTTATTTACTACCGGGAACAAGACTTTTGCAAGAAATTTGTGCAGTTGTGAAAGAATGGGATAGTCCCATTCTACATGATTTACTAAAAAAATGGCAAAGATGGTTAACAGGATTACCCTGCCTTGAACGACTTGAAATTCCACGGTGCTACTGTGCCGACGAAGTTAACACATACGAACTACATACATTTTGTGATAGCTCCGAAAGTGGGCTTGGCTCTGTTTCCTACCTAAGAATGATTTCTGATAAAGGGGTTCACGTAGCCTTTGTTATGGGCAAAGACAAAGTTGTCCCTAGACGCACTACTCTGACCATACCTAAGCTAGAATTAATTGCTGCAGCCTTAGGTGCGAAGATGCACTGGCAAATAAAACATTCCATAAAACTCAAATTGGCCGAATGCTATTTGTACACTGATTCGACTGTGGTGATGGACTGGTTACGCAACACAAATGGGAGACTGAAGAAATGGGTTGCACGTAAAATTACTGAAATTAATCGTCACAGTGATATAGATTCATGGTTGAAGGTACCAACTATTCACAATGCTGCTGACGTATGTAGTAGAGGGGCTGATCCTCGGAAAGCTGATCCAAAAAGCGTGTATTTAAACGCGCCTGCTTTTTTGCATGAGACTGAGTCACACATTGCATTATATGAACTCAATGCTAAAGCTCAATGCTCAACTGTAGAGACCTCTTGCTCGAACACGTGTACCACTGCGATTGATTGTGATAGCGATTTGTCGAACGATGTAGAGTTTTACTGCAGGCACGATGTTGATATTGCTGATAATGATGCTATTGTCTACGACAATAAAACCGCTATTGAACTATATTTTGGTAGAAGCTGAGTATATACAATGTCTAGCACGTCGTTGTTCTAATTATTATGAGTGTCTAAAATTGATTGCTTATCGTTATCGATACGTTGTTTCTAAGTTTATAGACAAGGGCTCCAATCTGAATGTTTCTCTTGAGACCGGCTGTCTCAAAAACACTGAACTAAAGCATTCTATGATTGATTTGATACGTTTAGCTCAGGAAAATTACTTTGACAAACAAAACATTGCTTGTATCGCCTCGCATGGATTGTCAAATGCGCTACAGTGTTGTAAAAAATGTGACAGGGCAAAACTCGCTAAATCAAAAAATTTGCTTGTTTTTTATGATGATCACGAAAAGGTGTTGCGTGTGGGCGGCAGAATTATTAAAGCATCATTACCTTCAGAAACCGTTCACCAGTACGTACTGCCCAAATCGCATTTTATCACTGCTTTGATTGTGAAGTATGAACATCGTTTAGCTAACCATTTTGGTGCCAATTATGTGCTTTCACGTTTGATGGAGAAATTTTGGATATGTGGGGGGTTGTCTACGGTTCGTAAACTTTTATTGGACTGTTTTTACTGCAAAGTACGGCGAGCAAAAGCCGAGAGCCAAGTTATGGGAGACTTACCGGAATGCCGTGTCACAGTGCCTAAATTCCCCTTTGAACATACCGGAACCGATCTTTTTGGCCCTTTGGGTGTGATTGTCGGCCGTAGCATTGCTAAACGCTGGGGCGTATTGTTTATTTGCATGGCTACGCGAGCCTGTCATATTGAAATTGTACCAGACTTGTCTGCCGACTCGTTTATTCAGTGTTTTTTCGTTTTCTTTCACGCCGGGGATTGCATTGTAAGTGCTTGTATTCCGATCAGGGTACCAACTTCATAGGTGCTTATACGGAATTCAAAAAGTTAATGAAGCGTTGTGATGTTGCCAATGTTGTGCCTAATTACGCTGCTCAACTGAATAAGCTTGATCGTGATTGTGTTTCACAATGTATGTTGCGCAAATGTGTGGATGTGAAGTGGCACTTCAACGTTCCCAAGAACCCTCATGCGGGAGGCGGCTGGAAGCGCACGATTAGAAGCATAAAGTATGCCATGGCTGCCATCTTGCATAATGGCTTGAATAATTTACCCGCGTTGAAATGCCGTGCTCCTAGTGACTTTGAAGTATTATCTATCATGTGTGAGATCGAAGCTGTTTTGAACTGTCGACCTATTACAAAACTAAGTAGCTCGGTTGAAGACTGGAGAGCCTTAACGCCTATGCCATTGCTCACTGGAAATTTAGATCCTGCAGCTCCAGTTACAGAATTTATCAAAGCTGACATGTATCGTCGTAGTTACAAATACGTTGTGGCTGTGTGTGAGCAATTTTATGATCGTTGGCTTGCTATGTATTTACCTTGGTTACAAATCCGGCATCGCTGGCGGGAAGTCAAACCCAATTTGAAAGTTGAAGACCTAGTACTGCTGTTAGAATCTAAAACTGAAGGAAGGCGTGATTTTCCCAAAGCTATTGTTGTTAAAACGTTTCCTGACGCTCATGCTCATGTACGACAGGTTACAGTTCGCTTGGCTGATGGCCGAACCTTTAATCGTGATGTTCGCAGTATTGTGCATTTAGAAGGCTTTTGTGATAAAGATTGTATGTCTGATGTCGATATAACTGATGCTAGTACTGGTTTAAGAACAGTTGTTTTGGTTGTGTCTGAATCTGGATCCAACTTTGTAGGATGGGTAAAATTTCCCGCCCTCGTATCTCCAAATTTTAGGGGACAGTGTTAATGTTCCTGGATCCAGATCCGTCTCTTAACTCCGTGCATGCGGAGTTGACTGCTTGCCTAAGTTACCGGGAGTTGTGTTTTCTTGTGGATCCTCTGTTAAGCTGGAAGCCAGCGTTATAGTGTTAAGCTTTGGTTTAAGCGCTATCTATTTTATTGTACTGGCAGTAAGATTCAGTTATAATGTTATGACATTTACTTTCTATTTGAATAAGGGGTAGGATTAACCTATATAAGTGTCTTTTATCTGTATCAGCTACTGAGCTGCTTAATCTGTCGTTTGAACTTTGGGTCTGCTTGTGTTTTGGTTTGCTGAATTTAATGCTGAATAAGGAATACTGATGAATGCTGTACAAGAATAATGATTAATGCTGTACAATTTTTTCAACCTTGAATTTAATGCTGATAATATACATTGAATGCAGAACAAGTTGGACCTGAACTTCAGTTAGCACAGAGACAGCAGACAAATAAACCACTCTAATATACATTCTATCCTTGTCCTTGAAATCTTCAATAGTCTCATTCTAACAATGTGTGAAATGTGGTCGGCCAAGTCGTGATTTGAATCCGTGATGTTTGGTTTCACAGCCCAACGCCAATTCCGCTCAGCCATGTCACTTGATGATGGTTCAGTACATAAAAATCAAACTAACAAAGTACAGGCAATTACTTTTTCAGTCATTAGCAAAACATGGTCATTTCAAAAACTATTGGCTATACAAACAAAGCAATTTACCGTAACTCTAGCAGGAACAGGGTTGTGCAAAACTTGAATTTAGAATTTTTGGCTTATGTGCAGAGAAGAAATGCTGGTTCAGTAGCTGATGGACTAAGTCAGCGTATGTGCAATCCACAAAGGCTTACTGCAAGACTGCTTTGTCTGTTTGTAGTCTGCATTAAAACACTAAACTGCGGTACACAAATAATTCCACATCGCTTAGCTGACTACCCCTAGTACTAGTACCACTTACCCAAACCATACACAGTCACAATTAGGCCTAGTCGGTTAGATTAGGCCTGCCGCGCGCGTGTGGTCTTTTGTCTGGTACTACCCGCATTTAAATTTTTAATTCAGTTTATCAGTTCATTTGCCAAGTGATTGCATTATGCTGCTAACATCAGAAGAACTTGTTTTACTAAACTTGTTTTGTTTTTAGGTATAGTATGGCTGCTTTGCAAGATGCAAAATATAAGCTGTAATTATCTATCAATACCGATATGTTGGTAGAATTAAATTGCACAAAACAAGCAAATTATCAGAACCAAATTATGGCAAATTTTGAACAAATATCACAAGAATGCGGTAATTTTTCTCTCCGGATCCTGCTCCTGCAACAATAGACCCTTTGCACTGTAGCTTACTGCGCATGCGCGACAAAGCGATGTCTGCGCGAGTTGCCATAAAGCGATCAAGTTACTATAGAAATAAATGGCAAATAACAAGAAAAGCTTCGTTTTTTCGTATAACAACGGCAAAATTTTTTACATAAGTGAGTATACTGCTTAGTAAATGTGTGATAGAACATACATATCATCTTAAACCAAAAGTATTAGCTGCGTAAGGTATATTTTTGTAGAGTTTAGTGTTTACCGTAACAGCTACGTAGGCATTTTGCAATTCTTAAACTGCGACATCATTCATATAATTATAATAAATGAGTTTCAACTTACTTGCACAGCACACTATTTAAGCTTTATGATTCGTTTAGGTTCAGTACAATTGAAGCACAAACTTAATAATTAAGCACTCTGCGATCTGCATTGTCACTAATGCAATTAATTTGTAAACAGTTTAACCATACAAAACATGAAAGCGACTTGTGAAATAACGCTGTCCTCAGCAAAGGTTTTGCACGGGTTTCTCAGCAAAGCAATCTTGTTGGCAAAATCAAGAAAAATTTCGAGTCTGAATCTGAAAGAGCGAAGTTACGCGCTCCTTATGGTTAAGACAACCCAACGTAATTCCAGTTTACAAATACCAGAACCACCGGCGTCAAAAGCAAATAAAAAAAAAGATTTCTGACCTTAACTGTTTTATAAAACATTAATAAATGGATATCTTTTGTTTTACACAACAAAATAGCTTTCATTTCAACAAAAAAGATAACGCAAAACAGCGGTTTTACTATGGTTTACCATATGCGAACTCGTTTTGATGGCAACTTTTTGCTAAAAGCACTTCGTTACGCTTGATTGAGCGTTGGTGTGAGAAGCGTCTATTAGAAACTTATAACTCCGGATCCGGCTCCGGCTGGAACATTGAAACTCCTGCCGGAGTCGACTCCGGCACTCCGGTTTGTGTACAGCCAAAGGCCTTTGTGCACTGGAGCGTAAAAGCCCCTCAATCGCCGTATACAGAGAGACTAGCCAGCTGTATATAGAGTGCACTGCATATACGGCAAGTAAACCAGACTGGGTTCGGTTAGGCATTAGAGTTGTTTGGCTAGGATTAGGTTTGGTTAGGGTTAAATTTAGTTAGGGTTTGGTTCAGCTACAACCCTAACCCTAACCGAACCTGGGGGCTGATACAAGACGTTATCCTAAGTTTATTTCATTAGCCTAGCAAAAAAGCTGTGGTAAGGCTAACCTCATATAACTCTGTAACTCTCTGGCTAGGCCTCAATAAAACGCTAAACAATGAGTCTATTTCACTAGGCTATATGCTCGTGACAAATTTATACGCTACACAAAGCTTTTTCCAACAAGCCTATAGCCTCGTTTACATTTGGCGTAAGTTTTAGCAAACGCTGACTGTGCCAAGATGAATTTCGTTCAAATTATGAACGCAGTTTTGCTTGCAAAGTTGGCAAGAATTGCCTTTGTACAGCTCAAATGGCCGAGTGGTAAGAGCGTCCGCCTTGGGAGTTTTGCAGTTTTGCTTGCTAAGTTGGCAAGAATTGCCTTTATGCAGCTCAGATGGCCGAGCGGTAAGAGCGTCCGCCTTGGGAGCTGTAGTAGCCGGTATAGCTGTGTTTGATTCCGAGTCGGGTCAAACCAACGACTTTAAATTTAGTATTTACAGCTTCCCTGCTTGACGCTCAGCATTAAAGGGACAGTGTGGAGAACAAGCCGGCAAGTTTACTTGTTGTGCCGTTGGGAACAGCACTTAGCGGGATTCCCCCATTTTGGTGTGATAGACAGATGGTTGGCAACTCCTAAGCGAGCTCGTGCAGCGCATTGATCGCTTTCTTGTGATAGGAAGATGAATATGCAACTAAATACAAATTCATGGATTTGCTAATCAGGATTTGCAACTGTGGGCTTTCATTTTTCCAAATCAAGTAATGGCGTTTAATATCCTTGTTAGCAATCGCTTATGAAAAAAAAAACTAATCGATGTTTTTCATTTACTTAATAGAGACCGAATAATTAACCACAAAGTGTTGTTAACTAACCAGTCATCAGATGACAAAACGGAAACAGCGTCTGCCCGAGTAGAGTCATCGATGGTATTTTGTTTTTCTTGTCCGCATAGCGGTAGATTCGCAATTCGACCATTATTATATTATCGTTTATTTCAGACTCGGAAGTTCATACAAAACTGAAAGAAAAACATAACACACACACAGTATAAACGTAAACAAAAATAAATAAATATAAGCCGAAGTCGCCCAACTAACACATTACACCACCAGTGATGCAGTACTCGAGTACAGTACTCGTACTCGAGTAGGCTACCATTTTTTGAGTATTTGTACTCGGAACCCCAGGTACTCGGTTAGTACACGTACTCGAAGGTCAATGTACTTGGTACTCGGTCAAAAGCAGTGCCGAGTGCACGAGTACACTTGGCTTTCGCTTTTGAAAGTGAAAACACGACATCTGCGGACATAAAGACCTTTTTTTTTCTTTTTTGGTCTTCACCGATTTTCAGTGGATAAAAGTACTCGTACTCGAGTACATTTTTCAAAATCAGTACTCGTACTCGAAGTTTTTTGCGGTACTCGTACTCGGAAGTTGAGTACTCGACTCCATCACAGCATTACACCGGCAAAAATCATAGAGATGCAATTGAAAATATTTCAATGTTAACTCAGACGCAATAACGCCTAGCGGTCCATAGATACAGTAATTACCAAAATACAGAGGAAAAGAAAATAACTTGAGAAAACGAAAAAACAAAAATAAATAATTACAGACAGTACTAAGTCATAATCAGAGGCGCCGCCACGGGGGGCGAAAGGGGGCGACCGCCCCCCCAATGATTTTTTGACCATTTTTTCAAATCGCCTAGAACCGCAGAGTTTTTTCTAGGGGTAGGAGGAGGTGACGTCAGATGCTTTCTTTTTTTTTTTTTGCTATTTCAAGCCACTTAATTGCAGCTTAAGATTTTTGTGGTAGTGAAGTACATGCATTATGGAGATGACCGAGTTGAGCATCGAACCCGCGAAGCCAGCTTCGGAGCCCAATGCACCAACCACTCGGCCATCTCCATGTGCGACGTCAGATGCTTTCGGCAATGTAATTCTCGTAACGAAATGTGTAGCTCCATCTCGTGCTCTAATATTCTTCGACTTGCAAACGCATGTAACAGAAGCAATTACTGCTTACTGTAAAAGACAATGGTTACAATTCATATCAATGACCAGCTGCTGTATCATAAAAGCCACCTAGGATATCTCAATACTTTGTGAAATCATACCTGGCTTGACGTACTGTAATTTCACGAAGCTAGTGTAACGTTTTGAGAAATTTAAAGTAGCAGCGGGCAAGTGAGGGCTTTTCAGAATCAGAAATCTCTTAGGTTTTAGCAAGTATTCATTATACATAGATTGATTGGCAATCCACCGCAGAATGTAGTTTACTGCGCTTCAACATAATTTTTGTTGTTGTTTATTTCTACACAAAACATACTCAGACGTAAGCAAAGGACGAAAAGATGGTATAGAAAAAAGGAAGGCGCAACAAAATGATTAACCGTTCAAGCATGCAGATTGCAGACCCATAACCACTATCAGTGATGGGCACGACAAATCTCTTTCTAGTAAAGCGATAACAATAATAATTTCAAAAAACCCTAAGCGATACCGATAATCGATAAATCTCATTTTTTTAAGCGATATCGGTAATCGATAAATTATCGTCGATAATTTTTTTCAATAAATGTTGCGGTAAATTTTCAATGCGCTTGACGATGTTTCTTTATGAGTCAAATTGCTAAAATGTTTTGCTATATTTTTCAAAAAAAAAAAAGAACAGGGCACGGACTCTGCTGTGGCATTCAAAACAAAGAGAGATTTCTTTAAATTGCAACAAGACTTTATGGACACCGTGTATTTTTTCCAGCTGTTGTATCGAATGTAATTGTATTTAATTGCACATTATTTATTCTCCTATCACGAGAAAGCAATCAATGCGCTGTACGAGCTCGCTTCGGAAAGTACGAGCTCGCTTAAGATAATAATTTTGCGACGCACTCAGAATTAGGGTCAAATTTTCAAATAAAATTTGCCTGAAAATTATTCGAAAAGCACTGAAACAGCCATTCGCAGCATGCAAATTTTCTAAATTTTTCCTGGGGAGCATGCTCCCTCGGACCCCCTTAAAGCTTTTCTTGTTTCTCAATCAGCTTCAAATTTGTTGTGCCGAAAAAAATACGCCTGAAAAAATGTGAAAATTATGCCCTCCCCCTTTTTTTTCATTTTTACTGATCTTACGGTAAGCTAGCTACTGTAATTCTAATTTGATATTTTGTTGTTTCGCTGTTATTTGCCCTGAAGTTTATGTTAAAATTTGAGAAAATTTAACTGTGACAGCTCCAAGAGCTTTGTATATTGGTACTAGGAAATCTAGCAGGTTTTGCGATTTTGTTCATTTTCGTCTCAAAGTTGCAAAAGTTAGAACGTTGGTGTGATGAAAAATTTTGGAATAAAAAAATTGCAGTAAGAAGTGCAATAGCCTACTTTGGGAATGCCGATTAAACTGCACCTACGGAAAGCTAATGCGTCTATCGTCTTCGTGTAGCTCTGCAAAAATCAAAAGTTATGACGTCATTTCGCCCGCCCAATGTTTTTCCTGGCGGCGCCACTGGTCATAACAGGTATTATCCAAAATCAGCTTTGACCAGTATAAGTAAAGCAAAGCTAGAAAAGCATGTTCTCGTAGTGTTTCCAATAGGGAGAGGTAAAAAAGCAACTTGACAAGACTAAACTTTGCATAAGCAAGAAGAGAAATGAAGGCAAATAATTGCTTACGAATCAAGGCATCAAATGTGCCTATACTGAAAGTGACTTCATGTTCACTAGCGCTGGCATAACGTGGAAGATCAAACAGCATACGAAATTTATCATTGAATGCAACACGCATGCGTCTACAAGAACTATGCAGATCCTGCGACCACAAATGACTGGCAAATAGTGTGTCACAATACGCATTGAAGATCGTTTTTTTTTACGGATGTAGAGCACATTTTAAAGTAAGCTTTAATTTTGTTGGTAATACAGTATGTCGATTTCACTTGCCTGAAAATGTCATTTCGATTAAGAGTCGGGTCATATCGTACGACTCAATAATGGTATTCAAAACTTTCTTGCTTGAAGTTCAACAGAAAACCAACTGTGTGGTGAACGAGCCGAGTTAGAAAAAGCAATTTACAGACTCTTCCCCTTTAAGTGGCAGACAGATGCTGGAGTTATGCAATCTATTCGCTGTCAGACTATACTGTGTATTAGAAGCTTCCGAAGAAAGAAGCATGAAAATGCAAGAGATCAAGCTCATGAGACAAAAAATGTCGTTTAAATTTTGAAGCATTTACGAAAATGTGGATGATTTATAGAACTTGAGGTGTCACAATTAGATTGTCCGAGCAGAATTTGTAATCACATTTTGTTGTCTCTTATTGTACTTAGAAAATATGTAGCACAACACAATACTCTAGTCTCTTTCGATGACGTAATATATGTCGATGACGAAACAATACCCTCTAGACCAGGGGTGTGCAACCCACGGCCCGCGGGCCACAATCCGGCCCTCCAGGCCAGTCAATGTGGCCCTCGACGATGGCAGGACAAAAAAATTTTTTTTTTAAATCGATTTATTTAGCTATTTGTACCGTCTATAATACACGGGTTGTGTTTAGCATTTTATAATTTTATACATATTTGACGGTGACTGGCCCTCGACGTTGTTAAAATTTTCGAAAGTAGCCCCCCAGTGAAAAAGGTTGCACACCCCTGATCTAGACCTACGTGTCTCTGATTGTCTTTCGCTCACCGAGGCTGCACAGCAAATGTAAACATTGATGGGATTTGTTTGTTAGAAGCTTCCCAACTTATCATTGGAATCAGGCAAGAAGGTTTTTAAAAGTTTCATCCAACTTTATTGTTCTCAGCCCTCGGTAATGACTGATAAATCCAACTGGCACGTCAAAGGTGGTTTTTCAACTGCGAATCACGTAGTTGATGACCTGCAAAAAACAATGGTTTTTGTATTTTTAATAAATGTAATCCCTTGCTCTCGGATGGAAATCTTATCATAAAACGATACATCGTAGACAATTTAGAATAGTCAAAACAATTTGGAGACAGTATACAACAGTTATTGCTGAATAATTTCTTGTTTGTTTGAAGAAAGTACATCGTAAATATACAGTTAATACTGACATTTCAAAATCTAAATGTGTGGAACTTTAACACAACTCCTACCCTTCATGCTTACCTAGCAATTGCAAAATTTACACTAGGCAATTCAATTTTTCCATAGTATTTAACATTTGTACCCATATCCTTCAGCAACTAAGCAGCTATCTATTGTAGGTAATAAAAACTGTCCATTGCTACTGCCCATATTATTGCTGAACTACCGAAAAATAAAACTTACTCTGCTGCGTTCTCATGATCCTTTACAAGTTCACAATACCGTACAACGACCATGGTTTTGTGTTTTGGCAGAATTTCTGGATGTTAACATCATATTTTTTGTTTCTTAGTTTTGTGTTTTTCCTTTTAATGTTTTCAGTGAGTCTTGCATTGTTCATCTGTCAAAGAACGTTAGCACAATGATAAACATACTTATTGCCGATTCTGTATTAACTGACAACAAACTATACACTATTGGTATTGATGCTGCTAATCCAGTTTCCGTTAGTGCATAGCATCCTTAAAATCATAAATCTGTGATTGCGTATTAAATGAACGAACACAGCATACTGGTAAGTTAACGCAAAATATTATCTTTTAACCACCATTTTAACAACAAACTTTAAACTTAATAAGGGTAAATGCAGTTCCTATTAATTTAAGGAAGTGTCTATTTTGCTGTTAATGGCAAAGCACTGATTGGCAAATTTTCTCAAAACTGATCGAGTGTACTATAGACGCAAGCCAATCAACAGTCATGCGCATACACGCCAATATTTTTTAGCCAATCATTTAAGCAGAATTTTGCCATTAGCAGCAAAATAGACATTGCCTTAATTTAAAGCATGAAAACATTGAATAATTTACCAGCGATGCAATAAATTTTGGTTCATAAATGAACCTTGTTTATATATGCAAGTATTTAGGTGCGGTATGTTCTGTCAGCTTGGTTAATTTGAAACAAATAATTCAGTAAACGATGGTTCAATCAAATTGCTATTCATTTAATTACATAATAGATTGCCAGTACTAAAATAGAAATTTGGTCATATTCCAAATTTTTGAAATGGATACAAGCAAAATCAACCAACACACAGTGTTTTACATATTGGCTTTATACAGATGATTCTGGCACAGTAGATGGTAATCTAAGAGCTGTACTGCAGCAGCACAGGATTATCACTGACACATATTAGAGTAGACTGCAAACTTATTATCTACATCTTAAGGTGCAACATTGAAACGCTTTAAATTATGCACCAGCATTGGTACGTTGATAAATGTATATAAATGCCTTATTAAAAAAATTAGAAGCACTTTCATTTGTGAGGAAACAATCTCTATTTTTACATACCGGTAATAATGTTGTCACCAAAACTAGCTACAATATTTGCATCTAACAATGGTTTAGTGTAAAATATTGCCGTTTAAATGTCACCTGAACTATCTAGGCTACTCCTGTACTGGTGTACCGGTAACCTTTGATGGTGCTGGTAACACCTTTCATGCTTTCTCTATCATTCAACAGGATGAAACCGCACCTAGGCCTACTTTCTTGGTTAACTAAAACTGCACAAAATAGAACAAATAGATTACTTACATGAGAGCATCCATATCTTTCAGCAACCTGTTTCTAACAAATTAGCTTTACACATTTGTTGAGGTAATGCCGGTATTTGTTTCTAAAATTCCACCAGCAAGTATACCAGTATTGTTCTAGTAGCAGCTCCAGATTTTTTGGGAATGCTAATATAGTGAAAAAACCATGAAGCACAAATGAGCAGTGTTGCCGACGTAGCTACTTAAGCTACTAATCTAGATACTTCTATAACTATCCAGTTTGTTTATTTTTTTATCTTTCGCGGAAGAATGCCAGAAATTATCGCTTTAATTTTGTGAGTCGTTCTTTCGAGTGTTCAGCTCAGTACCGGTAGGCCTACTAACCTATAGGAAGGACTTACAGTAGGAATGGCCCGGATGGCAGATGCTTCCATGTAGCCCGGGCTGTGATTAAGTCTGTACAAAGCTTTTCTCTTGCAAAGTTACAATGACAGACCGAAACCAAATCTGCCGACCCGGAAGGGTATCCACTCTTCCCGATGCTCAGCCAAGGCCTACTAACCGGCAAACGTCCTTTTCAGGACGGGGCGATGTTTGCTCTGCTTCAGGGCACATCGTCAACAAGTTCCGAAGGCCAGCAATCCTGCAGCTGAACATTGAAGGCCTCACTGCAAGCAAGATAAATGTCCTTCACCATCTCGCTGTGCAGTTTGAGGCACTCGTCATCCTACTACAGGAGACCCACTGCGCTTCTACCGACAAGCTTGTGATTCCAGGCTTTGCACTAGCTGGGTCCTGTTTAAACAGGATACACGGCCTTGCTACATTTGTCCATGAGCGACTAAAATGGACCCTAGTAGATCAGTCCCCATTTACATCAGAGACTGAGTGGTTATGCGTAGACGTTGATGCCTATAAAATTGTCAATGTTTACAAACTTCCACCTACACCATTGCAGACTGCCGACCTACCAGTGTTTCCACACCCTGTACTGTACTCGGGTGATTTTAACTGCCCGCATGTGAATTGGGGCTACAGCAGCAACAGCGCTGATGGTGAGTGCCTTGTTGCTTGGGCAAGCCTTAATGGTCTTGTCCCTCTCCATGATCCAAAAGACATGGCCACTTTCCACTCAGGCCGCTGGAACACTGGCACCAACCCGGACCTGGCGTTTGTTAGTGTTGGTCCTGATAGTCGCTTACCTGACAGGCGTATTTTAGAGAAGTTTCGTAGGTCACAACATCGACCCTCGCTCATTGTTCCACCAATGCTCACTCTTTCAGTTCCGAGTATGCCTGTTAAGCGATTGAATTCCGCAAGGCCAAATGGAGCCATTACAATGCCCTGACCAACCAACTCGCCAAGAGCTTGTTGCCACCTGATACATCTGATGTGGACCGGGCATACCAGAACTTCTGTAATGCCATCAGCACAGCAGCCAAAAAGTATATCCCACGTGGTCGACGAAATTCCGTGTTGGGATGCTGAGTGTGAGAACCTCTATCAGATGTTCCTGCAATCGCCTGAGGGATCTGACTCTAGCAGGGCTGCTTCTGCCCTGCTGTCCAGGCTTGACAGAAAACGCAGGGACCGATGGTCTGAGGCAGTCCAAACCATCGACTTTTCTCATTCCAGTCGTAAAGCATGGAGCATATTAAACAACTTAACTGGTAGATCACGACGCTCCCCTCGGCATTGTGCAGTTTCAGCCAATGCCATCGCATCAGTACTGGTCAATAACAGCAAATACGAGGATATTGATTGCAAGTCATCCCGCTTGTGTCTCAAGAAGTGTCTGATCTTTGGAGGGCCTCTACAACAAGTGCAGTGAATGTCTGTGGAAGCTTTACTCCCTCAGAATTCGCAGCCGCCCTCAAACATCTGAAACCAGGAAAAGCTCCAGGCCCAGACTTTATCTGCCCTGAGCTTTTGCTCCATGCTGGAGCTGCCCTGAAATCCTGGCTGTGTGGCTTTCTTTCATCCTGTTTGCACCACCTCAAAATTCCAAAAATTTGGAGAAGAGCGTTGGTTGTCGCGATCCCAAAACCAATGAAACCTGTAGAGGACCCCAAGAGCTATCGCCCCATTTCTTTGCTCTGTGTCCCCTACAAGATCCTCGAGAGGCTCATTTACACCCGTATCGAGCTCATTGTCGACCCGCTTCTTCCTCGGGAGCAAGCTGGGTTCCGACAGGGTAGGTCCACAGTAGACCAATCTGTTCTACTTACCCAACACATCGAGGACTCATTTGAGACCAAGAAGAAGGCCGGTGCTGTTTTTGTCGATCTGACAGCTGCTACTGTCTGGCATCGTGGCCTCACCTGTAAGCTGCTGAGACTCCTTCCTGATAAACACATGGTCCAAATGATTATGGAAATTATCCGGAATAGAAGTTTCACCCTTTCCATCGGTGACAGCAAGCGAAGCAGGTTACGACATTTGCGAAATGGTCTCCCACAGGGATCAGTCTTGGCTCCCCTCCTTTTTAACATCTACACATACGATCTGCCTTCCACAATTTCCCAAAAGTATGCGTATGCCGACGACCTGGCATTGATGCATACCTCGAAAGACTGGAAGACTTTGGAGGGCACTCTAAGCCAAGACATGACAACACTTTCAGCGTATCTCCAGACTTGGAGGCTGAAGCTCAGCCACACTAAGACGGTGACGACGGCCTTTCATTTAAACAACCGAGAGGCGATACGTGAGCTCAAAATCTTCAACAACGGCAAACTATTGCCATACTCCAACCTACCTTGGTGTAAAGCTGGACAGGTCGCTCACTTTTCGTCATCACCTAGAGGCATTGCGCAAAAAAATTTCCACTCGCGTCACACTGTTGAGGCGACTTGCAGGCTCGGGATGAGGTGCAAGAGCCAAAACATTGCGAACAGCCGCCTTGTCCCTGGTTTACTCCACAGCTGAGTACTGCGCACCTGTTTGGTGTGCTACATGAAGAAGTGCTACGTGAAGAAGTGCTACAGATTTGCTACAGTTGGATAAATGGGCCAGAAAACAAATCATTAAATATTCGAAAAGATTACAAAGAATTAATTATGCTAACAATACTTTATCTTGGAGGCAATCTAAATTCCAAACAAGCATTTCATTTTCAAGCTCCAGGCGCATCACACCATGCACGTTGGATGAGCAGGATAATATATACTTTAAAAATATCTTTATTTAAAACCCAATTGCTGAAATTAAATTTGTTATCTGAGGCACGATTGGATGAAATTTCAACGTTGGCACTCTTTCTTGCATTATACCACACACAAGCTTGGTTTACTGCGTCCAATTCCCTTAACTCTCTAATGAACGATTTAAAACTTCATTGCGAGTTGGAAAATGACATAAAAGAGATGCAAAAATGCTCCACAATACCTCAGCCTTTTGTTGAAATTGCTTCAGCGTACTTGAAAAAGCTTGACAACCATTTGTGGTACCTATCCGAGCGATTGGCTTTGTTTGCACTCTTTAGCGATCTTAGTTCTATATTTGAAAAGCAGAAAATAGCAAAATAGCTTTTAAAGTATGAAGAAGATTCGAAACCTGCAGCGAAACGTCCAAAATCACCCAACAGGAAATGCCAATTCTGAAGCAAGGAACGAAAATTTACAACCTGATTGGAAGGGATTCATGGACTGTGTTTAACCTGCTTAAAATCGACACTAGCTTTTTAAAAACAAACCGCAAGCTTTGGTTCGAAAATCCAGTGTACTTAAAAATACGAGAGATAATAAAATGCATTCCTGTTGTAAATAATGCATCTGAAAGAGCATTGGGGCTTTTTACCGAATTTCACGACAAACTCACCCTGAACCCAGCATCCAAACTAAATATTCTGAAAATCATTAAACAACTTAGAGAAAAACAAGCAATGGCAGTCACATCAACGGAAAGAGTCACCAAAAAAGGAATGAAACTTTATGTGTAAAAATTTCCTGCAACAATACCAACGTGACTGTTGTTTTAATTAGGCCTACTATGTGTACTTTCCGAGTTGTGCAATGTGTAATTGTAAATGAAGTTTGATTGAGTTAAGTGACAGTGGCCTCATTGGTTTGGGCTGAATGCTTTTCTTAAAAAAACAATTGTGTTGTCATTTGTCATGATTGCACTAAAATATCTTGCCGCGATCATTTGTTGACCAATTCTAGGAAAAATTTCAAGATTTTTTTCATAAAAATGTTGTTATTTGAAATATCTCAAAAACTACATCACCTAGAGCCCTAAAATGTATTAAACACTGATAGAAACATTGGTATTCTGCAACTTTTGATGCATGTTAGAGCTTTGTAACTTGCTTAGTTTTCGAGTTGGCCACTTTTATCGAATTTTGGGCCGTATCCATAGAAACGTCAAGAAAATAGGCCTCAAACGACGACGAAACTTAAAAATTTTGTTTTTTTGGGTTAGTTTTGACACCAAACGCAACTTTTTGCCAACCTACAGCCAAATCGGAGAAAAAAAATTTTTTTTGGTACACCCTACCATACATTTTACCAATGTTGAAAGAAACATTTTGCACGATCAGTTGGACCGTTTGTTTTCCTTTGATTTTTGCGAAAGTATTAACACTGGTCTATTAGGATATTCTTGAGATGACCAACAAGCGCTCAATATTATCGAAAATTCAGTTTTCAAAATCGGTCATCACCACCAAATTGCTTTGCTGTGGAAAAGTGAAAAGACTTTTTTACCAAATAACCGAATGCTTGCTTTAAAATATTTTTACAATCGAAAAACTAAATTTGTCAAAAACTCTAAACTATTTGATCAATACAAAGAAAGGATTAACGATTGTGTTGATAATGGGCTTGCTAGAGTAGTGCCGAAAGATTATTCTCCTGAATCAGATGACATTCCACATCATGCGGTAGCAACCAAAGCAAAAAATCTGGTTGTTTTCAACTGTGCTGCGGCATTTCGAGGGACATCTTTAAATCAAAATTTATAGCAAAGGCCAGACTTTTCAAATAATTTAGAAGCGGTGCTCTCACGATTTCGCCAAGAAAATGTTGCTTTTGTTGCTGATATCAAGGGCATGTTTCATCAGGTTCTTGTAGAACCTACAGACTGCATTTCGCTCAGGTTTTTGTGGTGGCCAAATAACGATTTGAGTGCCGATCCTGTTGATTATCAAATGCTTGTTCATGTTTTTGGGGCCAAGTCGTCCCCTAGTGTTGCTGACTATGCGCTAAAGAAAGTGGCGATAGACAATGAGACTAATGCTGATGAACGTACTTCACAAACTATTCAGAACAATTTTTATGTGGATGACTGTGTAGTGTACCTAATCGTGATGACGCAATCGGACTTATCAATCAATTACGCGTATTATTGCAAAAGGGTGGTTTCCACCTCACTAAATTTCACAGTAACTGCCGTTCTGTTTTGTTTTTCCTTCCAGGGTCTGATAGGGTGGTTGAAAATGTGTGTAACATTGATATTGTTAAACTGCCCGATCACAAAATCTTATTTGGAATCCGCAAGAAGATTTCAATGTTTTTTTTCAAGGATTTCAATGCTTTTTTCAATGTATGTTTTCAAGGATGGTTCAACTTTAAAGGTCGAGCAATGGAAGTATGTCGGGTCTGACGAAAATCTTGCTGACATTGCATCACTAGGAATACGCCAAATAAAGTTTACTACTTGGTCGCTATGGCTTCAAGGACCGGAATTTCTTTTACGAAATGAAGACGAATGGCCGCGCCAACCACATTTTATTGCGTCTGACCTTTCGCATGACCAAACGGAAATTAAAATCAATGCTGCACTAGAAATTTCAAATGCTAAGAAGCGATTCATCAATCGACATTTTTGGAAAGAATGCGTCTACATCGTTTAACATTTCAAAACCCCAGTTGCCAGCCATCAAGGCAAAGTTATGTACGGGAAAGAATAATTCGCCCAGTTAGCAAAATTTTGTATGCTTTAATAGAGTGGTAAAGTGCTAGGTGGCGCTGTTCCTAGCAACCGCTTTTGCTGGTTCTACACTATTTTTGCTTTATTATAGCTACGCAGCTGCTGGTAGCATGCGGCTGGTTTCTGTGGCCGACGTTGGTACTGCCGCCTGTTAGGTTTTTGTCAAGGCTTGTTTTACCGACTACTTTTGATGGTTCAGTGTTTTGTACCAGGCTGTAGGCCTAACCATCAGTGTAAGAAACAAATTGTAGTTTTTATCGGTTTTCAAAAGCCAGGCGAAAGCTTTCAAGAAGGATAGCATTGATAACTGATAAGGTAAGCATAGCATTTATTTTTTCCTAAGTAAATAGGCATATCACTTTGCTAGGATTTTAACAAGTTTTTGACTGATTTAAGATTATTGTCCTAACAATGTACTCAATAAAATTCGTTACGTTTTATCATCCTATTTGGGCTAGTCTGTAGTGTAGGCCTACATGCCCTGCTTAGCTGCTCTTTTTCGGAATCGCAAACTACCAGTAAGCCGACTTGCAGCAGTGTGCAGTTGCATAATTTATCCAGTAATCTGACTACACTTGGTGAGCTGAACATTTTTTATTGATTTGACGTCCTACACTGAGCTACAGCTTTTCTTGATCAGAGAAAGTGGGAAACAAATTAGAGGTCTAGACTATGCAAAGTCTTTTGTAATATTAAATGACCTGTAGCATTTTGAACGGCTAAAATAGGTAACAAAAGTTTAGTCTAACTTTGAGATATATCTTACGGTAGTCATTATATTGAAAATGTCCTGCTAACAGTAGCAATTAGTTCATGAATAATTTTAATTTTTTGCAGAAAAGCTGACAAAGAAGCAAACGTGAATTTTCATTTGAGCAGTTGCCATTTTCAAGATGGAAAAAAAAACAACAATATTTGCAAGAATTATGGACAAACTCTTCCCAGTTGAAAAACCATCTTCAGAGAAGCAGAAAAGTAAGCCCACTGATGCTTCTGAAAAAAATATTTCTCCAGATTTTACTGATGAGAAGTTTGATGAGGTTTCAATGGATGAGTTGGTGCTGCCTGATGATCTTTCAACTCTGAATTAGTTCAATGGTACCAACAGATTTTATTTAGTTGACAATTTGTATGAAAAAATGATTAGAGTAGAAACTGGTATTGCTACAAAAAATTTTTTTTATTGGTAGTTGTAGGGGAGAGTCAGGCGAGTTGGGCCAATAAAATATATTTTGAGATATCTTGCGATGTACTTGATACAGATTCATCAAACTGATATCATTTGAAAGAGAAACGTTAGTAGTTAGTTGTGTAGCTTTGCCAGAATTTTATTGTGAGCGTGCGAGTTGTAATTGACATTTTTTTAATTTTGGTAAACTGGCCCAAGTGACCGGCATTGATTTTAAGTTGGGCCACCATAGCTGGCATGTTGGGCCGTGCTTTGTAAGTTGGGCCTATCACTTGTCATCCGCTTAAGAACTTTTGCGAGTAAACTAAAACGTCGCTTTCCTAATTTTGACATACTTTTGTCAATGAATGACTCATTCTGTCTTAATTTAAACTTTCTTAAGTTTTCTCCAATAGTTAAAAAGTATTGAAAGTTTAATAACGCCTCAACGAAGAAAGCATATAATATCACAAAGGCCATAAGAAGCACTAAATAGTTTAGGCTGCTCTCGTTTTATCTTGGCTTTACGCAGTTTTTGCAGTGCCAATTCTTTCTGCTGCCAGTGCAACGAGCATGGGCCCATCGAGTGCTTATCTGTGCTGCTGGTACATCATGTTTATTGCACAACTTGCAGCTTTTGCACCTGCATCGAACCCACTGTTCACCGGGCTTACTGTTGGAAAATTAGTCGCCACAAAAATCACACGTGTTAGCATGCTCTTGTAAAAAGTCATCGTAATCATCCGAGAATTCGTCGCTCGTGTTAACTTCAAAATTCTTAGCCAAATCTTTGCTCATCACCTCGTCCGAAGAAGAACTTGCTGGGGTTGTGTTTTTTGGTTTAGAATTTTTTTCTTGGGATTTCTTTTCTTTAGCCCGGTCTTTTTTTGTTTCTTTTCAAGTTTTTTATCTTTTTCTTGCTTAGACTTGAAGAGACTCTTTTTGGACTTCTTCAGCCTTCTTTCAATTTCAGTTTTTTCAGGAGTAGCTGTTATGACTTTGGAGCTTCTCGCTTTGCGCTTTGCTGATGCAACTTTATTGCGTTTCGGTAACGGCATCAGTTCCTTAGGAGATACCAGCATTTGGGAAACTTGGGAAGCACTTAGCTTTCGCCAGTTGGACTTGGCAATTTTCTTGGTGCTTGGAATATCATGCGAATTTTGGGAATGATGGGTAATGCTGTCATTACTGGTCGTGGTTTCAGTTTCTTCAGTGGGCCTATTTTCTGCAATTTCAGATATGTTTTCTTCCCCATCGATCTGGCTGCTTGCATTCGAAATTGCGGAAGTTGATGGCTCATCATTTCCAATCGTAATAGGCCTATTGCTATCCAAAACATCAATATTTTCATCGCCAGAGCGAAGCCATTGACGAAGAGAGGTTTTATCTGACTCCTTGTTCGGCTCTTCTGTCGCTGTCGAGATAATTGCTCGCGGTGAACCTTCTTCGTTTTCTTCGTCGCATTGGTCGCTCTGAAAATCTGTGGTAGCGGAATTGGCTGCCAAGAAATCCTTATCGGTGTATCGGTTCGAGTTTACAGGATATATTCCAGTAGATTCAAATCCAGCGATAATATTTCTTCGCGTAAATGCGGTGCCGATAGCAACATTGGCAACATATGCAACCTCGTTGATAGAAAACCTTTTACCGTTGTTGGACACTTGCCAGTCGGCAACAGCTTTGTTGTAAGCATTCTTCATCGCGCCGTATACGCATTTATCAAGAGGTTGCATTTTGTGTGATGTGTGAGGAAAAATTGTAAGAATATGAATTCCATTTTCTCTTGCAAATGTAATCGATGGGAGTGAAATGTGTGAATTGTGATTGTCAATAATCAGCAACAAGGCTGTCTTTCGAGCATTTGGTTGATTTCACGAAGTGCTTCGAAATTCCAGCCATAATTCCACATTGATCCACCCGGACTTGGAACAAACGTCAACTGAGTTGGCGGGTGCCCCAGACATAAATGCAACTTGAAACCTTTTCCGTGGAAATATAAACATCGGGGGAATGCTATTTCCTAAAGCGTTGATAGCACAAACAAGAGTGACTAATTCCCCACGTTCTGCTGCGACTAAGCCTCCAACCTGCTTTTTTCCTTTAGCGTCAATCACTCGAACTGGATCATGCACAGTTCGCACTCCGGTTTCGTCGGCGTTGTATATATCGCCAGCACTGAAGGAGTGTTTTGTAACAATTTCTGCTAAATTGTCATAAAACAGCTTGCATGTTTCTTTGTTGAAGGCGGTGGCACGTGCAAGAGATGTTGCTTCAGGCTTGCGAATAGACAAATTATTTCTTTTCATGAACTCCTGTATCCACGCCCGGCCTGCACGCTCTTTGACTTCCCAGTTTGGTGGCACAACCAGATCATTAGCTTTTGCTAGCTGATAAGCTAAAAGCTTCACTTTGTCGCATGTCAAGCCATGAAACTTATTTGACAGGTCTTTTACGTGTTGAACTAATGCACAGTCCATTTCTTCAGTTAAAATCCGATGGATTCCTACATTGTAGCCCATCGTTGCTTGTTTCAATCCGGATTTTTTAACTTTTGACATAAACCGCTGTAGAGATGTTCTTGAAAGACCTTGAGGCTTACACTTTTTAGCGACTTGTCTTAATGGTTGTCCACCTAGAACTTCGGCTGCTGCATCTCGATACACGTTGATGCCAATTTCACTTCGACGAGTTTTTTTACAGCGAGTCATTGGAATTACAACCAAGAGCAATTTCACAGAAAATCAAACGAATAATAATTACTGATAAACGTTAATGCATTAAACTTCTGTAAAATGCAAACGAAAAATATTTTTACTTAAGAAAGATCCTGCCAGCAACTCTTGTTCAGATGTTTTTCTGTACCCTGCTTTCTCTACTGAAAACTTTAATATTCGTTTTCTCTATAGCTTATATTCGCAGCTATAAACAGCAATGAATAATAACACACAGTAGCCTTCAGTTCTTAATAACATACACTATGTAGCAAGCTCAAGATAAATAAACTTTATTGCAAAAATTATTACTGTGGGCTTAAGTCTGCGATCTAAACACTGTGCAGCCATGAATTTATTTGTAAATATGTTGCTTGAAAGTTGGGCCAGTCCCAACCTATCCCTGTTCATAAGTTGGGCCAGGCCCAACTTACAAACGAACAACTGGCCCAACCTGTCGACAACGACGCCATTGCAGTTTTTTCTTGGCTTATTAAAACTGACTAGTCCTTTCGTAAAATCAAAGCTTTTCTTAAAAGCAATAGCTATTAAACTTTTTCACAACGTTTGTCCAAGATTTTCAAACCTCGACTATACTGCTCAAACAGACGTATCTTTCTTCAGAAAAGTTACAAGAAAATGAATAAAATTGAACTTTTGCTTCTCCTTCTGTCAGTACTTGCACTAACTCGACAAAATTTTATGTGATGAAGATGGCGGCACACTTTGGAGGTGTCACGTGAATAAAATGATCAATCACATCCGAGATAATGCGGTGGCCCAACTTACCTGCTGGCCCAACTCGCCTGACTCTCCCCTATATACCAAAAAATTTCAAGGTGAAATTTTACATTTTTATAACTGAAAAGTTAGGGCGATTAAGCTTGGAGATTAGATTATTATTACATTGATGAAGCTAAGACAAAATTATACAAATCTGCATCTTGCAAAGTTGTTTTTATGCAGCAAAACCACGATTTCAAACATAGTTTTGGCTTTTGTTTATGTGTTACATGAATTGCTGTTTGTTGATTTGAAGTCACATGTGTCATCGCGATTGAAAAACGGAATTTCAGCTCCAGCTGCATTTACTGACTTTCCGAATTGCCGAATGATAGTGGATTGTACTGACATAGAAGTTGTTATTCTAAAACGAATGGATTTACAACGTCTAACAAATTCTACTAATAGGTCAATGAACTCCCTTAAGGCACTTGTTGGAGTAGCTCCCAATGGTGTGACTACATTTGTCAGTTAGGTATGTGCTAAGTCTACATCTGTAAAACACATTGTTCAAAAGTGTGGGATTTTAAATCACTTTGTCGCAGGTAATCTTATTCTTGCTGACAAAGGATTTTTGATCCAAAACGTTGTACCTGCAGGAGTAAGTTTTAACATTCCACCAGTGTTGTAGTAAGGCCAAGGACCTTAAGGTCAAGGCCAAGGACTTCAAAATTTTTTCGAGGCCAAGGCCAAGGACACACAAGCCGAGGCCAAGGCCAAGGACATGCAAGTCGAGGCCTAGGACATGGATCAAGGACAACTGGCATTTTTCCGATTTCAGTATGAAATCTCAAATTGTGGGTCATTTGGTCACGAAATAATGGCTCGCAAACAATTTATGGCTTAATATTGCAGACCTACAACGACAATCGTTTTCGAAAATTACAATACTTTGGTTGGTTTCCTGAATCACCCTCAACTGGAACTCCACAGTAAAACAGTGAAAATGATCGGGATTACAGGCTTTACTGTGGTTAGATATATTTTATCAAATTGAGTAACGTTTTGACCAGTCAGTGTATTCAGTTTTGAGTATAACATATTGTTCTAGTGTACTTAGTTATTGAGATATATATTTTTTTAGATGACTGACGATGACCTTTGAGGTCGAAATCGATTTTATCTTTTACTAGTTTTTAATATACTTTTTACCAAATTTTATCTGAGGCTGGTTTCTTAGTTTTACTTGATATAGATTTATTTTCGAAAATTACAAGGATAACGAAAATACAGGGTGTTCCAGAATATATGACCCGATTTTAAAATTCCGTAAACTACAAACCAGAAAAGATTCAACGAAAACTCATATATTTTCTGAAAGTTTATGAAATGCCATTTCAGTTTAGTTCGTTACTTCACGTGGTTTTAAAAATTATGTCGCGACCGCCAATGTCGATGCAGTTTTGAAGTCTTTCTCGAAAATTAATCATCACTCTTTCAAGCATGTTCTGCGGAATCGCATCAATTTCTTCAGTTATTGCTGCGTTTAGGTGTTCTAGAGTTGATGGACGGCGTTCGTAAACTTTAGATTTGACGTAGCCCCATAGAAAAAAGTCACATGGATTTAGATCCGGGGAACGTGGAGGCCACCCAATGTCACCCCGTCGAGAAATGACATGACTTGGAAACATGTCCTGCAGGATTCCGAGTGAACGTCGAGAGGTATGCGACGTGGCACCATTTTGTTGGAACCATACACCATCGGGTTCATGATCAGCTAGTAACTGAGCAACTTTTGGACGAAGAAATCTCTCAAGCATCTCACAGTAACGGTCTGATGTAACAGTCACTGTAGCACCTCCTTCTTCAAAAAAGTATGGACCCCACACCCCAAAACTGCCCATAGCACACCAAACGGTAACCTTCGGAGAATGAAGTGGTCGTTGGTGCAGTTCACGAGGATTATTTTGTGATCAATATCGGAAGTTTTGTTTGTTAACCGTCCCCGATAAATGAAAATGTGCTTCATCACTGCAGATTGTAACAGATGTTGGGGGGATGGATTGGAGAATGTCTCGAGACAAATTTGTGCGAGTTTCGTAATCACTCTCGCTTAATTCCTGCACGACCATTATCTTGTAGGGATGCATATGAAGTGATCTGTGCAAAACACGTGAAGTAACGAATTAAACAGCTCAGATGGCCGAGTGGTATGGAGCGTCTGTCTCTTGAGCTGTAGACTCGGGTTCGATTCCGAGTCGGGTCAAACCAATGACTTTAAAATTGGTATTCACAGCTTCCCTGCTTGACGCTCAGCATTAAAGGGACAGTGTGAAGAACAAGCCGGCAAGTATACTTGTTGTGCCGTTGGGAAAGGCACTTAGCGGGATTCCCCCATCTTGGTGTGGTAGACAGATGGCCGGCAACTCCTAAGCGAGCTCGTATAGCGCATTGATCGCTTTCTCGTGATAGGAGGATAAATATGCAACTAAAAACTAAAAAAAAATTCTATGGACACTTGTAGCGGACATGTGCAAGGCAAATGCATACTTTCGGAGGGAACGTCTAGGAAATTGCTCAACTGAATCTGCCACAGCTGTGACATTTTCTTCTGCTGTTCTTATTCTTGGACGGCCAGATCTTCTCCTGTTTAATGCCGATGATGTTTGTCGAAAGTTGGAAACCCAACGGCGTATTGTTTTACCTGTTGGTACGGGATCATGACGATTTAGTGAAAAGGGTCTTCGGAAAAAACGTTGCGTCGCTACGACTGATTCGCCATTCTTCACAAACTGTTCAACCACAAAAGCGCGATGCTCACCACTCCACGCCATTAATGCAGCATTTAACTAAACTCAACAAAAGGGTATTTCTTTGTAGCACTTATTATCAACACACTAGCAATCTGAAAGTGAAAACATGGCATGAAACTAAAATAGCATTTCAAGACCTTTCGGGAAATATAATGGTTTTCGTTGAATTTTTTCTGGTTTGTTGTTTATGAAATTTTATAATCGGGTCATATATTCTGGAACACCCTGTATTATAATTGATACTAATCCAGTGCCAGTACTACTAGGCGCAGGGTATAAGGCTATAAATTGATATAAGATCTCCTAGAGGAAACTCGCCAAAAAATTAAAACTAAGCCCGATAAATCGAGTATAAAGTTCCTTGTTGTTATTTAACGATAACTTGTTTGATGTAGAAAAAACGCATGCACTAAACCAGTTACAGGCAAACTTATCAGAGTTAAGCAAAAAAACTTTAGGTTTTTATTAAATTAAATAATGTCTGCATGGAAACAAATATTAATGATGGTTGAAATCTTTACTACTTTGGTCGACACTGTTCAGCTTACTGCATGCCAAATTGTTCAACAATTTTTGAATTTTGTGCTTACAAGCTAGTAGGTAACCTATAACCGCATTTTTTACGTCAGTACTCAATCCGCAGTTCGCTTTCCCATAGGTGTAGCCGCATTCTTCGATACAACATCGTAGGTTACCATTCCTACCTACAACCCTTGGTGAGCCAGATTTAGTTTAAGGAAGTTCTACCCACCAGGCCGCCACTGTCTTATACATTAACCATTATAACTAAAAACCAATTAACCAAAAGTAAACAACAAATCAACGAAAATGCAAGCAATCATAATACAAACAAAATCACAAAACGAAGCAAAACAAAAATCGAAAAGCACTCACGTATCACATTCACACTCAAAAAACTACCCCACAACGTGTTAATTAGACTTAAGAAAAATCAATGTCGAAAGCACAGACCCCGAAATGCAAGCTCGATGGGGTCACATAATAAATTCCCCTTTGCTAAAATCTCTTTCGACTAGGGCTGATGATGCTACAATAGTTAGCATCCGATGATCTAAACAGCTCAATTTCGGCAGAAAATTAATTATTTTACTCGCAATCTAAAGCTGCAACGTTAAAAGTTTTTGATTTTGTTATCAACTAACGATGGAGTCAAGTTTTGATTGTCGAGACCGAGACTTCAAAAAAAAAAAAATTCGAGACCAAGACCCAAGACTTGAAAATATTTTTGAGCCCGAGCAGAGGCGTCGTGCAGCCAAAAAGTTTGGAGGGGCCCGAGTAACAACTTAAAAAAATATTGATCATTTACAAGTCCACCATTTCTTGAACATGGAAAGTTGTCTAAAAATGAAATTATTCAAACTAAAAGCATTGCAAAGTGTCGAATTCATGTAGAACGAGCCAATGCCAGGCTAAAAAGTTTTAAGATTCTAACTTTAATTCCATCATAGCTGCGTGGTTACTTCGATGTTATGTTTCAACCTGTGGCTGCTTTGGTCAACTTACGATTTCCTCTTATTGTGTGAAAAGGCTTGTGATAATAGTGCATTTGAATGATATTTGCGATATTGCCGGTACCGTACTTGCCTGTACTTTTACACGAGTTCTTGCCAGCACTTTTATACGGTGAGTTTCATACATTTTGTGGCTTTATAAGAACCAGTTACTATTTTTGCTGTTTTGAGTGTGAATTTCACTGTGATGTTAATAACTGGATGTTCTGCAAAAGCCACTGCCTGGTAGTGTTATTTCTTGATTGCAATATTTTACTCATAAACACTGATTTTTGTAAATATCTATGTTTATCATTTCGTGTAATCATACTTAATCTACACAAAAATGTGGTACTGTATTGCAAACCAAGAACAGGGGTTATGCATATAGGCAATAATTCAACTTGCTTGGTTTAACGAAATGTATTTTACATTTTGTTGGCTAAAACTTTTAAGTGTTTAAAATTATGTCTATTTTGTCTTTGTGGATGGCGAACTGGTACTATTTGCGTAAGGGCCTTGCCAAGGTTAACGATTATTCTTTCCATAATTCTTGCTGCAACCGTTACTGTGATAATTTCTACAATAAAAACGCTTGTGTTGTTAAAAGCTGTATATTTTGAATGCTGACGTAGCGAAAAAAGAAAAAAACAAATAAACATAAAAGGTGCTGGTAAAAATAGACAGTGGAGATAAGCAACATTGGTTCTAGCGAGTAATATTACGTAATGGCTATAATTACGTTGCTTACATGCAAGACAACACCCTGCCCAAAAAACACTTTGAACTGCATATACTGTACTCCTCAACAAAGTATGTGAATTGTAAACAGCTCAGATGGCCAAGTGATAAGAGTGTTTGCCTCGGGAGCAGTAGACGTTGGTTTGATTCCAAGTCGGATCAAACCAATGACATTAAAATTGGTATTCATAGCTTCCCTGCTTGACGTTCTGCATTAAAGGGACAGTGTAAGAACAAGCCGGCAAGTATACTTGCTGTGCCCCTGGGAAAGGCACTTAACGGTATTTCCCAATCTTGGTGTGGTAGACAAGTGGCCGGCAACTCCTAAGCGAGCTCGTATAGCGCTTTGATCGCTTACTCGTGATAGGAGGATAAATATGCAGTTAAATTTTAAAAAATGCACACAAATTTTACGATAATCACGAGGCACATGAGATATGGAAAATTAATAATTAATGGACTAAAATGGAAATGAATGATGATGAGTTTGACTTCACAATAGTCCGAACAAAGTTGACAGTTAGGCTTACATTCTTCATTGAAAAATGAGCAAGTAGACTAGTGAATCGAGAAAGGTTATACAAGCAATCCGCTACACATGCATTCACGACCAATTAAACAGCTTTATCTTGTATGATTGTCAACAGACCAGCTAATGGTTGAGATTCTTCGGGGCACCTTTTTGGAGGTATTTTATGTAAAAACTTCAAAGTTGACTGATTTGAGCATTCCAATGTCCGTCCTTGTCTAGCTAGTTTCAGGGTAATCAGTTGCAGCTGCCAGATGATGACGGCACATCAACAGATTTCTTCCTCTTTCACTGGCATTCGATATCAGTGCGACTCAGGTTGTTCGATCATAAATATATATAGCAGCAGCATAACTGCATTTATACTCGCTATTGGAACATTCACACTCAGAAGCAAATTCAATTTCCATATCTTTTCTAAGATTTATCTGAAAATAATATCACAGATTAGCTGCAGAAGCCTTACAAAAAATCATGTGACGGTAGGCTACCGTACTTACAGGCATAGGCAGTTATTGGCACTGTACTGGTAGTTTAAAAATCGGTTCAGGTTAATAGATTACTCTTAAATTTCTTAGCATAATTAAATGCAATATTTTAAACATAAAACTAGCCAGGCCTATAAAAACCAATCAATAACTGAATATGTTGAAACTTAGTTACCCGCTCTGGGCTATAAAAAGAAAATTGATCAATCCATTTTCATCAGCTTACCATTACTTTGCAGTTTGTATGATCTGTCTTGTATGCTAGCATGCATTTTCCCTCTTAATCCACCATCACAATACTGAAACAACTCCACATGACTTGATTTGTGGTGGTTTTCCCCTCTTTCGACTGATTTTGATTCACTTGCAAAGTGACCAAGCAGTTTGGCGAAAGCACTCATGTTTTGCAACTTATTTCACTCTGGTAACTAAGGCTATGCGGCGATAGTTTAGAACCAGCAAAAGCGGTTGCTACGACAGCGCCACCTAGCACTTTACCACTCTATTCAAAATTGTTGCTTAAATGATGAATGGCTGTTGACATTTATTGCCGAAGTAGAGCGAATTCTCAATAACGAGCCAATTATAGCCATGAGCGACGATTCATAACAACAGCCGCCGATAACGCCCAAAATGTTGTTGACAGAAAGCGTCGAGTAAGACGCACCGTTTGGGGTCTTCATTAATGCGGAAGATTACCGCAAATCTTGGAAGCTTGCACAGTACTTAGCTCAGCAGTTTTGGTCACGGTGGCTGAAGCATTGTTTGCCAATTTTGCAAAACCGTCAAAAATGGCTGAAAACCGGGCGAAATTTTACGGTCGGTGATTTTGTTTTGATTGTGGATGATAATGTTAAACGCGGTCATAGGCGAAAGGGTATAATTTCAGAAGTTTATTCAGATAAGGATGGTTTAGTTCGCCGAGTTCTTGTTAATACTGCTAATTCTAGCATGCTTAGAAATGTTGGAAAACTGTGCCTAATCGAAGCCGCAGCTTCTGACCAGTAATGCCTCACAGTGAATTGCTTGTTTTGGTATTTCCTATTTCCTTAATGCTGTCTGATTTTGCTTGAGATTTCCTTGAACTCTTGTGATTTTATTTGAAAGTGTTGGTACTTAGTCGTGCGTTTGTTTTGAGTCAGGATTGCCGAATATGAGCGATTCGCTTTAGGGTTGTTTGGTTCGAGGCTCTGGGCAGTTGGACAACAAAATGGTCGTTGCTTGACCGGGATAGTGTTTTTCGGTTTGTTTTATTTTCGGCAACACTGACGACTGTTTGATTGTTTGCTACGTACCGGTAACTGTGTCTTCTATAGTTGTGAAGATGATCTTCGCATTTGTGATACTTCGAGTTATGTATGCCTTCTTCGCTTAAGGTAATCTGCTTCACTCTGGCTTTACTGCGCAGCATGTGTTTCTTTGTGTTAATCTTAAATTTTAATGACGTATTGTCATCACGGGGGAGAAATGTAAACTATACGTTTTACAATTACTCTTAACTCTTGTTGATCTTTATTACTCTCTAGCGGATGACGTTTTGTAGCTTCATAGTTTTGCCTGTTTTGTCTTTGGCGAAGCCTTGCTTTCAAACCTGTCGTTTGCAGTTTCTTTATCACAATGTAGTTGACAAAAGGATTCAGGATAGGGGTTTCGTTAGTGCGCAGATGTATGAACTTAAGCAGCTAAATACAGTAGATTTGTGCAGTTTATTGTAATTAATGCTTATTGCTTAATGTGCGTTTTCATTCGTATCTAATGTTGATTCTATTTGAATAAGGAACAATTCAGGGTAAGGTAATTAGTTTTTGTTAAATCTCCATCTAATTGTCCTTTCCACTCCATTCAATCCTCCATCTTTCCATCTAATTCTCCATCTCCGTCACTCCTCTCCATCTCCGCTCCATCCTTTCCAAATTAATTCTTCACTCCATCTCCATGACTGGGTTTATTTGTTGATGTTCTCCCAAGATCAAATTCATTAATTGGACTAATTTTGCTATGCTGTCATTATCCTGGCAAATTGACGATTGTTTTGCTTGCCTTTTTGTTAATTCTGCATTTCGTTCAATATAAAAAACAGTTTAAAGAAGTGGTGGCGAATTTGGCTAGCTAAGCGCCTACCCTGTCAAATAAAAGCACACTCTTCGGGAAAGTGGAGTTTGAACAAACTCTGCAATGCATACGCAGTATACCCCGATACCCCATATCCCCCCTGGATCCGCCCCTGGTTGTATAGTAGCAAAAGATGGCTTCAAATTTAAGAGATATGTTTTAAACTAAAAACACCGAAGGCAAGGCACGATTGTTGTAAGGAAATCAAAGGAATGCTTTCTGGTGAAACTGGTAAAACGATATTCAAATGTTTGCGATTTAATCATTTTTGCTTGAAATCGTTTAGCCTTTTATCTACGGAAGGTCTGAGGGCAGTTGCATGCACAGGAGCGGCACTACCCTGCTAATAAAATTGCGTCATTGCTTCATTACGCATAACGGCAAAGAACGAAATTCTGGAAACAACGCTGCGTACTTTTTGGAATTATGACAATTACAAAACCATATTAATTATCAATGACAAAGTATCGAGCACTTCGAAATAAATATCAAAAAAAGGAATAAGTATAACGTCATTTGAGGCTCAATGGGAAAGTTGTAACCCCCCTCCCCGTGGCTACGCCGCTAATGGTAAGAAAACCAACTGTAGCTGCGGCAAAGCCTCGCTACAACTTACAACACCTGGAGCGCCATCGTGCGACATCTCTTTTCCTTCAAACCGTTTGGAATGACATAGGCTATCAACTTTAGAAAAATCCACAAATAACCGCTACTTCAAGAAGATTGTATCATTTTTATACTCATGCGAGCACGCTGCAGTCATGACAATGCGAGGCAAGGACATTGTGACGACGTTTGAACTAACTAATGGAACTCTACCGCGCAAAACTTTACATGTGCTTTTAATCATATAAACTTTGGATGTGTGAATATCGACGCCGCAGTTACTGAGTGAGATCGAGCTGTGCACGCGGTTTCACGCTAGGCCTAGATTGATCTTTCTATTTTCTGTCAATGGTTTAATCTCTTATTCTTGTTTTATTCAGTTCGAATAAGGTGAAGCTTAAGTTAATATACCGGTTAATATTCGGGGCGAATGTTTTGGAATGTTGGAAGACGAGGAGTTGTCTGGAGAGGTAGAAGCGAGCTTGGCAGTGAATCATTGTCCAATCCAAACCGACCCACTCGCTCGCTTTACAACAAAAAACAGCAAACATAGTTGAAACAGAAATTAATAGAGTTAAAGCTAACAAAAAATAGCCGGAAAAATTCAATAAATAATGCCAATTCTCTTTGATCTTCCCGCTTTGCTGACGGTTTGAAATTATCCAATGGAAAAGTTTTGTTTCGATAAGTTTGTGAATATCAAACGTTTGATCTTGCTTTTGATAGAGACAAATGAGAATAGTTTTGTTTAAAAATTTGATCCTTAACGAACCACAATGAAAGAGTTTTTTGTGGGAAAGTGTTCTTTGCTTGTCGGGGTCACCAAAAATGCAGCACCACCGGTATGGTTTTAAAACGATGCTACTGACATAAACGGGCTCAGATAAATAAGAACTCACCGGACGACAGACTTTAACGATTCTGTGTTCTTGATAGATCGATAGTTGGTCGGATGATTGTCTTGTTTGATTCGAACTCGAATATGATCTCCAATCGAATCGTTTTTCGGCAATAATAACAAATCAATTTCAATTAGTTCGCCCATTAAAAAAACAAACTATCCGACTGTTAAAACCTTACCGCATCTTATTCAAATAGAATCACGTTATCGGAAATGAACAAATTAACACAACATCACAATCATCTAGTGTAAGCTCGCTAGCTAAAACGTAACGCAAAATAATCACACCAACTGATCTTCAAATGCACGCAACATAAACAGCATTACATTTTCTCCAAGCCAATCTGCTAACTATAAAATTTTGTCTTGAATTTGATCTGATTTTTACGCATCACTATTGTAAAATGAAAGCATGCATCGAACAATGCCTGCAAAATCTCATTATTAAACATTGACACAATGTCGAAACTAGGCTAACTATTTTATAAACTTGTTCTTTATAAACTTGTAATAATCAAAGACGGAGGCTAATACAAGAACTCCAACTTTTTATTGACGTTTCGCTCAGCAATTCACGCCAATAAAACGTCAATAAAAAGTTGCCAATGAAACGTCATGCCAATAAAACGTCAATGAAACGTTAATAAAAAGTTGGAGTTCTTGTAGTAGTCTCCGTCTTTGATTATTACCGGAAGAACAAGTTTATGAAATAGATAGCCTAGCCTACTATGCCCGGTAAACAAAATCCCCTACAAAACGTTTCCTACAATGCAGTGTTTAACAATACTAAAACGCCGTTTTGGAATCGAAACAAAACTAATGAACTAGAATTAATCGACGTAAAACGAAGACGGGTCAAAAAGACATTTTCCTTATAATACAAAAGCTTGGCAATATCTACAATTCGTTGCGCATCTTTGATTTGATTTTTTTTTGATTTAGTAGCATATTTATCCTCCTATCACGAGAAAGCGATCAAAGCGCTATACGAGCTCGCTTAGGGGTTTCCAGCCATCTGTCTACCACACAGTGGTGAAAGTAGAAAATATTTCTTACCGGTACTGCGCCAGAAGCCCAGAACAGTGTAGCGAAAGTAAAAAAAATTTTCGTAGTTGTCGATAAAAAGAGGCAAATGAGTCTTAGGTATCCACTTATCCAGCCATAGAATCCTAAACGCCTTGATCATACCCAAAACTTTAAATTTTAACGAACTATGAAATATCAGATAATCCGAGCATGGTTAAAACGCAAATAACCAATTCGTCTCTGAATTAGAATGAATTGCTAATCTGAGACTCGAAACAATGCCTTGTAGCACTGTTGCCTGCATTTTGGAGAGTAAATGGTTTGCCATAAAACTATTTTTGACACTAAATTAGAAAAAGATATTTGAGCGAAAGGGGGGAGTAAGTACAAAATATTCCCAAAATCTACTTTTGACTCATTATTCTAAGAGTATAACCACAAACGTAGCGGCACATTTTCAACCAAGAACATAACCACATAATCCAAATCAAACGCTCAATTATTAAAAAAATTCCGTAAAGGCTCATTGTGGTAGGCAGTGGCGTAGCCAGGGGGAGAGGCACTGGGGCACTGGCCCCCCTTTTTTTGACGAAGCTTAATCTGAAGTGTAATTAAAACATTCTTATGAAATACCGTAAACTTAGTTTCAAAAGCTCCCTCATCTTTACCATTTTTTCATTTGCGACAAATTTTTGCGCCATTTGAATTTCGACATCACTTCTCAACGAAAAGCGCTTGTTAAGCATTATTGCATCATAACAGCGCAATGGGATCAAATATTTAAGTGTATGTACAGAGAAAAAGCAAAACTGCATCGCAAAAAGGCAATTGAATACGGGAGCAAAAGAAAAAAAATGTTCAATTAAAAATTATTTTAAGAAGAATAGGGACTTTTTCATTGTGTTTGTTGCTCTACGTGTGTCTTGTTCGTGCATACCATACGGAGACAAAATCGTTGGATTTTCTTATATAATGCCGTACAGAAGGCAGTTTGATTAGTATTAGGGTAGATATCAGCGAACAAGGATTGCCTGCTTAGGTCTACAGTAAATAATTACCTCCATATTTATCGGTAAACAGTGACGTCGTGCCATTGGGGAAAGCGGTCCCGCGCCCCCCCAAATTTTCTGAGATGTGTCGCTTTTTACAATTTAAAAAGTTGAAAATTGAAATATAAAAAATTTAGCCAGTACCATTTCGTTTTTATCCTTCAAACTAAAGGTGCGTTCACCGATACGCGACACGCGGCAACGCGATACGCGACAAAAATTTTTCGAACCTTGTTTTATTTTACTGTTCATCGATCTCGCGAAAACCTGCGAAATCCTTCTACAGTTACTTACATTATAATCACGGGCGCCGACTTCGGGTATGCGAGCATGCCGTGCATGCCCACACATTTGGTTATATTATGAAAAATACTTTGCTAAAGTTTTTTCTTGGTTTAAATAACATAACTTTCTGCTGAATCTCCTTTTCCACCGCTTTTCATGATGTGAGAATTTTATGATTGAACGCCCTCACAAATGGGTCTTGTAATCCCACCCGCGGTTTGATAAATTGTAGTTTTGGCGATGAAAGTTTTTGTTTTCGTGTCAATCTAACAGCTTCGTTTATGAGTAATAGATTTAGTTGAAGTAGGCCTATAAAGTGCTTTGCGAACTAAAATTCGCTTCTGTTTGTTAATGCAATGCTTTTGATTCGCGCTAATTCTGCTCATTGTATGATAACATTCTGAACAAGATTTTTTTGGGTTAACCTACTTTTGTTTATAATAATTTGACTGAGATTGTGAAAAAATAGATGGAAAATTTTGTTGCGAATAGGTTACACTTACAAAAATAAAGCAAGCTAGACTAAGTTTTATATACTAGCTTAGTTTTCGTAAGTTTGCAACGGTAGGCTTGTTTAGAAAACAAATCATGACCAAATCCCGACACGCAGCGTTTTGGATTGAGTAAAAAACTAGGCCAAGTAAAGTTTCTAACAACGAAAAAAGTTGATACATTGATATTTTTTCAATTATTTGCTTCTGTGACATTGCAATGATTACTGCTAGCACAGCTCGTATTTATTGCATTAATCTAAAGCGGCCATGCCCAATCCGCAGGCCGCATTAGGCCCTTTTGATGTTCCTGTGCGGCCCACTTACCATTCATGGGAAAGCTCTACAAAGCAGTGAAGACCACTTTTTCTAAAGAAACGAGGATTTTTTAGCTCTAGAAAGCAACGCAGAACTTTTGCGGCCCATTCAAGGAATTAAGGCTAATCAAGCTCTCAATGCAGCCCGCTACAAAAAAAAGGTTGGACATACTTGATCTAAGGCTTCTCCGAGAAAATTCATTATTTTCCATTTCGCAGTAAAATTCACTTCGTACAGACGAGAATTTTCTCAAAATTATTGTTGGTGGAGCTGAAGCAGCTCCACGTAAATTTTTTAGCACCAAAATTTGCTTTTGCGCAGAAATACCAAACATCTACGCGTAATACAGGCGCGTACGCAGCATGCATGAGGTGTAGCTTTTCCACTAAATTATTTTCTCGATTTTATTCTTTGAGCTATTAAAAGTGTGCTGCGTCAGTCAAAGTGATTACGCATACATAGCACGCGGTAGAAAAAATGTATGCTTATGTGACAACGATGTTAAGATAAGATAAAAGTTAATCACGAGCCAAACGTTTGAAACTTCTAATTTGGCCGAATTTCAAGTTGCAACGTACAGTCTAAGCAGTAGTAGAGCCTAATGATTGCAAACAAATTAATTTCACCAATTTTACTACATCTTAAGATTTAAGTAATCACGTGGTAATGCTTCAATTTTGACGTCATAAAATTACCGCATGCCCGGTAAAATCACAAACTCGGCGCCTATGATTATAATGTTACTCGCGTCATCGCGTGCCGCGTATCGGTAAACGCGCCTTAACCCCATACCCCCCTCTTTCTTATACTACAAATTCCAATTTTTGTTTTTTAACTGTTGCTTCAATCAATCACTTCGACTCAAGAGTAAAGTTAGTTTCTTGATCTGTAGTTAGAATTTTGGAAACATTTTACATGCGTTGTTGAAGATTATAGCCTATAGAACACACCTATACACGTGATCCCATCTAATGCGTCTAAGCTAATAATGATTGCAGCCTCCTTTCATTTATTTTAGCCCAGCTTCTGCTTTTAGAAATGGACTACTAAAACATTTTTGTATTGTCTGACACTACAATAGTGACTGCACTTACTGCAGGACACCGGTAGGCCTATATCCTCTTTCGATAAGAGAGTGTGCTGAAACGAGTGTTTTCTACGTGAAAACCGTAAAAATCCGTTGGCGGCTGGGGGCTCCGCCCCGAGACCCCCCTTGCCTATAGCGGCTGATCTTTGCCCCAAAAACCCCAGCAATGTTCTCCCCCTTTCTTAAATCGTGGGGCCACACTGATTGCGCATAAAGTCCATAATTAAGGAGCGGTTTAAGGTACGAAAATAATTTTGGATTTGTTATCCAAAAATTGGGGCATCACGACATATTTTGGTATCTTCTCCCGACTTTCTTTTTTCGTGATGTTACCGGTAATTCAAATTATATTGAACTAAAAATTCAACAGTAATTGAGGGAGACTGCGAAATGAGCTTGCGCTCTTCGAGTCAGCAGCTACCCGTTCAATATGTCAAATGCGATCGGCTCCAACCGCGAATCGAACCCGTCACGTAGGATCTGTCACCTGCGCGCGGTACCGCTAGGCCATGTCGCTGACATAATGCTAAATGCCACTCAATGCTAAATGCGGCTTTTACAAAGTTTGTAAACTTGTGATCAGTATCTGTTTAAGTTGTTATATGGGCCCCAACAAATTTTTTGACTGCACGACGCCTCTGTCCCTAAACAAAATAAATGCGAATAACTTGAGGCAAAAATCGAAATATGGGAAGACAGCGTAAGCCTAACGCCTTGGCCTAAACAGACCATGTTTTTGAAGTTTTTAGCTTATTGTAATTTGCCCCCCCCTAAATATTCCGCTGACTTCGCCCCTGGTGGCAGGCTTACTGACTGAATAAATTTTTCCATCTCCGCTGCCTTAATCCAAATAGGCCTAAATCCTCTCATAAAAATACCAATTTCCACGTGAATGTGGCCAAACTTTTGTATAAGAAAATGCCTAGTCTAGGTGGGTCCTGCAAAACTTTGGGAATTTTTTGGGTTGCAGACGAGATCCTTAAACAAACCCCGTTATTTAGCTTACGGGCACTTTCAACAAAAGGCTGTTCGCATTCAAGAATTTTTGATTTTAATGAAAAGTTTTCAAATCAATTCCATACAAAAATAAATTTATTAAATAAAAGTGAGCCCGTTCTTGAAATTTCTTTTTTTTTTGATGATTTGACTTGTCGAATGTGCTGAAAGCTGAATTTAGATTTAAAATCTTTTACCGGAACGGCGCACCGGACCGTTCCGGCTTACTTTCACCACTGCTACCTCACCAAGATGGGGGAATCCCGCTAAGTGCCTTTCCCAACGACGCAACAAGTAAACTTGCCGGCTTGTTCTCCACACTGTCCCTTTAATGCTGAGCGTCAAGCAGGGAAGCTCTGAATACCAATGTTACAGTCGTTGGTTTGACCGGACTCGGAATCAAACCCGAGTCTACAGCTCAAGAGACAAACGCTCTATACCACTCGGCCATCTGAGCTGTTAAAGCGGGCTTGCTGTAAGCGCATCCCCTGTACCCAGGGTTACCACTACACCACACCAAAAAATAAGCACGCTGCAGTTAGGTTACCAAAAAGTCAATAGCTTTTTATTGTGAATCCACTAAAAATCGGTGAAGACTAAAAAAAAAAAGGGCTTCACGTCAACAAAGTCCTGTTTTTCCACTAAAAATTGGTGAAGACCCAAAAAAAAAGATCTTCACGTTCGCAGTATCCTATTTTTTCCTCTAAAAAATCAAAAATAAGCACGTTTCTTAGAAATAAGCACATTCACGTTTTCTAAGACATTGCCCTTGAAAATAAGCACAAATCTTAGAAATAAGCACGAAATGGTAACCCTGTTTATACCCTTTGGCTCCCCTTAGAATTGCCACTGGGGGTCAAGCGTTTATCAGGGGGAGCCAAAGTTTGAAATTAAGCACAAAGGCCGCTGTCTTCAAAAAATTAAGCTTGTTAATTTGGGGGACCAAGCATGTCGATTGGGGGAAAAAACCCTCCTGCCTCCCCTTGGCACCGGCTCTGGCTGAACACCTTGAACCTCAGGAGAATACGCTCTTGCTCGTGGTAGCTTTAGCTGCAGAAGGGTATGAAGATCTGCCTGACATGAGACTGTTGTTTATAGCAGCTCGTACCGTAGAGACTGTGATCCATCTATCTCGTTAGCGTGGTCTAGCGACTATTAAACCCCTATCTGGCAACTCTGTTTTGATATTGATAAACATCACGTGGTAGAAAGTTTGGGATATTCAAAAAGGGGCTTTTGCTTTGACATAGATTGAATACCAGTAAAGTGTACTCGGTAACAAGAGTGTGTTGAGCTGTCTGTAGGGTACTGTAAGAGGTGCTGTAGTCAAAAGAGCGAAAAAAAACCCCAGCCAGCGAACAAATAAGTACAGTATACTGAACAAAACGGCTTATTTGGACATTTGTAATGGTACCGGTAGGATTTTCAGCAAAAGACCTTTACACACTTCCCAGTGATCCAGTCCACATGTCCCCTTGAATGTGTTTGACACACTTCAACGGTAAACTGGACATTTGGACCATTGAACAAGGTTAATTGGTGGTAGAGAAGGAGAAAACCTTGGTTTTTGCCAGTAGTTTTTATCAATCAATAGGGCCTACCCTGTGCTGGTATCGTACCTAACAGTTCACAGTGCCGGTATGGTGCTGTATATTAATAGCCTAGATTGCCAGACACTTTGCCACCTGGCACTGGTAAGTTTTCCGCAGGAACTTTGTCACATGGACCTGTGTATGGTAAGTTACAGCTTAAACCGGATTCACACTGGCAAACGACGCGACAACGATCGGAAATTTCTAAGCGCTTGGCGATTTCAAAATGTCAATCTGATACAATGGCACGACGCTGTATCAGTGAGCAATGCACACCGCGTGCGATGCAATCGTTTCCAAGGGATACGCATAGCGGCATTCGCACTGCTAGCAGATTAGCAGTTGCAGATTGGCACTGGTAGCCTATCCTACTAGTACCAGCAGAAAACCTTGATATTGCCTAGCAGAGTGGAGTGAAAAAAAGTTTTTTTTTCAAATTAAAAAGTCAAGTGTACCAAAATTGGCAGTTGACCCCAAAAACACATTTAAATGCAATTTTTTGGCGGTGCCACTTGAGGGGTGCACGGTGCAGGCCAACGTCACTGAAAAACACAAGTTGTGCAATCGATGAAATTGGCTGCCATTTTCGTGCCCAAATGGGTCCTACTAAACACCGCAAGGAACTACAAGGTACTTTTAAACCTTCAAAATGCTTGAAAACACTACAAGGAACTACAAGGTACTTTTAAGGAAGTGGCTAAAGTTACGTGACCGTAATATTTGCCTCTTTAGTTTATTTTATTACTTCGTCACGCTCTCGTACAATCAGGGAAGCGTGAAGGGATAATAAAATAAACCAAAGAGACAAATGTTACGGTCACGTAACCTTAGCCTCTGCCTACTTTTAAACCAACTGCAAGGTAGTTGAAAACACCTCAAGAAACTACAAGGTACTTTTATAGCTATTACAAGGTAGTTGAAAACACCACAAGGAACTTCAAGGTATTTCTAAACCAACTACAAGGTAGTTGAAAACAGCACAAGGAACTACAAGGTACTTTTAAACCAAGTGCAAAGTAGCTGAATACACTACAAGGAACTACAAGGTACTTTTAAGCCAACTACAAGGGAGTTGAAAACAGCACAAGAAACTACAAGGTACTTGTAAATCAACTACAAGATTTTTAAGGTAATTTCAAACCAACTACAACCTCCCGACCCCAACCCCTTTGACCCCAACCCCCTGACCTCAACCCCCCGACCTCAACCCCCCGACCCCAACCTCCCCCCGACTCCAACCCTCCTGACTCCAACCCCCCCGACCCCAAGCCCCCGGACCCCAACCCCCCGACTCCACCCCCCCAACTCCACCCCCCCGACTCCAACTCTCCCGACCCCCCCGACTCCAACCCCCTCGACTCCAACCCCCCTCGACTCCAACCCCCCCAACCCCAACTCCCCTGAAATTAGCTGAAAACACTGCAAGGAACTACAAGCTACTTTTATAGGTACTACAAGGTAGTTGAAAACAGCACAAGGAACTATAAGGTACTTTTAAATTAACTAAAAGGTAGTTGAAAACACTACAAGGAACTACAAGGTACTTTTAAACCAACTACAAGGTAGTTGAAAACAGCACAAGGCACTACAAGGTACTTTTAAACCAAGTAAAAGTAGCTGAAAACACTGCAAGGAACTACAAGGTGGTTGAAAACACTACAAGGAACTACGAGGTACTTTTGAATCAACTACAAGGTGGTTGAA
Source organism: Trididemnum miniatum (assembly GCA_964006365.1). NCBI lineage: Eukaryota > Metazoa > Chordata > Ascidiacea > Aplousobranchia > Didemnidae > Trididemnum > Trididemnum miniatum. The sequence goes on from OZ023233.1 coordinate 33,167,434, forward strand.
AACACTACAAGGAACTACAAGGTATTTCTAAATCAACTACAAGGTATAAAACAGCACAAGGAACTACAAGGTACTTTTAAACCAAGTGAAAGTAGCTGAAAACACTGCAAGAAACTACAAGGTGCTTTTAAACCGACTACAAGGTGGTTGAAAACAGCACTAGAAAGTACAAGGTACTTGTAAATCAACTACAAGAATTTTAAGGTAATTTCAAACCAACTACAACCCCCTGACCCCAACCCCCTCGACCCCAACCTCCGACCCCAACCCTTCGACTCCAACGCCTCCTACCCCAACTCTAACGCCCCAGACTCCACCCTGACCCCAACCCCAACCCCCCCAACCTCTCCGACCCCAATCCCCACCCCCCGATTCCGACCCCAACCCCAATCCCCCCAACTGCACTCCCCCAATTTCAATGCCCCTGACCCCACCCCCCCCAACTACAACCCCCCGACCTTAACTCCCCAACCCCAATCCCCTCGACTCCACCCCCTCGTATTCAGAAATTTTTTGAGGGAAAGAGCATCAATTTTCGTCACTTTTTTCAAGCGTATTTTTTCTGGAAGAGTTATTTTTAAGCAACTTAAGTGCCAAAAACGACTATAGGAGGGTCCGGGGGCATGCTTCCCTGGAAAATTTCTGAAAATTTGCATACTGCAATGACCATTTTAGTGCTTTTTGAACAATTTTTAAGGAAAGTTTGTCGTATTTTTGGCCCCTAGCTTTGAGTGTTTCTCCAATGATGCATTTTGTTTGCACAGTTTCGATTATGTATGACGTCATTTGAGGCTCAATGAGGAGGGGGTTGTAACCCCTAACCTCTGCCCCCCCTCCCCCGTGGCTACACTACTGGCAGTCACTATAGACAATGCAAAAACATTTTCGGAGTTTATGTCAAGCAGAAGCATGGCTAAAATAAGTGAAAGGAGGCTGCAACCATTATTAGCATGAGAAATTATAGATTGAATGACACCGTGGCCCCCCCGTGCATGCCCCCATGTCACTTGCATAGTACTGCCTAGTGCCTATACTGCATTCGCATGCTGAGTGTGAGCGATTCAAATGATGCAAATACAAAGAAGAAAACAGTGCACAATTGTGACATAATACACATTAAAATCAAATCTTTTTTATACTTGCGGGAATACACCAAAGTGTAAACGAGATGGCGGGGCCCACTTCTGTAACTTTACGCCTGGGCACTGGGCAACACAAGTAAGATGATTTACGATTAGCAAATAAGCGATATAGCCAAGTAATAGTTGGTCAAAGTAATTAAGACAAATAATTACATAAAGCTTATCCAAAATTACACAAAACTTATCCAAAGTGCCGCCTGGGGCGAACCGCCCCGCCTTGCTACGCCACTGATACAAATCGCTTTTTTTTGAAAGATGCCGCCTTGATAGTCGGCATGGTCCTATCTTATGGTCCCTTGTGTCAAAGGAGTTAGCCTACGTTTAAAAAGTTTGACTTAAGTTACTACAATAACAATTTTTTAGATGGTCGAGTGGGTAGAGCGTATGCTTCTTAAAGCTGTTATCTCGGAATTTGATTCCAAGCTGGGTCAAACCAATGACTTTAAAATTGATATTCCCAGCTTCCCTGCTTAGCATTTAACATTGGGAAGGGCACTCAGCGGGATTTCTTCTTCGTGTGGCTCTTATATCTCCTAAGCACACTCTTATTGCGCCTCCGTCACTATCTTGCAAAGGAGGATAAATGTATAACTAATTATAATAAACATATCGGTGCAAAGTTTTTCCGGTTTTAACTGTGCTAGTGCAGATGCATTTTCTGGTTCCTTTTGCACAGATAGGCTCTGCAGGGTAGAATGGAATATTATAAGCCGATAAGGAGTATTATGGAGAACATGGAAAGATTCCGAAAAGTATAGAGACACAATTCAACTATAGGTGTAGCAAGAATAATCAAAATAGGATGTGCTACACAAAGTTTATGAAGACGCAGACTGCACCAACAATACTTAAAAAAAAGGAAAGGTGCATGAAAAAACGTTTAGGCTTCAAACATGACTTAAAAAATTAGCTGGTAGAAGCAAGGTCGACCATGCAGAGTTGCAAGAAGGCAACAGAGCGCACAAAGGGTAAAATTAAACAGTGGCATTGGCATGCGATCATCTGCTACATCAGTGAAAAGAACGTGTGAGGCTTTTCATGGCAAGTTAAGCCGAAGGGTCAGTTTGCCAGAGGTGAAGGGTCAAGCCTCGATTTCCCCAGGTGGGAATGCATAAAAAAAATGAACATGACGGGTCAAAATCAAGTAGCAGACAAGGCTGTCCGAGCCATCCGTTAAAGGTATGACTAGCGGAGACGGGTAATGCCTAAAAGTTGCATATCGCGGGTCAAGACCAAGTGCATGTGATGAAAAAAAAATGTATGGCGCTGGTTGCTCACAAGTGTAGCAGCAAAAGGTGTCTTGAAAACGTCGACGTCGGTGGGTGCTGCTGCTAAAGTAGGGGGTGTTCCCCAGCTAGGGCTGATTTGCCCGGAACATGAATGCATGATGACATAAAAACACAAAACACTTGCAGCATGATCGCAGGCCTATGAGAAATTGCGTCCACTTTTCTTTAACTAAGTGAAACTTGTAGCGCTTGGTGGGCGACCTTGAGGAAGAAATCTAGAATACCGGTAGACAAAAATAGTTTGCAAATTAATGATCCCATGAAAACGTTGGAAAGATCATTTTTCACAACAAAAATTGCGAAACAACAAGTTCAAGTCTGTACACACAATTTTTTACAAAAAAAACGAAAGATAGGAAAAATTCATCAAGAATGATGCATAAGCAATTATTTTTTTTTTGGTTTTTATGGCTCTCTCATTTTTAAAGATTTGCAAGGTGAAGAAAAATATATTTGCAGGCGTACATTACACAATTTAAACAACACGACAAAAACAGACAACATAAACAATAGGTTTGTTGAAGTAGTTGCAATATGTTTGACACCAAAACATCTAAAATTACTTCGCTGCCCACAAGAAAATTACTTCGCTGCCTGCAAGAAAATTAAAAGCACAAACACAGTACTGTTTTTAATTTTTTTAGGAATTGTTCTTGAGAATTTTGTGTTTTCTTTCTTCCTGTAGTTGTTATTCTTCTGTGTTTATGTGACACTAAGTCTTCTTCTTCTTCACGTAGATGGTTTTCTTCTGTGTCTTAAGTAACACCAAATCCTCTTATTCTTCACGTAGATGGTTTTCTTCTGTCTCTTAAGTGACACCAAATCCTCTTATTTTTCACGTAGATGTTTTATGTCACTCGAGGTGCCAATGTTGGAGTTCCGAGTTTATTTTAAGTTGAGCGCGTCTCAATCTCAAAGGTAACACAGCGATGTGAGAGCCAGAAGAGAGCGAATGTATATTTTAAGCAAGCACGCGAATTTATATTTCTAGCAAAACAAACAGAATACAAGCATTGCCACATTGGATTGCTGGAAATCACACCTTCTATTTCGGAAAAACCTGCCTGTTCCAGGACGGAGGAGGAGATGATAAACAAAATAACAAAAAAACGTGGGAAAAGATTGGAAAAAGATAAAAAATCGCACTATCGATGAAACATGTTGAGAAACAGCCAGATTTCGTGTGGAAAATAGATTGCACGACGTCCAGCAACGTCCAAGGTGCACGTAATCGCCACAAGCCCTACGCCCTAAGCATGCGTAATCAAAAATGTATGAACAAAATGCATCATATTAGGTGACACACTCCGATTTAGGGGCAAAAAGTTTAACCAAAATTTGCCTAAAAATTGTTCAAAAAGTACTAAAATGACCACTACAGTATAAAAATTTTCAAAAATCTTCTGGGGGAGCATGCCCCCGGACCTCCTAGTACCTTTTTCATTCTCAATACACTTTAAAATGATTCTACCTGAAAAAAAAACACTTGCTTGAAATATGGGGAATTGGGTGTCCCCTCCTTGAAAAAATTTCTGGAATATGCTGCAAACATGAAAACATTTTCAAAGGGCTTCTTACGTCTTTTTTGGGTCTAACGTCTTTGTATTTATGTAACACTCAACCTAATTCAAAATTTCATCCCCTCCCCACTAAAATTTTCTGGATCCGCTCCTAAGTGCAGGATAGAATTTTTTTTAGAATCCCCTCCTTTGAAATTTGCTGGGTGCACCCCTGATCAGGATTATTTCCACAAAAGATGGAGGAACCTTGTTAAGTGTCTTTCCCAATGGCACAACTCGTCTTTGTCCCTTTGATGATGAGCGACAAGCAGGGAAGTTGCGAGTACCAATTTTAAGGTCACTGGTTTGGTACCACTCTTAATCAAATCACAGTCTGCTGTTTCAGAGGTAAAGAATAGCATGCGGGTACTTGCAAATGAGAAGATTAATCACTTATGTCTGCTCACAATTATCACCTACCGGTATTACTCAAAAAGAAGGTTATACCAACCTTGAGTTGCCCCACATGGAGTTGATCATGCCACATATTTTGACTCCAGTTATATGATAATCAGTTTTCCGAAGATGCTAGGTTTTGGTTTACAAAGCATGTTTATTCAAATGGTAGCAGCAAATGAATATCTTGTCCGGCAAACTGGAGTTTCCTCAAACTGATGATATTCATGCAGTTACCAAACTGCGCAGTGCACATTACAGGTTTATCTGCCCACATACTGTCCACCATGTTTCTAATTACCGGTACGTAAGGTTCAGATATATTTATTAAACTGTTTAGCATATCGTCGTCTGCTTATTTAGCAAAAATGTGTCACATCCCTGCTGTGAATCATCAAGTCACGTGGTGTTACCCCTGATTATCACTTAGTTTTGATGTGCAGGTGTCATGATCAATGCAAAATTGAGTGTGTTTAATTAATATTGCTGTTTTGTTAAGGATAGTTGGTACCAGTATATAGTGTTATATTGATCAGTAGCAACATGAATGACAATTTAAAATGTATACTGTGTTCAAAACGTTACGTTACCCCCTATTGTGGTGGTAGTGAATGCACTTCTGTGGCGGATTGTGAAAGCAGAAAGATACCCTTGTTGCTTGTATGTGGCCATGCATTTTGTCACTATTGTTTGGTGGATATTTATGAAAGAAAGTCTGAAATTGTTTGCCCTACTTGTGGAATTCATACCCAATGTTTGTATGATAAAAATGTTAAAAAACTTTCGCTTTCTCCCCATTTGTGTGCGGTTGGTTATGTTGCTTCACAAAGTATGAAGTGTTTGGAAAAGCTTGATGTCATAATGCAAGGCATACCAAAGAATAAAATTTTGCAGCGATCAGCTGCAGGACAGTGCTGTTGTGAATGCATGCAGCACACAGCAACTGTCACTTGTGTACAATGTGGTGTGGATATTTGTGACGAATGTTTTAAGACTATTCATCAATATTCAAGGGTGCTACAACAGCATCAAGCTATTCCTGTAACAAGGAGTGCCAGTAATGTAGCATCTGTTGACTGCAAGAAACATCACAGCCCTACAAGCTATTTTTGTGTTACCGATGAGACTTTAATATGCAAAGATTGCATCTCCCATGATCACAATAATCATCAGGTAAGAACAAAACATAAAAGAAATAACTTTTAGATGAAGGTGCAAAATTAACTTTGTGTTAGTCATGTGTGTGTTTCCGCTTGGGGTTTGGATGTTGTTGGTGCAAAAAACGGGTTTTGTTTCTTAATAATACAAATCAACACGGGGGTTAGCCGTGTTAGTCATAATTAATGGCAAACTGTTAAAAATGATGACACTCTTTGACTAACATTTATTTATTTATAGGCACGAGCTTTCGCCAGTGTAACGCTGGCTTCATCAGGTGGCTGCAAAACATATAAGCACTAACGATAGTAAGCAAAAATCCTAAGCTAAAAAAAAAAAAGTCTAATGTCTATGAAGCGGGCTAAAAATCAAAATAAAGTACTAACCTCGTAGGTTGGGAAAAGCAGGGAACAGTGAGCCTCGTGGAAGTGTGAGAGGTTAAGAGTCCATCTGTCTATCTTCCTGTCTAACGAGGAAATGATGGCGACCAGAGCAAATCAAAAATGGAAGGGCGGAAATATAACTATTTAGCTCTGCCTGTCTGCCTATTCTGTAATCTTAGTTTCTATACTCCACTCAAGAGAAAATAATTAGAAGCTCATACTATCAACTGCTAGATGATAAGCTAATACACTCGCTGCCGTTAAGAGAAACTAGAAATAGTGATTTAAAATTAAAAACAAAACTGGGGTGATTATAGTAAAAATGAACATTGTGATGTCATAGGCGTGAATGTAAATATAGCAAAGTTCAAGATAAGGTGACAGTTACAATACGTAAGTAGTGGGAAGTCTATGAATAAATAAAGAGAGAACGTAATGGATTAGATCTATACAAAAATTTCACTTTTATAGTTTGCCATAAATGCTAGGTCTCTATTTAATCCTAAATTAACACAGTCAAACATAAAAATGAACTTTTGTTCTTGTATTAACCGGTCCTGTTTGCTGTTAGATGTTGAGTACTTCAAAACCATAACTTTGAGGTTATCCAGGTCATGATTGTCCAAATTGAAATGTTCAGCCACTGGTTTGTTGCGGTTGTGCACGTAATCATTCCTGTGTCCATTTATGCGTTTCCGTAGTGTTTGCATGGTTTCTCCAATATACACTGCTTTTGGACATTGTGTGCAAGTGATAGCATAGATGATGTTAGTGGATGTGCATGAAAAGCTGTCTGTGATGTGGTAAGTGTAACCGTTAGGTCCAGTGAGTGTGTCATTAGTGTTAATGTGGGGACATAATTTGCATCTGGGTTGTTGGCAAGGTTGAGTGCCCATGATGAGATCGTTGTTGATTCGAAGTTGGCTGCTGGTGAGGATGTGTTTTAGGCTAGGAGGTTGCCTATAGGTTATCATAGGGACTGACGAAAAACTTTTTTTCAAGGTAGGGTCATTTTCGAGAATGGGTTGTAGATCTTTGGCTATGGTTTTTAGTCTGTTCAGGTGTTTATTGTAAGTGGTTAGGATGCGGGGTCTGTCGTTCTGTTCTGGTGTATTGCTACTAAGTATTGGATCCTTGGTCTGTTGAAATCGATCTCTGGCACGTGATATTTGTTGATTGATCATTTCTGCGTCATAGCTAGGGCATGAAAGGTGCTGCTTAGTTTTTCCAACTGCATGTTTTGATCTCTTGGCTCAGAACATAGTCTGCAGTAACGTAGGGCTTGACTGAATACTATAGATTTGGTGATGTGTGGTGGGTGCGAACTTGTGGGGTGCAAATACGTGTAGGTATCTGTAGGTTTCTTGTATATAGAAGTATTGATGTGGCCGTTTTGGATAATGACAGTACTGTCTAAAAAGTGGATGTGTTCCATTGAATAATCCATTGTGAGTTTGATGCTGGGGTTTTCCGAATTAAAAGCAGAATAAAATTGCTTAAGGCTTTCTTCTCCGTGTGTCCAAATTAAAAAGATGTCATCAATATACCGCAGATAAATTATAAAACCTAAAAGAAAATATAGTGCTTGGACTCCACCTGAAGGTAGAAACTATAACTTAGATCTTTACATCGAATGCTTTCGCAAACGCGTACAATCCGAAGTTTTGAAATATAGACTCTACGCAACACCTTGCAATAATCTATCTGCCTCAGAAAAAAGAGCCATCAGACTACTTAAATCGAACAAAAATATAGTCATCAAACCTGCCGACAAAGGAGGAGCGGTTGTTGTGTGGAGTTTGGATAATTACATCACAGAAGCAAACCGGCAATT